>CM021729.1:6642671-6695674 GCA_011074415.1 Stictonetta naevosa | reverse complement strand
AGAGGACAGGCTGAGAGACCTGGGTCTGTTCAGCCTGGAGAAGAGGAGACTAAGGGGGGATCTTATCAATGTCTATAAATATCTGAGGGGTGGGAGACAGAAGGATGTAGCCAACCTCTTCTCAGTGGTTTGTGGGGACAGGACAAGGGGCAATGGCCGCAAGATAGAGCACAGGAAGTTCCGCACCGACATGCGAAAGAACTTCTTCATGGTGAGGGTGACGGAGCACTGGGACAGGCTGCCTAGGGAGGTTGTGGGGTCTCCGTGTCTGGAGATATTCAAGGCCCGTCCGGACGCCTACCTGGGCAGCCTGCTCTGAGGAACCTGCTTTGCAGGGGGTTTGGACCCAATGATCTTTCGAGGTCCCTTCCAACCCCTACAGTTCTGTGATTCTGTGATAGACGTGGTAATTTACTTATGTGCGTGATTATATTCCTGAACTGGTAGAAATGCAGTGCTAGTGTCTCTTTAACAGTGAAGTTTCAGTGGTACATACTGAAAATGAAATAGCTCTTTAGGTCTGAAATTAAATGAATGACTGTGATACCTCTCCTCTAATCAGTAGTCTTGATTGTTTTTTTATATAGCGTCATAGCAGTGGAGTGTATTTTCATTGCTGCTATTTGGGAGTTCAATAATCTTGTTTCTGTAATGTTTTGTTTTCAGACTTTTTGCAAGAGAAGATAGTAAACATGTTGTTCAAATAGTTGGACTCCGGGAGGTCCAGGTGGACTCTGTAGACCTACTGTTGGAGGTAACCTCAATATATATCATTATTTTGTCTTCTACAGCCTGATTTATGGATTTGTGAGATAAGTCATTTGCAGAGAAGATTGTTAATTGCTATGTCATACATGTGGATGCTTCTTTTTAAGGTTCTGAAGTTAGTAACCTCAAGCAGAACACGGAGGAGCACTGTTAATATTTCCTTAATAAGTAAGCGTAGTGGGTCAGCATGACTTGTGTTAGAGACACACAAGCTGTTGATCTGCAGCTGTTGCTTCTGCTGCCACTCCTTATGGAAAGATCTTTGCCAAGAAACAGACTGCTGTCACTATTCCAGAAATTAAATGACATTCCAGCAAGGAATGCTGTAAGGGGATCTGTGCATTTATCCTGGTGTGACCTCTTTGGCTTCTATGAATGTTTCTGTATAAAAGATACATGGGAGTGGGACAAAAGATTTAAATTTGAAAATTAATAGAACTAAAAATCAGAAAATACTTAAATATAGAGCTGAATGAGGATTTAGACAATGCTTAGAAAATGATGGGTAATAGTAGCCATGTAAAGTTAGGATCTTTAAACAGTAGCTGACATTTAGCACAAGCAAAGCTTTGGTTTTCCTTCCCTGCCTAGCTGAGCCCAGCAAGAGCAATGGGAAATTTTCTGCACTGTCCTGCAGCAAGCAAGCTGGTTAAATCTGTCTTCTGTTTAGCTTAACTTTGAATGGCTTAATTCCTTTCTCAGTAAGGAACTGTAAATTACAAGTGCCTGATAGTGTAATTGACTCATTAAAATTGGCACGGTGTTCTCACTTATATTCCATTTAACTTTGTTCTTTATCCTCATTAACTCCAAGCTTCAGGACATGCTGGCGATGCTTCTGTAAATTAGAGTGTAAATCTACTATGAGGCTGATTAACACATTCCTCTGTATTATCACATTGCACACAGAGAAGAGCTATTAAATTACTTTATTCTAACAGGTATCTCATCAAAAAACTAATTTTATATTGTCCACAGGCCCTTTTGAACACATAAATGTTACTAGCTTGACTTGGAGATTCTGAATAGTCTGCAACAAATATATGGGAAGAGTCTTGAATACATCCCTAGTTATTAAATATTCATTGATGTTGGCCTTGGTTCAGAAATTAGCTGCATTTAGCACTAACATAATGCTTGGGAGCTGCAGCAGTTGGTTAGGTTACTGGTTGAGAACTGGCCACTGAAAGTCATGAATAATGCACATCTGTCACCTGAGAATGTATTGATTTTGGTAGATAATATTTAAATTTGTTCTTAAAACCAGAAGCAAAATTAATGACTCTGTTCTATGAATGTCCTGCTGCAGCTGCTGCTAGACTTCTAGCAGTAGTCCTTAAAAGTTTGCAAAAATGAATTATCCAGAGTTAGATCTTGAAGGAGCCTTTGCTCTTTTGCTCTTGATCTCTTAATTTTGTTCCTTACTCCTATAGTATAATTTCTCTTATTATTGAGATAGAGAAAGGTTTTGGCGTTTTGTATATAATTTTTTCAATAACAGTACCCATCTATTCTATGAGAAGGTGGGGGGGGACTTGTCAATTCCACAAATCTCTTAGATTTTTCCTGCAATCTTTTTATTTTCTTCCATACATTTGTTTTTGGTTTTATAATCCAGACATTTTGCAAATCAGAGTGAGTGTGCAATGCAACAACTTTTTATCTGCATTATACTCTCTAAGTTCCATAGTGTCACTACAAACAAATCCATGTCCAAAGTTCTGACAGAATCATTGGAAGGGACCCAGTCTTACTTAACATCTCCCGTGCACTAAAATTTCAAGGCTGTAATGAAGCATTGCTCCTAGTATAACTTCATCTTATGAGGGCAAAATCTCTTTCTGAGAGACTGTGCTTTTATTTACCTCTTGCTTGTATTTTGCCCCCCTTATTTTTCAGGTGATTTTGAAGGGAGGGAAAGAACGTAGCACAGGAGCTACTGGAGTCAACTCGGATTCCTCTCGATCTCATGCTATAATCCAAATCCAAATTAAAGACACAGCCAACAGGACATTTGGAAGGTAAGTCTAGAACTGGGACTGGTGAGGACTGATGAGGAGGTCAACCTCAGGGACATCAGGGAGGCAGACTAAGAGGAGGTATTGAGTTTGTGGACATCTGTGAGTTAAATCAGGAGACATAATTCAAAGGGAATATATGAAGTTTCATAGTCCTTTCTCTGTTCAAGGGGTCGTGCTTTACTCACAGCTGTGAGAGGATTGTCAAACTTGCTTGTAAAAATTTCCAGTGAAGAATTTTGTCAATCAAATCCATCCCTTCATCTTCAGAGTTAAAATGCTTTTCCTGTCTGGAGCGTTAATCTGCCCAAAGGTAGATGTCTGCAATGGATACGTCCACATGTGAGCTCATCACCTTTGAAGACAGTGTAAATAAAGAAAGTCATTTCTGGTTCCAGTTCATCCCATTCTGCATAGTCACCAAAAACAGGGGCAAATCATCTGACATAAAAGCACTTCTTTCCTGTCTGTAATTGACTTCAAAGAGAGCCTGAGGTGACTAGCCCAGGTGGAGATTATTCCATTACAGATGTCTGCTTTTGGTCAGAGGAATACTAGTACCTCATCCAACCCTCTGATAATTTGAGAATGTGACTCTGATGCCTTCTGTACCAGACAAAAAGAGCAGCTTACTTCCTTTTGTAGCAGCCATTAAGACTGCAATTGTGTCTCTTCTCAGTCATCATTTTTCCAGACTAAACAACCCCAAAAAATAGGTCTGAGGATAGAGACCTAGAGAAATAGGTCTAGGTATCGATTCTGAGTGTCCAAAAAATGTGTTGACACACCCCTCCAGCAACTACAACGCAGTCTTGTTTCCCAGGATCTTATTTTAAATATGAGGCAAAGTGGAAGAGCCACAAATAGTGAAGAGAGGAAAAGGCAGAACAGGCAGTTTAGAATTAGAAATGAATGTGGTTATGTAGGTGTGGCATGTGTGCCTTTTTTTTTGTTTAACTGAAAATGAGGTGGAACTGGAGTGGGGAAGGGATCTCAAAATATGTCCATAAGAGAAGTCAGAGCTCTTCCAGAAATAGGAGGACAAAAATGAAGATACAGTGCAACAGTCAGTTCAGTCGCTGGCATTCAGAGCTAGCAAATGTGAGAAGGATTAATGGAGTTTTGGGGAAGGAAGGGAAAAGGAGCACAGAAAGCTGCATGTATTATTTACTACACCAGAAACCTCTGTTTTTATTGCCCTGAATTCCTATTTGATGTGGCAGTTGTCTGTTTTACCTGGGGGAAAAAAAATCAATAAATTTACAATTTCTTTCACTGTGTTCTTGGGAAGCTACAAACAGAGTGATTATCCAGAATAACGAATGTGTTACACTTTAAAGAGCTTATTTATTAAACTGTCAAGTACATTCATCACATGCAATTTTAATTTCTGTTATGATTGTGCTAGTGCCAGAACGCTCTGACACTGTTCTGCTGCTATGCTTATTTTGATGCTTCAGATATTTCCAGTGGGTGTTTCTCTTTGTTCAAAGGTAGCTATTGCTAATCATTCTTCTGATTTCAAGTGTTGCTTCTCTGTGGTTTGAAAAAAGAAAAAAGAAAAAAATTAGGAAAAGGAAATAGAAAAAAAAAAGCCCCTAAGATAAATGCAAGTTTGTTTTTTGTTTTTTTGTTTTTTTCTAGGATATCATTCATTGACTTGGCTGGCAGTGAAAGGGCAGCTGATGCCAGAGACTCAGATCGACAAACAAAAATGGAAGGAGCAGAAATAAACCAAAGTCTTTTAGCAGTAAGCTACTAGCATGTCTGGGGAAGGTTTTGTAATTAATTGATTTTGGGATAAAAATGAATCATGGAATAATATGTGTATGGATGCAATGGAGGGCAAAAAATATCCAGAGTGCTAAGTTTTTCCAATTTAATTTGTCTCATGCCTTGAAGACAGTTTAAGAGGGGAAAGATTTTGTGATGAAAGTAAAGTCTTTTTGATTGATTCTTACAGCCAGTTGGGTAAACACAGCATAGAAAATGTTACTTATAGTATGCCAAGTGTCTCATATTTTATGTAGAAAGTTTATCCCTTTTACTTCCAGAGAATATTGGCTTGGGATTACCATATATGTTTCATAAAAGCACATCTGTTCCTTTTGCTTATTTCACCACTTGAACTCAGACTTCTCTATCAAATCAGGAGCAAAGGGCTTAAATACTCAAGAGCCCAGGAACTAGCATGCATATGTGGGAGAAAAAGGAACAGGAAGAAATGCATTCTTAACACAAATGATCTTTTCTTATAAATGTACAGTTATGTTAAGAGGGACAAGGAGCAGAAAAATGCTATTTAATATACTGCAGAAGCACCTCTAAATAGAAATTGTGCAGAAGACTTTGCACCTCCTTTAATTCAAAGGAACAAAGCTCACTGATGACTGAGGGCTTCTCTAAGTGAGATGACAGTGATTTGCAATCAGTGAGTATGAGTCAGCAGTGCAAAAGCTGCTGTACACATCCATACCTTGTAGACACCTTTAGCATGCAGTAAATAGGTGGCTCACTCTGTTTTGAGAATGGAGAAAGCTTTTCTTGCACAAAGACCATCCTCCTGTGGAATACTAGCACTCATACTGGGAGACAGCTTGTAAAGTGAATGTGTTTGCATACTTCGTGATTTCTTGAGTACTTGCTGATGCATAACACAGTCATGGGGAATCAGGACCTGAACAGAAATGATTCCTGAGGACTGAGGTTTAATGTGAGTTTGTGAGACTGTTTTAAAAAGAACTTTAAAATCAGAGTGTGTGCACTTTTGCAGAGTAAGTACCTAGGCAATCAAGAACTAGTGACTGAATTAACTATAAAAGGCATCGTTGGGTAAGTCTGCAGCCTGTGAAACCTAGCGCTGTCTTTCATGATCATAATGTTGTCTTCTAGCCTTAAAATACACAAAGTTTGTAGTTTGCTACCAATTTGAATATTTGTGGTGATTTCAGGTAGGATACTCAGATACTGCGATTATGAGAAGCAGGATAAAACATTAGAATAATTTCATCTTGCTAGAGGTGTCATTTTTAATATAATGTGGTAAAAGAAAGAAATAGGTGTAATTTCCAGTGGGTGTTGTTCCTTTAAATGTAGGAAGGCTGCTTCATGCTAGTATCAGTATCACCATGACAATACTGTCTTCTGCTTATTTTTCCCATGATTAATCTTATAATGACCTGTCTTGTGGCTATACAGTCCATTTCTGCTGGTTTTAGAGAGCATCCAGGCTTGATATGCAGTGTGGTGCTATTCTGCTTATCCCAGTGGGAATGGGGCAAAAAAAGTGTAAACCTGTTTGAAAATGACATCTTTTTCCAAAGCTGGTAATAAAATGAGATGTTTCTTCAGGACTACCTGCTACTTCTGTTGATGGTTGCTAACAAGGAGAACATTTGATGTCTTTTGTGAAAGGCATGGATGTAGCTAGCTGCACATGTTCTGCTAGTTTTAATTGAAGTTTTGTGTATAGCTCTTATTTATTAGCCTCTCAAAGGCCATGTTGAAGTGTTTATATAGACAGACTGCATCTGTACTGCCTTCTGAGCAGGGCCTTAAGCTGGGCTTGAACCCAGCTCCCTCCACAGCTAACTGGTGCTGTTTTGTGCTCTCCCCGCCAGTGGGGTTTGGGGCTTTGCACTGGTGTGAAGAGGAAAGAGGTCAGCCACCTTCTAACACAGCCCAGCGTACCCACACTTGCAGTGTACATGGGTGGAACATCTAGACTGCAAATTAGAATGATTATGGGGAGGAATATGCCTTTGTGTAGCTCATATTAGTTCTGCTATGAAAATATTAAATATTGCCAGAGTGGCATAAGAAGTTTGCACTGCTGTTATCAAAACAGCAGTATTTCGTTGTATTTTCAGAAGGGGGAGACTTTCTTCTAGAAGGAAGGAATTAATAAGAGATAAAGATCAGAAAGCTCAGTTCTTAGGATGTTACAGGTCTATGAATCTAGCATACACCTGCCATGCAAGCTGCAGCCTAGTCTGGTGTACACCCAGTCTGACTAAGAACTAGTTAGCTATGGTGCAAGCAGCAGCAGGCCCACAGTAGCATGGAATTCTGTGTGTGCTGAACATTTGTGTATTTACCCAGACTTTTAGACATGTTTTATATAGCCCACAGAACTGGCAAGCTGGGCTAGGGATGCTCTGTGCTGCAGTTTTGCTCTCTGAATGCAGCTGAATTGCTGCCAATGCCTGAGCTAGCTGAAGCTGGCCATTGCTGTGGCAGCAACAAATTCCACTTGTGAGGGACACTGTAGGAATTAAAGTACATGAGGAAAATAGTAAATTCATAGGTAAGGTTTGATGCAATTCAGTTCAGTGTTACTGTCGGTGTGTCACTGAAATATTTTTCCCCCCCTTTTTTTTTCTTTTATAGCTAAAGGAATGCATTCGGGCCTTGGATCAGGAGCACGCACATACACCTTTCCGGCAAAGCAAATTAACTCAGGTAAAAGGGGCAGAAGGGCAACAGTCGTATATACTCCACTGGTGAAAACAAAATGAAAATTAAAAAAAAAAAAAAATCATGATTCAGTAGCTGCTATTAAACCCTTGGGGGGAAAAAAAAAAAAAAGAAAAAAGAAAGCAATGCATAACTTTGCCAAAAAATAATGTTAAAGATAATCACAGGGTTGAGGCCAACTGCCAGCTCACCCCAGTCCTGGGGACTAGCATTAGTTAAAAACAAACAAACAAACAAACAGAAACCTAACTTCCCCAAAAGTGCCCTAACTCCCAAATTCTGGGATTGAATCTCCATTGTGCTGTGTGAATTTTTATAGGAAGAGCCCTATGGACTAGTCATAATCGGACATTCATGTTGTGTGTAACTCCAGAAACAGACTCTTTCAAGAGTTCCATCCATTTCCACCCACTCTATAATCAGTCTTGCATCTTCTACGCAGTAACAGTCACAGGAGTTTTGATCAATATTTCTTTGCTGCAGTTGTAACATATGTTTTGAGGAATAAAGCATATGGGCACCCTTGTGACACCTGTCTTGTTCAGAGCACTGATTAACACTCACAGTGATTTTAAATTGTAAACAAAGAATGGCAAGATGAATTGAGACAAGAGAAAAAAAAAAAAAAAGAGGCAGTTACCATGCATCACCTACCTGAGCTGTGAAACTGTCTCTGTGCCCATTGTTAATTTACAGGAAATGCAAGATAGCTTAGCCCAACTTTTTGTAAGTTCTGAGGTGAAGTAAATCACTTTCATAGTATCATAGAATGGTTTGGGTTGGAAGGGACCTTAATGATCACCTAATTCCAACCCCCCTCATATTTTGTGTAACATAAGAGCAAGCATATATTTTAGAAAATATATGAAGTCCTAAGAATCTTATTTTTCCTTCTAATCCTAGGTACTAAAGGATTCTTTCATTGGCAATTCCAAGACATGTATGATAGCCAATGTATCACCTAGCCACATAGCTACAGAGCATACCCTGAACACTTTACGATATGCTGACAGGTAGGTGATGAATCTCAGTCTTGCCAAAAAAGTATGGTTTAATGTTTGTGGTTGTATTGGAAATGTTGACTTAAGTAGGAAATGCAATTTTCACAAAGCAATAAAATCCTTACCTGTTCCACTCTTACACCGGGTCTTGAAATTCTCCAGGTCTTGTAAATCCTTCCTGATAACAGCTTTTAGTGGTGAAAGTATCACTGTACTCCCTTTAACTGCAGCATTGCTAACCTTGTCACTCAAACACTTTGTTTTGTACTGTAGTTCTGCCTCAAACATGCTCAAGTCCTTCAACCTCCCTCCTACACAGGAGGACGTAGATTGCAGGTTGTGCAATGCTGGGGTTAAGAGGACAAGAGATGCTTAAGGAGAAGAGGAATAAAGGAAACAATTGAGGGGACAGGGTGATGCCAGTTAAGCAGCCCTTCACATTTGCACTAAAGAGTCTGATCCAGGAACAATGTAGCCCTGTATATATGTCACATGAGCTAATTAGCTCCACTGCAACTACTTCCAAAAGCTCTAGTTTGTGTCTTGTGGGACTACACAATGCGCTGTGGAGAGTACTAGTTTGTCTCGAGATAGCACTGTGCCATGCGGCATTATAAAGCATGGAAATCCACTTCCACTGAAATAGAGGCCGTCTTCACTCCTTCGACCTGTTACACACTGTTCAAGGAAGCACTTCAAATTACTGCTACAGACCTTTCCAGAAGTTCAGGCATTTTCATAGAGGTGTTCTGGATCACGGGTAATTAAAAGAGAAATCATGACATTGAATTCAGTGTTTAGTCTGTATTAGTTTGTTCTGAAGACCTGTGATTTATCTGAAAGCATGACATCTATGCCAATCTCATTTACAGGGTCAAAGAGCTGAAGAAAGGCATTAAGTGTTCTACCCCTGTCACAAACAGATGTCGGACAGCTGGAAACATATCTCCAAAACGTGTCCAAAACTCTCCCTCCTTGCCACCTGGAGAAAAGAGCTCTCCAAAGAAAGTGAAGCTAGGTCTCCAGCACCCTTCGAATGCTACAAAAACAAAGACGTGTCCTCCAGCACTCCAGCCGCCCAGTGTCCCTTTTACCTCTACTCCCAAGGGAGTCAACAAAGGACATGCCTACAAAGGAAGTCCCAGCACACTGTGGTTTCACCACACTAGTCCAGTTAAAGGATTCTTACGGATAGGACATCCCCTGAAGAAGAAAACTGATGATCTGTCCCCTTACTCTGAAAAGAGTCCCACTGCGAAGGATTTTATCATCAAAAACGCTGCCACAGCAGAAACAAAAGAGAGTGGCCAAAGAGATAAGTACATGCAAGACAGACCACCTGTCCAGTGCCTAAAAGTACAGACAGTGCAACCTGTGCAGAAACAGCTTGTTTCTAGAGATGATTTTTCCTTTGGAGATGGAAATCTGCCTTCTGACGGCAGGCAGGAATGGGGAAACACCTTTGCTAAACAGTGCATTGAAACCTGGACAAATCTGTCTCCATTTCAGAAGGAAAGGGAGGAGCATTTACGCCTTTATCACCAGCAATTTCAGCAGCCACCTATTCTACAGCACAAACTGAACTACCAGCCTCTAGAGAGGTTTTTAACACAATATAAGCCCCAGGAGATTGAAGTAAAGGAGGAGCTGAGCCTTACACCCACAGAAGCACAGAGCAAAGAGGGGATGCAGCTGGAAGATCTTGATGACAGTGATTTTAGTGAAGATTCTTTCTCACCTGTCTGCAGTCAAAAGAATGTGAAGAGAAGAAACACCAACAAATGCAGTAAACATTCATTTTTCCTTCATCAAAGAGAACAAGGAACTGAGGAAGAGCAAAAAGGCCAAAAGCGTCAGGATTTATTTTTTAAATATGCATTACACTCGCAAGAACATGAACTAGATGACAGCTGGGATTGTAGCGAGGGCAGCCCAAAGATGGAGGAATCCATTAAAAATGCAAGCTGTAGCAAAACTCCATCAGACTGGAGCTATGACTTAGCTATGGAGTCCTCGTCAAGCAGTACTGCGGAAAAACCTTGCTGCTTACAAGAAGATTCTGCTTGTAACTGGAAAAATAGCCAGGATTTCCTGGCTGATGACAAACAGTACAAATCCAAACACAGGTGTCCAGTTTACTCCACTGAAGTCACCTTGACTCCAGAAAAGGATACTTCAAACTCATATACTTCTCCTGTATTGAAATCGGGAACACCAGAGTGCAAAGAGATTCTCCTCCAGCGTGAGGAGAAGGAAGAATCTGCTCTGGATGGACAGGCTGCCCTTGCAGGAGACATTAAATGGAAAGCTAGAAAAAATGATGTTAACTGTTGTGGATCTTCCAGTTGTTCCTCAGAATTCACACCTGAGCTTGTGGCCCCTCTCCCGGTACCCCTTCTTGACTATGAGGAAACAACGGATGCAGAGAACGTCTCTTCTAACCAAGAAAAGTCCCCCCGTGTGAAACAGATGTTGTGCAGGAGCATACACAGGTCCCAGAAGAGGTTTGAGGAGGAGGCCTGGCAGTGCACCAGAAGCAGAGCTCTGACAGACAGCATGCTGGAGCTGGGTGAGCAAGTGCGTCGTGGTGGAAGACACTGCGCCCTGCAGCGCTGCCCCCAGGCAGGGGACAGGTGGCTCTCTCGTGGCTGCTGTGATGTGAAGCCGTGCTGCTGCCTTCTGGGCTCAGGTTCATCAAATCCAGGAGTCCTTCCCAGCTCCCTCGTTGGAAATGACCCAGCAGAAGCATCCACAGCTGAATGCACAGAATCCAGGGGAGAGAGAGAGGGTGCTTTGTTTCCCAGTAACAAAAAGTGCAAGGAGTACTCAGACGGCAGACAACGTGACGCTGATGTTAAAGGGAATACCATTAATTCAGGAAGACCTAACTCAAATCAAGGACTGAATGCTGAGCCTTGGGAAATAAATGCTGAGATACCTGGAAAGAGCTTTTTTTCGGGTGCATCATGCTTACTCACTGGGGGAAATACGGATTATGCAGTCCAGTCCCCCTCTCAAGAAAGCAGCCTGCTGCAGCCCAAGTCAGGACTGAGAAACGAGGACCTCAGTCGTTCTGAAGAGCCAGCCAAGTCATCGTTCAGCAGTGAGGAAATGGGGTTGCTTAAGAGCAAATTGATGCAGACTATTTTTACACAAGAGGCTTTTGTTGCAGATTCAGGATCTGCAACTAAAGATACTAAGCCATTAGCAAACGCAAACAGTCCCTCCAACATCTCTCCAAGTGGTGTATCTGAGGTGGGAAAATGGCAGAAGGAGGCCCTAGAAAAGGCACAGTAAGTCTTTCTTCGCTAAAGTTTGTCATGAAGCTTAGAAAATCTAGACATACTGGGTAGATCTGCCCTTATTTGTGTATCATGCTCATATGCACTTTAGAAACTGATGGGAGATCAATCTATGAAATAATTATTTAATAAGATTAATGATGATTTATACTCATTATCTTGTATAAATAGATGATTGCCTGTTATTTAGTGGTATTTTAAAATCTCATAGGAAGCCAATTATTCTATTAGTTTCCTAAGGTAATGTTACAGGAATTAATGTTATATCATAAGCTAAAATTCTCAGTAACTAATTGGTTCCTGTAAGCTGTAAAGTACCTAAAATATATCAAAATCTCTCATCAAAAAGCAGGTGATAGCTGTTGCATCTGTGCAGAAACAAAAACAGGCGTTAGGGCAGCTAGTCTGGCACTGAAGATCTGGATGTAGAGTTGCCTCTGTCAGCTCCTGAGGACTGGCCTGCATTCACATGACAGAAAATACATTGCTGGCCAGAGGAAGTTACAAAGAGGAACAGGAGCACTACCTTCCCACTGTGCCTGTTTTTCACCAAAATGACTTACAACCTCACAGTCTTACCAGACATCTTTTGCTGCTCCATTTCCCTGTGGTAAAAAGCAGCACCAAGAAGCACTCCTCTGTCAGCAAGGCCTTCCTTACCCAGAACCAGTGCAGTCCACTGCTCTTCAAGGAACACTGGTGTGCACTTCATAGAATACCAGGATGGTTGGAGTTGGAAGGGACCTTACAGACCACCCACTCCCATCCCCCAGCATGGGCAGGGACACCTCCCACCAGCCCAGGCTGCCCAAAGCCCCATCCAGCCTGGCCTTGGGCACTGCCAGGGGTGGGGCAGCCACAGCTCCTCTGGGCAGCCTGTGCCAGTGCCTCACCGCCCTCAGAGTGAAGAATTTCTTGCTTTTATCTAACCTAAATCTCCTCTCAGTGTAAAGCCATTCCCCCTTGTCTTATCACCCCACCCCCTGACACAGAGTCCCTCCCCAGCTGTCCTGCAGCCCCCTTTAGGCACTGGCAGGCCACTGTAAGGTCTCCTGGAGCCTTCTCTCCTCCAGGCTGAACACCCCCAGCTCCCTCAGCCTGTCCCCATAGCAGAGGTGCTCCGGCCCTCTGAGCCTGAGGGGGAGAATCATCTTATTTACTTCCTGAATGCCAGGGACCACGGGACAGCAAGGCTTGCTCTGGGTGTTCCTCCTTCTTAAAAGCTAATTGGAGCACGATAGCAATTAAAGGTAGCACAGCAGGCTGTGTAACCAAGGATATATTTTATCTTAACCAGACAGGCTATGATTCGGGCCCACCGGCAGCAGCTGGATGAAATGGCATCCTTGTGCTTCAAGGAAGAATGCTTGATAAATCAGATGTCAGCAACGGTAAGTGGTTTAGATGGAGATTTCATTGCCAGTTGAACTTGCATAAATTGATTTTAGAGATCATTAACTTGAATTAGTGAAGTGCCTGGTCAGTTCCTCCCCTCATTCTCTGGTGCCTCCCTGAGTCCTAGCAGAGGCTGCTCACTTCCAGTACCTGACGTGTCTTTGCCAGCCCGCATAGTGCCTGGTTCCTGGGGGAGAAGGAGTCTGATAGCCCAGCTCTGAACTGCTCGTCTCTGATAAGACAGCTTTGTCTTACCTTGGGGTATTGTTGCCAGACCATACCCAACCAGGTACCTCGCCAGGTGGAGTTTTTCTCCTTACAGGCTGGTCCAAGTAAGTCAATACAGGCGAAAACAGCACACCTGTGAAGCAAGACACCAGCTGTGCCACATGGCCTTTTCTTCCTGGGAGTCCCTTGCTTATCATACTGCAGCTGTGCCTGGCCCCACTCCCTCTGGTGCTCTAACTGCTGTGACTTGTGCCCTCACAGGCTCTTGATTTCTGTCACTCAAGTGTTCCTTAGCTTGTCTGTGTCTTGGATTACACTAGTAAAGGCTGGACCTCAAGCCTGGCACCTGCACAGCCCCACCGCCAGCCAGCTCTTGGTTTCTCCTGCATCCTAACAGATGTGTGTCACAGCTTTGTGACAAGTCTCACCCAGCTCATCTCAGTGAGAACCTCCTGCCTTCCCTGTTCCCTCATCTTATCAATAAAGCCAAATTACGTTACTGCATTACATTATCACAACCACTTTAATTGCCAGCAGAGTTCAGATTTGCAGTACCGCTACAGGGAGTCTTGCCTCAGGGAATTCAGACTGGAGCCAGCCCACAGTTCATCTGATGTGATTTCCAGCTGCATGCGCTGCATTACCAGATAGCACACAAGTTCACAAAGCAGTATAAGAGCCATAAGCTGCATTAGTTTTGTGGCAGAGAACCCTATGATAAAAAGCAACCTTTTTTTTAAAAAAAAAAAATAATCTTATTGTATCTTGTATCTTATATCTGAGATTTTTCCTTGCTAATTGTTGATCAGACCCTGCCATTATTTGCCCCTTGTAGCAAGCAATCATTTTCTGGCCAGCAGAATTCTGACAATCATGCCAGACCTCCCAGCAGTGGGTGAATAACTTAACACTTACTGGGTGTATTTCACAGCATGACCTTGCTTTAGGCAATGCAACTAGCTTGGACTTCCCGTATCAGTTTCTCTCCTTCCACTTTCAGATGGTTGCAGCTTCTCCAGCTATGAAACTGTGGCTGCAGTAGAGATTCCTGCCAAGGCCAGCCACACACTGAACCATACAGTGTTTAAAGTGCTTAAGAAACATAAGCTAGGGCAACTGGGCTAGTCTTCATTAGTGCTGATGTCCGTGCAGGACAAAGATACAATGCATGAGATAGCTGGAGTTCTGCCAAATGAGCTTGTGAATGATTAATTTTTGTGTGGTAGCAGTTGCAGCCCCAAGCCCCAAGGATACTGAAACTTCCCAACGTCTTAGATAGTGACCTGGGAATAAATGCACCGAGCTCTGCTCTCAGCTGGAGACAGAGCAATTATTAACACAAGACTTACTTAAAAATAACTGCATCCATTTCATTTTAATCAGAGTTTTGGATCACATTTTATCCAAGAGTGTGGCAGGTCGCAATGGAAGGTGAGGTTCTACACACCGCTGCTGTTTCTCATGTGCAATCTGGCAGACCTGTAGCCAGGCAGCAGTTGGACAAGCCCTGTGACCTGATGTGAAATAATCCCTTCCCTCTCATTTCTCCATAAAATGGGCTATTATGTCAATCAATGAGCTCACCATTTATCTCCATGACTGTTAAATGCAACACAAGAAGTGTCTGGAACACAGCTCAGTACATTGTAAAACTGTACATCAGATCTCCAGTCTCTATACGTAACCCTTAAGAAGCTAACCTGTGTAGAAAGGTGATAGCAGGAACCTTTACATTTTTATTTTCTGAAACCAGTATAGTAGCTGTAATTTCACCAACAGAAGAAAAAAAAAAAAAAAGAGGAATGAGTTAACTTCTGTATTTAGAGGTATTGAGCTTTGCTGTCTATAAGGGTCAAGGCTTCAAGAAGGAAAACACATTAAATGTACTGTAGCTTGGAAAACGTGTTTTTTTGTACTGCTGCAGTATATAAAATATACTGAATGTCTCCAACTTGCTGCTCCTGTTGTTCCCTAAACTTTCCTTTTGCCTTCCTTCCCAGGATTTTCAGAATTTCGTCACCAAGCTAGATGAAATCCTGGTACTGAAGTCAAAATGTATCCAAACCATGCGAGCCCAGCTTCAGCTGTATTTATCCTCTCCTAGCGCTGACATATCCCTGCAAACACCTCCACCAGTTTAGACCTGCTGTGCTTACACATGCACAAGAACAGTTTTGGAAACAGCTAGCTAGTGTTTCACCACACTGGGTGCTGCAGAGCGTGGGTGGGAAGGGGCTAGCTTTTGGTTTGATGGTTTGTGATTAGTGCATATTTTAGCTAACGATGGAGAGAATTCTGAGTAAATAAGAGATGATTACTTGGCAACATGAGATTTGTATTTCCTTAATACCAATAAGCCACGTTCTTAAGAATAAAAACTCAGCAGTGCTTAAATATCTCACCAAGAGGCAGGCAGTCCTGTCCACACTATTCACAGCAGTTTCTCACATGTTAGAGGCACTTCTGTGCTGCTAAGAAAATGAGGGGGAAAGAAAAAAGAAAAAAACACTTTGAAGCCAGACACAGGTCTAAACAGAAATGTTCAAAAGCTATCCAGAAAAGTATTTGCAAACAGAAGTGAAGAAACAGCTTAAGTAGACTAAAGTAACTAGATGAAAAGTAAATTAAAATCAAGGCAGGATATGAAGTTCTGGTGCTTTCAGAAGGAAGGCTACTGGAACATTTGTTCTTTGCGTGGGACTAACGCTCCAGACCTGCTGAAAGAGATCACTCAAGTCACAAGTAACGGGTGGTTGAGTAGGAGGCTTATGTACAAGGGACTTTGTACCACAGGTTCATCTAGCATGTTAATAAGCACATTGTTTTCACTGGTGCCAAGAGAAAAAAGACAAAAGCTCACCTTCTGCAAGCCATGTCTGAGCTCTGCTCAGTTGCAGAGTGCTCATGGTCTGGGTTGACAATTGATGTGTCACATCAGAAGAGTGCAGTTATATGCAGTGGGATTTAAGAAGCTGACAGTGTCGTTACACCAACCTGGTATTTGAGTCCAGAACTACAGAACGAGCTGCAACCCTGCAAAATCTCTGCTGCTGCATGCGCCACAGCTGAACCACAGAATAAGCCCACTTGCTGAAGCCATAAGTGACCATGAAACACGCTCGGCTAAACCAACACTCTGCAAGTGCTCCCACTCCAAAATTAGGGCTGCCACAACATATTCAGCCATCTCAGCGTTTCATCAGTAATGGCTGTAGTAGTTCAATAGCTGTAAATGCTAAGGGTAAGGGAACACTGCTGTCTGACCAGCTGCAAATTTCCTGCTTCTACAGCTACCTCCAGGAGCCAGGTTTGGCAGCAGCAGCACTGCGGTCGCAGATACACAATGTTCCCCTGGGGAACAGGAGCGCAAGGGAAGGAGTGACCATTTTACCTGAGGAAGAAAGCTCTTCAGCAGGGCCCTGATCTTTGAGGAGGGGTATTTGGTCCCTCTTACACCTGAGATGTAACGAGGCTCTGAGTTTAGGGACCTCAAGATGGTTGCTGTGTCCAAGCTCCAGGCCACCAGCAAGTCACAGCTGAAGCAAGGCCTCCCAGTCCCATTTTAGGAAGCCTTCCTTGCTTGGAGAAATGAGGCATTCAGGAGCAAGGCTCTTCAGCCTCAGTGCCTCATCTCCTGGAGACAGGGATAGCTTTCGTATGCATAAGGTGAGGAGAACACGTGGCAGCTTGTTAGTCGTCGTACCTTCTGAAAGCAAAACTAGACGTGAACACTTGCAGTAGTTCCCACAGCCTTTGCTCAGTGAGCACACAGAAGTGAGGCAATCAGAGCTGCTGAGCACCTTCACAGGTTAGCTTGATGCTGAGGAAAAGGTGGGACTGCAGGATGTGTGCACAGGTCACCAGAAAGTGAGAGATCCTGCCAGCAACATGGCGCTGGTTGGGTGGAAAGAGAGGGAAAACTTTCCCTGCATGTACTTGACATTTGGGACAGGGGCAGTGATTGTACTTTAACCCAATAGAGGACTTATTTAAAGAGGAGCTCAGCAAAAGTACGTCCAGTCTTTTCCCCTCTTACCCAAGCTGGTCATCCCTAAAGCAGCACCACAGGAGAACAGTGCACACACCATAATGCTATGTCCTAACCTCAGTGCCTTCAGAGGAGCTGTGACAAGACAGATGAGCGACCAAAAATTTCCATCAGCAGAGGAAATCTGAGTTAACCCAGCTACCAAACTGAAGCCACCCATGCAGTTCCTGTTGGTCTGCCCTAAAAAACTTGAGCAAGCCTGGCAAATCTGAGCCCCAGTCCAAGTCCCCAGAGCAGGAACTACTTGCTCCCTCACAGAATGGCTATAAACACCAAAAAAACATAGATTTGAAACAAGAAGACTTTTTTAAACTGGAGCCATCCAGGTAATCCATGAGGTTGTACCTTGTTTGATACAAGATTGTATTATCAGTCTATTCTCAGAATAGTGTATCCCCTGCTGCATGTGAGGCTCTGCTAAAATAAAAGCAGCTCCGGCTGTGAAAATTCACCTACCCTTAGCAGTAACAGGGCTACTGACACTGTTGAGCTGCTGCACACCCAGGAGATACCAAAACTGGGCTCGCAGCATGCATCAGAAACAACCAGCGCTGTTATTGAAAGGGGTAGCATTTTTCTCTCCACTCTTAAGGTTATTACCTAGATGCTGCTTTAACTCTAGTGTGAAGGTGTGCTAACAGTGTTTGAAAGTGTCATCCCCTCCCAGCTGTTTGCACTGACACCTGAAACAAATGGTTTTCTTTTCAACGTGAAGAATATTTGTGAATTTTGTTTGTGTTGTTGTTACAGCAGTCTTTTCAGAAGATTTTTGAGGGAATGGCCTCGTACAATCAAATACAGAAGTAAAAGGGATTCATTTTTGTATGGAAGTGCAACAGAGACAATGTTCATGGCAGCAGCTTGATGTTTTGACTAGTTTACATTATTTAAAATAAAATTCAATTTACTACAGAACTCTGGTGAAATCTGTTCTAAAGCAAATGTGATCAAAATGACTGTGTTTGATTGTAAAAGATCAGCTAGGGTTGGGAATCTGCACAAGATGCCCATAGCCCCTAGCCTGCTGTTCCATGTTTCAGCAGCTCGCCCTCCAGCTCCCTGGTGCGCGAGGTCTGGCAGAGCCCAGCAGGCAGCAGTTTCAGTTTTGCCTCTACGCTTCTCATCCTGACACCCAGACCTCAGCATTCAGCAGCAGCTAGCACAGAGGCAGAACAGCCTCTGACAAAGCTAAGACACCTGAGTGCTGTCTACCAGGTATGTAAGTCAGTCTGCTGGTTTGAGAACCTAACAGAAAGCAAAGGTCTCAGGACTGACAAGGAACAGTCATCTTCTCAGCACCTAGGAGAGGAGAACCCCAGCCTCATCCCCAAACAAAAATTAACACACATTAACTAAAGAGATGGTTTTATTCAGAGGTTTGGTCTAAGTAGTTTTGTTTCTTTGCTGGCAAGACTTCTTGCCTGTTCAGGACTGCCTAGTACCGGACAGGAACCCATCTTGATATTAACTGTGAGAAACCAGAAACAAGCAACACAACCAAACACTCACAGCAATAACAGTAAAGCAGGTTTATTGTTGTTTTCCAGCTTTTCTGACTGATCAGAACTCCATTTCCTTGTTTGACACTGTCACATTTCTCACTGGGGAAGGAAAGCTGGGCACCTGATTAACCTGAACCCCCAGAGGCAGCCCAACCCAGACAGTAATTGCTGACCATCAGCTGGTGAACACTCTTGGATGAGCTTTTCTCAGCCCCAGAACTGGAAGCTGAGTGAAGCTCGGTGCTACAGGATACAATAAAAAAAGTCTGCCCTGGTCCTGCTTATCATTCATTTCCAGATCTCTTAGATACCTGCAGCAGCATCTCTCCTCAACATCAATTTGTTTTAAATAAAGGTATGTAATTAGCATTGTTGTCTTCCTCACAGAGTTCCAGGAGTTAACACCAGCCCCAAAGGAGATGTTCTGGCTGTATGAAGTTAATAGCATAACAGAGTCTGATGCCATCTCCTTCAGGGTCCTGATGAACTACAAAACCCCCTACTGAAAAATCTGACCCAAGGCAAGAAGCCGAGCTGTTTTCCCCTCCCAAAGTCCGATGTTCCCAGCTCCATGCTCTAACATGAGTTTGGATCCCTGGGCTTGATTATTTTTTTTTTTCAATAAAAAAACAAAATTAAGCCACAGGAAAAATACCAGCACCTTCCACCACTGCAGCCACCTGCCTGGAGACCTCTGGTAGCTCTGCCCAACGCAGACCATGTTCGTGCATGCCCACAGGAGCAGGCAGCACCTGGGCTTGCAGGATCCAGCAAGTTCTTCATCTGCTGAAGCCAGAGAGCATGAGAGATGGGAACCATGACACTGGGAGTTACATTTGAGGGTTTTATTAGTTGTTCTTCTGCAGAATCAAAATATTTAGCAAATTACTTTGAAGATTCCTCAAGACTGATGATATTTTATGTAATTAGAACTTGAACAATGTACAACATAGTCGGTACTATCAGAAACAACCCAAAACCTGATTTCTAGTACTAGATGTTATTATGTAATTCTACAGCAGTATGGAAAATTGAACTAATGCAGTGAGTATATTTAAGAAAGTGCTTGAAAGAAACCTCCTGCATCACAGAGTATTATTTAAAACAAGAGATAGTTGATTTACTAGCAGAACATTTTCTTAAATATCCTACAAGCCTGGGGGATTAAGAATACTGAGCCCCAGCTCTCTGCCTTCGGGTTCGAGAACCAAGAGAAGTTGCAGGTCCAGGTCAAGTTCACAGCTTACCTTTCCAAGCAAACTTAAACACCGCTCAGCATTGGATGCTCGTGTCTGGCAGAAGTGTTGGATGCATGGGTTAAAAAAACACAAGAGGAACAGCTTCTCTTTATGCATAGCGACAGTTTCTGAACCAGTGTTTTTACTAAGTTATAGGCTAACTTTCAACCAAAAAATACAATTCCATTGCACTAAAGGTCAAATTTAACCAGTTAATTTGGACTGTGACACAGTCAAGTAATTCAGTACAAGCAGACACCATGAAAGCAGCTTCAAAGAACCAAAGCATCCTAGGTTTCAGAACCAACTCCGTATTCTTCTGTCAAACTCCAGTGCAACAGTGGGGGCAACCACACCGGTCTCTGCCTATGTACAATTCCAGTAGCGGCTGGGCAGTTTAACTCTCCGTGGCCAAGCTGGAAAAAAAGGAAACTTAGGAAAGGACACTTAAAAAATTTAATTTAAGAAAGAAAGTTGTCTCCCAGTGGAAAGAGAAATGCTGGAGTGATGCACGCAGGTAGGCTTGCTCAGTCACTCTCCCATGTGTGTGAAAAGCCTGACTCCATCCTGCCGAGAGCAAGTCACATTGGATGTGAAGGTGGTGGGGCTAGTCCTGCTCCGTGGCATGCCAAGATCCCAGGAATGTGTTTTCAGCTGGCTCCTGCACGGGCCATTAGATCTTCCAAAGCATTGTGTTGGTCATTGTTATGTAATAATAAGACCTCCTTAATGTCTTTTAGTTCAAAGCCCATTTCTTTAAACTGACTCATTAGTTGGAGAAGTTCTGTGATCTGAAAGAGACAGACGATTATTTGTAAGAGAACAGAAGATCAGGGCTAAGTCTTACTCAGAGCTGGGGTTTAGCGCAGAGACAGTCTTCAGCGACCGGGCACCCCATGGGGACAATTCCACTCCCGTGCACAGCCCACACACGCTCAGTTTGAAGCAAATCCACTCCAGCAAGTGTCAGCAGGGCTCTGTGTGCAGCAGCCCTCTGGGCTTCACTTTCAGTTCCCAGCATTTGCAGTCTTGCATCTCCTAAACCCTCATCAGTGAACACACCAAAGGTTAGTCTGGGGTAGTTTCTCTCAGTAGAAATTAATCAGCCTGGCCCCATTCAGACTCCCAGAAAGGTTGATTATTATCACTTTGCTCCCCATCCAGCAGCATCTGAAGTTTTTTCAAGTTACTTTGACTTTGGGAACAGTACAACAGCCCTTGCTATCAAATGACTCTTCAGATCAAGGGTAAAATGGGTATTGCAAAAAACCCTACTGGACATTTGTACTGGGTCTGACTGGGATAGAGATAACGTTCCCTGCAGCGACCGACACAGTGCTGTGCTCTGCACTTGTGGCTAGAACAGCACTGGTATCACTCCAGTGTTGTGTCTGCTGCTGAGCAGTGCTGGCACAGCACCAGGACTTCCTCCAAGGCCCCCAAAGCCAGCAGGCTGGGGGTGGGCAAGAGGTGGGGAGGGGACATTACATAGCTGATCTACACCAAACGGATATTCTATAGCATGGGATGTCACACAGCAACAGAAGCTGGGAAAGGGGAAGGATACTTTCTTCTCCCCCTCTTCTTTCAAGAAGGGGGAGTGAGATTGCTGTAGTGGTGTTGCTCAGCTGCCCAGCAGGGTAAATCCACCACAGCACTGTGTGCTATGCTACCAACATCACATAAATCCTTCCAGAGCTCTGAAAAAACAGCAAAAATTAGTAAATCAACTCAAACATTTATGAACCCTCTGCTACTTACAGTGCCTCCACTCCAGAGGGGAAAGCCAGGTTAGAACAGACAACCAGGAGAGCAGTAATTTCCAATTTGGGGGTTAAGCCACTAGCAAATGTTGTTTCCAAAACACTGTCACTTCCCTTATCTTCACACTATTGTTCCTCCGTTTGCAAGCTCATCACTAGCTGTATGTGTATGTCAGGGGGAGGGTGGGTGGATGGCACTTCCAAAGATTTCCCATTATAACTCAGCACACAACAGGCTGGCATACACTAAAAAGCAGTTCTCCTGTCCTCTGTTCCTGCCTCTGTACCTTTCTTTGGTGCTGGCAAAGCAGCCACACCATAAACCCGGCCCACAAAAGCTGTATTTACCAGATTTTTTCAGACAGAGCCCTAACTGAATTTGCCAGGCAGATGCATTTTTTGCATAGTGCAGAAAATTTACAGCCAGGGCAAGCTGAAAGGGTTTTGATAATAATTTGCTGCTTCTGAAGTTAACTTTCTGTACCAAAAGCACCTTGCCCAAAAGAAGACACTGACTGGAACATTGCCATCAAACTAAGCGGGGTTTTAAAAAAAATCATTCTCATAAATATGCATGCAAGTAAGGGTAATAAAGCAATGCAGAAGAAATCCGTTTTAACATACTCCCTTTAACACCACAAGGATGTTCTTTAGCAGCCAGTTTTGACAACAAGGCTGCATTACCATGGAGCTGGAATTACACCAACCACTTTATACAGGAACTACTGCTGGAATTCCCCTTTGTGTTGCATTTTCACTATTGCAGAGCACACAGCACCCTCACCTTCTCCTCTGAACACTGATGCATTTCCAAAGCTGCTTCAACAAGAAGTGGATCAAAGCCCTTCTCACAAAGCTGTCCATGTGCAAACAGGTAATCCAAAACCTGCAGGAAACAAAGAAGTTTGCAGAGCAGAATTCACAGCACACGGTCATACACCTCTGTATGTCTGGAGGAACTGAGCACAACTCCATCCCAGGCTTGAACAGGAACCGAGACAAAGCTCTTCCTACTCTATCTTGAGACACTCTTTGTGCAAGAGCTTATTCAAAAAAATGCAAACAAGGTATTCTATCTTTGTGCTCTCCCATCAGCTTCATCTTTCACTCCAGTCAAACAGCCTTCCTTCTTTAGCCTTCCGCTCTGTATCACTGAGGAGGCAGAAATTTAACAATGCTTTTTATTCTGTGAGTTTTTAAAGGAGTACCATAGGTCCAGCCATCAAGCTACATCAGCTTTTAGTTTCCTCTCAGCCGGAAGAGGTAACACAATCTGAAAGCAGTCAGCATACTGCTGAGCAAGCTGCAGATCCCAGCTCACATGCCCAGAAACTGCTGCCACATTTCTTACTCATTCTCAGCTTTGAGAGGTAATGGTGAAAGTCGGACAGGTAAGAGAAAGGTAGTGCTAGGAATGAGATAATGCTCTTGATTCATAGGCAACAGGAAAGCAGAGCAGCTCTACCAGCAGCCAAATCCTACGCAGCACAGGAGCTACCAGCACGCTCCTCCTGCTGAGGCAACACTGAACAGCGCACAGGGAGCGCGGGGCCAGCACAGAAAGCCTGGCCACGCTCCTCTGGCTTCAGAACATTGCTTTGTTTGAAGCTGATTCAAGACCCAGAGCCACGCTTCACCCCACCACGCTATATGCTCCGTGACCTGGTTTTAGCGAGCATTTGAAACAACGCATGGCAGGAAGCACCACAGTCAGGGCATGCAAAAAGTCGGTCACTGGTGCCTAGTAGCCTTGCGAGCCTTTCATGGCTGCTGTAAGCTCGCAGGGGCCCAGCTCTGCAGGGAGAGGCAGTGTCAGAGTAACCCCTTGTGCTCAGAACAGAGCAGGTGCTTTGCTTTTTGGTCATGCAGCACTAAAGGCATGGATCCATGCCAAGCTTCCTCTCGGTTGTTTTGTAGCTCCTGGGAAGACTGTGCTGCCTCAAGCAGTTTAACAGAAACTTGTGCAGATGCTCTTTGGTTTGGGAAGCCTTTTCTGCCAGGTGAAAACTTCTGGGACAGTTCTGCAATCCACTGTTGGAATGAGGTGCCCTCCCCCTCCATTTTGCAAAGCCAAGGCTGCTTCTCAGCAGAATCAGCACCCACTCAAAGGTCTCTTCCTACAAAAGCTCTTACCTGGTCTATGTTCTGTCCCTTCTTCTTCATGGCTTTCAGGACATTCTCAGGCGAGTACCCCATGTTGACGACGGTCTCCACACACTGCCTCTCGCTGGCAGAGAGAGCCTGCTGTACGTCAGGAGCAGGGCCACCCGACCGCTTTGCGCAGCTGGTGTTACTGGGCACTTGAGACGCTGGGAAATTTTGGTGCATTACCTACAAGGGAAAACCCAGAGGCTTAGGTGGAGGTCATCTTTTACATCCATGTCCCCATTTCTGGCTACTCCAGAACTAGGACACCTCGCAAAATTAGGTAACTGGAGACTTCCAAGGCTGTGCTGGGGAAGTTGCTCACTGGAAGGATGAAACCAAGCATTTTACGTAGTCTGACTCCCACCACACCATTTTTACCCTCAACAAGACATTTGATTACCCAGATTTCTTGCTATATAGCCTCTCTTACTGGCAAGACTGAAACTTTCTCACACCCAACCTTTCCAACAGTAAAGGTCCTTATGATATGGGAAAACACAACCTTGGAGGAAGCAAGGGATTGCTTCCCTCACCCTGCAGTTCACTCATCACCTATGATTTTCTGTACTCAGAGGAATGTTACCTCTGGGAACACCCCAGCAGCTTCTCACAAATACCACACAGTGCAAGCACACAGGAATGTGGGAACTTACCATAGGCATTTCTGTTTCCTTGTTGTCTGGGTGTACCTGTTGGACAGCACAGGAATAAGGTGATGAACATTACACACAAGCAGCATTTGCTACATTTGGGGAAAAAGGTTTCAGGGAAGAGATCGGGGATTGTGTCTACCATACTGGAGAGACCTGTGGCCTGATCAGCAATCTGTGAGATGCAAAAGTTATGCAGTTGTGTGTAGTTGTAAGATAGTCATTGTAAGAATTTTGTTTTGGTCTCAAAGCACTGCATTTCACATGCTGTATATAGACAAAACAGCACACTGGCTAAATGCACCTGGCGTTCCACCAGCATCCAACACTGTCCCATCCCCAGCACAGGGCTAACAACACTTGTCTTTGTAAAACTTTGTGCTTCCCTTTAGTAAACTTTTTGTTGGGTTGAAAAGGAGCCAACTGCTGCTAGTTCAAGAGGAATCTTAAAGTAGCCACCTCAAAGGGCTGTTTCACATCACTCGCATCAAACTTGGACTGTTAAATTATTAAAAAATAGCTGGCAGGAAAAAAATAAGCAATGGGAAGCAGCCCCCACTTTGGGAAGTTCCAGCCAGACAGCACAGAAATTACCCATTCTCAGTAGCACGAGGCCTTCCCTGTCCCGACTGTTCAGTTTCCAAAACAGCCTGGCGAGGGAACCCACCCATGTCAGGGCTGTACGCCTCCTCCATTTCTGCAGAACTGGTCTGCCAAGGGACACAACCAACCAACAGCTCTATTTTACTTTGCCCAAGGTCTGTGCCTTTCAATTAATCCATTTAAAATACAGGAAGACTTAAATAGAGTTAGAAGAAGCTGCAAGAAATCACTTTTCACCAAAACCCTCAGGATGTGGCCTTTCTTGATACTTTTTCAGCCAACAGCAGCTGCTTGAAAGCTTTCCCCACTTCTTTCAGAAAGTCCTTCTTTGGGTCCCAAGAAGGACTGGGGGAGGTGAGGGGGTTTGTTCTACATTGCCACTCAATTTTAATTCCGGAGAGAGAACCTGAGAAACCACATGCAGCCTGATGGACTGGTTTACCTACGAACCTGTCCTCACAGCAGTAAGAGGGGTTGAAAGCTCCTCAAATTACACCCTTCTCCAGACTCTTTTGGCAGAGCATAAAGCACTAGAATAAGAGATACAGTGAAACAGGGGTCTAAAATCAGATGGTTATCAATTTCCCCAAATGAACGATGCCCTGTCATTAATGCAACAGCGACAAGAACCCAAACTGTTTGTGACCCCAGGGATTCTAGTCATGGAAAAGCAGCTCCTCAATCTACTTGAGCCTGATAACCTGTGCTCATGATCAAAGGACTTCCAGTGGAGAGTGTCACCCAAAGGAATTGCACGAGACAAAGCCAGAGTTGACCACTCAGAAACTGTGCTCCCTTCAGACTCAAGCCTGCACACTTCATTCAGTGCCTTTTGAGAAGGCATGCAGTGCTTTCAGCCCACGCTTGCAAACTGTTCCTGCTTTTAGGGACTTTGTACGCAAGCTGGGAGCTTCACCTGCAGGCTGGTGTGCTTAGCACTTCGTGTTAATGCAGCAGTACATTTGGAATGGTCCATCAGATCCATCCATTCATCCTCCCATAACCAGGTGTTTTCACAAATAAGACATACCATACAAATTCAGGTCTCTAAACAATTCTGTTTAATTTCAACTGCTTGTCTTCGCTAGTCATTTCTTCCTCTGCCAAAGCTGCAAAAAGCAAACCCGTGAGCTTCAAGAAACACTGCAAGGAAAAAGGGAACCACCCAGGCCAGAATCAGTGCAGCAGAGAAATCACAAGTTTATTTGCATCCACAAAACCTTAGATCCAATTCACTGGTAAAACATGCTCCAGTGGGAACTCCAAGTCCAAAGTTATGATTTATGAACTTGTGAGGGGAAAAATATGTATGTAAATAGCACTGAGCAACACACTGGGACAGAAGTGTATTGAAGCTTTATAAAATCACCAGGCTTCTTCTCATGCAATCTTGCAGTAGAAGGATTGTGTCCTTCTTCTGGAGGCCACATGGGTTACTCTGATTTCCTTCTCTATCCTTTTCATCCTCTGAGGATTTTTGTTATGGTCCTTGCCTATACTTCAACTTCTTGCAACTCTGCTGTCCTTTTCCAGCCACTGGGACCTTACCATGGAAACAGGGAACAAGCACATTCAGAAGCCTTGGAACTTCAGTAGAAAGAACTAGTACTGTCATCATACCTGTTTCTTGGCTTGCTACTTCCAAAACACAGTTTCAAGTGATGATCTTTATAATTTCTCCTAGTGAGTCTATTTGTTAATTCCTTTTTTAGTTTTTAAAACATTTTGTACCTTCCCTTACAGCGTTCTTGAGAACACACCTCCCCTCTTGGTCTTCAATAGGATTTAATCTTGGAGTGAGAATTTGGCTATCTTAAAGCCCATCTATCTAGTTGTGAGTGATCTTTTGTGTTAACCCCTAGAGATGTCATGCTTCAAGGTTTCACCTCTGAGCCACATGCAATGACACGACCTCCCCTCAAACCTGTGATGTGTAGCAGCAAGCACTTGCTCAGCACACCACTGCTCCTGTCAAAGCTTACTGGGTTGCATTTGGCTTAGCAATCAATGAACTCCTATTCTGCTGTGCTCTGAGGGATACACGAGCTGCCAGAATCTTGTATTTCTCATATAATACCACATTTACTTAAGCCTGAAAAGAGATGAGAGACCAGTGGTAATAGAAGGACTGCCACTTTTTTTTAGAGCACATGGTGTCACAAAAACCTAGAGTACATCAGCAAGAACGCAGAACCACTGTTGCAGACAGAAGAAGCCTTCCAAATCTCAGATTTATAGTCCATTAGAAGATTTGGCTATGCAGTTTCCATTAGAATTCATGAGTATTGTTGTCCAGATCTTAGGTTCTTTGGAAAAAACCGCCCAATTTTACTCAAGCCTGGACTCCTACTCACAAACCCACAACAGATGGCGAGAGTTACTCTCAGAACTTGCTACAAGTTGGAAGCAATGAAGCTTCAAACTCCTGCCTCAGAGCTGTACAGCAACCAAAATCTGTAAGTCTGAGATGATCTTCAAAATTGCTTTTGGCATGCAAAAAGCAATCCTCCCACCCTCACAGGTAAGAAATCATGGAAGAATTCTTATACATAACTGCATGCCTTTTGAGATAACTGTAACTATGAACAAGAGCTGAGAAGCTGAAAAAAGTCACCAGAATTGGTTGCAAGTTAAGAGATGTGGGGGAACAGGATGAAGAAGCCTGTGAGTAGCAGTCCAAGGTTCACAGCTGTCACCTGTTGGGCTGATCAATTTGCCATATAAAAGAATTACTGTACATGATTTGTCCTATCTACACACCACACATTAAACAAAGCCACGGGACATTTTAGAATCAACATTTGCCTCCACACCTCCACATCTCCCCCACAAACCCAGTTTTAATCCACCGCATGTTTACCGTGGTCACTGTGCTTTGAGACGATTCTTCTTCCGTACTAACTGCTGACACAGCCAGGGAAGGCAGCCTGGTCGAAGAGGATAACGTTGATGTCTCCATGCCACTGTCCTCATTTAAAGCAGACAGACCAACCACATGGTGTCCATTCAGTTCACTAGCTTTAGTCTGAGCACAGGCCTGCAAAGAGCTGAGGAAAGTGCCGTTGCGGAGACAGGTAGTACTGTGGAAAGTGCTCATAAGCTTTGATGATTTTTGATCACTCTCATCGGAGTCAAGTTTGGGAAAGGACAGGGATTTGATATTGCTCACTGAAGTGATGGGGGACAGGGACACTTTGGAAGACAAGGACATCTTTTCACAGTTTCCCAGCTGCGGTAAAGTGATAAAGCCATTGGGTTTGTGAAGGGGCTTGAAGTCCAACGTGGCCCTTTCTATGGATGCCAGAACCTCCTGATCTTGCAACACAGACTCCGACCCTCCTTTGGGCAAACTGCTGTCTAACAGCTGGGCAACAACTGGCCCAGTAGTACCAACGTGGATTTCCAGAATATTTTTTAACTCCTCCTTATCATCGATAGTTTTTAATTCCAGTTTGTCAAATGGGTCTTCTTCACATTCAAAATCAGCTGGGTTGAAGTCTGCTTTGGGGCGAGGTGGACTAAGTACTTTCTGCTTCACAGCACTGCTGTCGGCTGGCGTGGGAGTAAGAATGTTATTGTGCTGCAGACTAGCGAGGATGGGGTTGATAGGAGGAGGCATGGCCTCAGGGCAAGGTCCCTCTGAGAACCCCATTCTGCTGCTGTCCTCTGGGGCTGCTTTTGAGTTTGCTATTGCTTCTTCTGCCTTGCGTTCAGCTTCTTTCTGGGCAGCTTGAATTTTTTTGATGTCTTCAGCCCACTCAATTGTTTTCTTTTCCAGGGAGAAGTCATACTGACCGGAGGTAGAGAGGGAAAGAGAGGAAAAAAATAAAGACAAGTTGTAAGAATCACAGCTACTATTTTACAGCATAAGTAACACAAGTAACACTGAGCAAGAACTACATGAATCATCATGGACAGTTTTTTCCACAACATCTCTTGTAACCTACGGAAAGGCAAAACTAGGAGACACCAGCAGTAGTTCATTTTACCTCTAACAGCAAATTCTGGCTATAGTCTGGACCAGAATCTCATATTTTGTGTCCATCCCACATTTAGTTTTGTTTAGAGCTACTGATGATCACAAGATCAGTTTCACAACTCTCCCCCCCTCTTCCAACAAGAAAATAGATGCAGTCAGTGGAAGCCTGAAGTGTCAGTGACAGCAACGTCACACATGATGGACAATCACACCCAGATCTGGCACCACTGAACTCAAGACTACAGCAGAGTCATTTTTGCATCCAAAGAGCAATAACGTATTTATGAGTTTCCCCTAAAAGATTCCTAAAGGACCTGATGCTAGTTTTAGACCCACTGATTGGAGAGGTATCAGCATGCTCATACCTGTGCTAATGGCTCACCAGCCAAAGGGGATGTGCTGGCTACTCTGACAACAACTTCCTGTAGTAGCAGATTTTGCCACTGTTACTGGCATGACAGGATCCCAAAAGCATTTCTCATTTGACATCAACTCCTTCAGGGTTGGGTTAGCACACAAGACATTTACGTAAGCTACTCACTAACAGTGCACAGAACACTGTGGTGGCCTGATGGAGAGGACAAAATTCTGAACATAATATATGTGAAGCTTTATTATCTTACAAGGACCAAACACCCTTAGTACCCTCCATACCATGGCAAAACATGCAGAGAACACAGTCTACAAAGCTAAGTCCAGGGTGTAACCTACCTGTGACTCACAAGAATTACAGCCTGCTTGCCAGGATGATGTCACATAACCAAACGGGTAATAAGACATCCTAGCTCTAGAGAGCAACAAGCCATGAAGGTATGCTACACCTCTGCTGGGCTTTTGTGGGAATCACAATGTGTTATCCATCCCATAGCAGGCTCCAGAGAGAACCTGGAGACCCATCTCAACTCTCTAAGAAGCAGTTTTCCCTTCTCTTAGCTCTAAGAGATGGGATATACAATTTACCAACAAGGTTATCTGAAACCCAACTCACTGGCAGAAGTGCTGGGCACTATCTATTACACACTCTTTGCCATCTAAGCAGAGCTATTATAACTACATACATACAAAACCACGTGTTTTATACACATAAAATTATACACATGAAATACTAAGTACATGGCTTTGGTCAATTTAGCCTCCATGCACTTTTACTATTTGAATAGCTCCCACCAGAGCTGTAAAAAAGCCAGAGTACTGCGCAAGGCATAGCCTACATGATCACATCGTATTATTCAAGGCATTGCAATCCAACCAAGCGTACTGTATTTGAACCAGAGCTTGGCTGGAAAACAGAGACATAGCACAGTGAGATCTACCACAGGACATGAGAGCCTCCTGCAGCACTCCTACTCAAGCTTAACTAGGTGGAAGTATGTGTATTGGGACTATCAGTCAGGCAACCACTTAACTCTTATAATAAGAAGTCATGACGTCAGGAAATTCGGATATTCAGCTCTGCAGCAGATAGGTTGCAGGGCAGAAAAAATCAGACCTGTCCACAGCAATCTGTCACTGCTGATGCTGAAATCAACAAACTGAGCAGCCCAAGGAGAATTGCAGATTCAAATGAGAAAAATACAGTTAAATTGTATTTCCTGCATCACAACCTGCATTTGGAGACTGGATTTATGCTGAAGTTATTGATTTTGTGCTACCAAAAGTTTACATCAAGAGCCACATGCCTCAGAGACCTGGAAGCAATCCATACCAAGCAGCAACCTCTTCACTACATGGCTGGAGAAGATCTCCCACTCAGTACTACACGGAAAGTAAGAACTAGAAATTTATTTCTTCACCCCATCAGAGTGATAATGCACGGAATATGGTCATGCTTGTAGAACCCTGTTTGAGGGTATGCCATAGCATGCGTGTTTGAATTCTTACCATCCTTCCTCTTAAAAATATGATTTTAGTTTAGCAATGTCAGGGAAGCTTTTAAACCTTTAACTGTTTAAAAACACTTTTTGTTAATAGATACATGAAAATAAATGCCATCCATCTTTGTATGGTAAGAAGTAGAAACTTTCTGCACAGTTTACAGTATTTATCATCTTCCTCTACGTTCTAGCAGACTATGAAGTAATAACATAGCACAGTGAAAACTAACACCTGAACAAAAATATAGTTCACAGCATCACATGTTGAAGACCTGGGGTGGCAGAGGAAAGAGCAGAAGTGCACAAACCATCCTTACCTGGGCTTCTCGGACAAGCTGAGAAGAATCAGGCAGGCAGAAACCAATGGGTAATCCAACCTTCGCAGGGATTTTAAATTTGTCTCCTATCTTAAACGGGACGTCATCGAGATAACTGAAAGGCCCTAAGATCAAAATAAGAAATTTTATCAAAAACCATACAAATTTAATGCATTCAGTTAAGCCTCACGTTTCTGTATTTGGCAGCTGCTCTTTCTCTGCTGCCCCAACCACAAAATATGACCTAATACAAAGGAAGTTGTGAGGTAAGAAACACATTGAATATGCCTGGACTTCATCGCTTCAGTTTAGTTCTTTTAAAAAATAATATTCTAGCCCATAACTACATTTTACAACACTCCAATAGCTGAACAGATATTGAAGTTAAAATCCCAGCATTTTAGCTTCCCTCGTGAAAACACTATGCCTACACGACCAGAAACTGAAGCTCTCCTGGATGTTGTGTTCTGTTCTGCCTCTATAGAAGGAGCCATTAGTTCATCACATTCAAAACAAGTTTTTAAATGATCCAGCTCTAGAGCAGCTAAGGAAGAGGAACAACAAAAAAGAAGAGTTTTAGGATACAAGTGGAAAGTAATATTTGGACAGAAATGGTCACAAGGACAAAGCAGCCCAAAGTCCAGATCCACTTTAACCAAAACACAGTGAAATAGCTCAAGTATAGCAATTCTGACTTTTTAAACAATTTTTGGCAATCTAACTAGATCCAGTCTTATTTGTGATCACTCCAGTGAGAGGCCACAGACTCCTCATGGTCTTCCATCTGTGCTTTACATTTATCATTTATGTGTAGCATTTGTAAAGTGTTTTAGGACAAAAGCTGTTCAGGCACCCTGCAAACTCACAAGGCAGAATCAATAACAACTCAAGCTCCTCCAAGAAGCCAGACTAAAGGCTTGCTTTCCATGAGATGCTGCAAAGAAGTGCAAGAAAACCCATAAGATAAATTGTAGTCAGTTTCTACATTAACTGCTCTAAGCTTCTGGAATTACAGGCAAGGTTTTTGACTGTGTATAACAGCAATTTCAAGTGTTTGTCTAGTAATCATTTGTAACTTTGCTCCAAATGCTACAGATCTGACAAGACATTAGTGGCAATGTGAGATGGTTGGTGACTAACCTCTTGCTCAGGGAGTTGTGACTTGCCATTTTTATGTGACCCATTTTTATACTTGGATGACAGTTTAAGTACTATTTGCGCTCCTTCACTGTTGACTCATCTACAATAACACAGCCACAAGGTCCAAGAGGACAAGCAGCTTTTGAAAACAGGAATATCCTGTTAATTTGGAATCAAATGTTTATGTGCTGTCATCAGTTGAGCTCTCATACTATGCACTGTGGTGGCCGGTTCAGAGCCCTGTTGGGACACAGAGGGCATTTCCTCTAGCCCTGACACTCTCAGGCTGAACAGCCTACATGGTACCCATACTACCAAAACAAAAGAGAGCTCCAGGCAGAATGTAATAGTATTTTCACTGGTCCTTACTAAGAAGCAGTACACAGCACAGCATCCGAACTGCGCCTCGCTGGCCACCAACACCATGACATCCAAACAGTATTTGAGCTGGCAGCAGATACAACAGTGTGTGTTTATGCAGAAGCAGCAATTGTGGCAGCCTTTGTGCTTACACTTATATCTGGCCAGGTCAGAGACAGCCTCCTAAATCTCAGACAATCTCCTAAATGCTCCGAGTCCAGCTTGACTGCTGCTGCTGCCATGCCCTGGTTAGTCCCACCGGTACGAGTCCTGCTCTAACTGGGATGATCCAAGCACACAAGCCAAGCGCGATTACCTCTTCACACCATTCTCACAGCCCAAATTGCTCAGTACACAAATACTTATTAGACCTATTGACACAGTAAGTGGGAGACACCTACCCTTCCACAGCCTTGTTTACCTGAAATTCACACCAGCCACAGAGCATACACTGTGGTATTTATAGAGCAATATCCCTTGTTTTGGGACAGTAAAATACTAAGCACACCCAGACTAGATGAGCTGAACTGACAGCTGTCAGTTTAACCTCAGCACCTGGACTAAGGAATAAAAACCTTCTTGTTTCTTCCCAGTATGATAATTTTCTAATACACTGCTATAACCTCTTCTCAAATACAATCCTACTACAAAAACATCAAGCACGTGTTAAGAGACACCAACTGTTTTAGGACAATTAATAGAAAAAAAGTGTTTCTGAAGCAAAACATTGATGCTCATAGCATTTAGCCCAATCACAACAGTACTAGTCTAGGAAAACTTGAAAACTGACTCAAGAAGTAAATAATCCTTCACTCTTTTTTTAAAAAAATGCATGAACTTACTGCCTGAATACTCAAATAGATAAAGACTCAATTTGTCTTCTAACAGTAAATTCAGTACAAAAAGCAACACCAACATATACAAACTAACAGCCAAGCCACTGTTTCAATGGTACCATGTTAAGCAAAGCAATGAAAGGTTTTCTGTTATCTAAAATCCTGATTTTTAGAAATTTTATTTGAACCACCCATCATAGCTTCAATTGGTTACTCATTTTTTTAAGAATCTACATTACACACAGGAAAATGAGCTTCAGGGAAACGAGTCCTCTCACATTTATACCCCATTTTCTAAAAGAAACATGCATTGCAGCACATAATTCTTATGGCACCAATCATCTCCATAACATTACACATCTCAGATGTAGGAGAGATCACTCGCCTGTTAGCTACTAAGCCAGGTAAGTCCAATTTAGGAATAAGTTCCTTGCTGAGCAAAAAGCAACCCAATGATATATTAAAAGCTTGACTTGCAATCACAAGCTTCTCACTTGACTTGTATTGAGAAAGGATGCAGACCTAGCGTCTGCTTCAGCAAGCATCACATAAGCACCCAAACTGCAGTTCAGCTGTGATTTTGAAGGGGATTGCTGGGGAGGTATTACCCTGCCATGAGTGAGGGGCAGGGATGATGGGAGACAGTCATAGGCTGAACTTCAATTTAACTAGAGAACCGGCACAGCATCAGCAAGCAACTATGCCAGAAGGAAGCCAATGCACCTTGTTCCTAACAAAAGGGCCAGTCAGGGGCTGAACAGATTAGTCTCACCGGCCGGGACATTACTCAGCAGCAACGGTAAGATTCATCCTATTGAAAGGACAAAGATTCCAAATTCCACTTACCATGAGAGTCGGATCCCAACTTCTTAGAAGCCATTTAGAACCTGAAAAACAATTTAAAATAGATTTAGCAACTTCATACATATAGCATTGCATAAGCCTACGTGGTTCCACAGTCTTATCTCTGTAGTACAGGACACGCTGCTGACACTTGCTGTGTTTATCCCGTTGCAAAGACAGCAAAATGGATTTTATAACACCAAGAATTGATGGAGTGAATACATAACTTTGCTCAGAGTCTGACAATCCAAGTGGCCAAGACAATAAAACCACAAATAGCCAAGAAGCAGCCAGACTGATTAGAAAGACCAGGTTGTAGATCACAGCACTCCAAGACTGCTCCTTCCCAGCCCCACTGAGCACATCCTGCCTCCCCTGGCATTAATAGCCCTTCCTACTGGAAATACCACACTGATCCTCTTCAGTTTAATCCCCGTTGCTCTAAAAAGGGATAATATGATATTGGGTATGCACAGCCAGCATGGCACTTGTCTAGACGTGCTTGGTAGCACACCGATAACAATACATAATGCTGGTACACAGTAATTGGTAGGAAGATCTCAAGATTTCAGATATGCACAAGGAAACAATGCTAATCATAGTCTTCATTCAGCAACCACTGAAATCAATCATCAAATTGTTTGATTTTTTTTTAATTTGAGAAGTTAGTGCAAATCCTACATGGCTAAAATGTTAAACACATGATAATTCAGGCAACTTTTAACACAGAGGGCATTCTCAGGGCTATCCTGAAAAGAGAGTGGTTTTGAAACTAGAGTGACCCACAGAATATTTGTTGATCAATCAGCTAAAACCCCACTCCAGGATGCTTGTGGCACACTCAGTAACCTAGTCTAGCAGCAGAAGCAGATACAAGAGCATCATAAGATTTTCCTTAAAACACCACAGCACATTTCCCTCAATAACTCCATCTGTAAGCCCCCTTTTAAGTTATGCATAACAAAGCCTCGGAGTTGCCCTTTGTTTCTGGAGACCTCCAGCTGGTAGACTGCCCCGCCCAACACGCAATCTTCAAACCCATGAAATTATCTGCTATACCACCACTGGCAGCAGTCAGTGCTCAAAGCACAATTAGGAGCCAACCTATATTCTAAACCCATCACTACCCAAATTAAGGTCTCATTCTTCAGCCTCAGGTGTTTCTGTTATGGATTCGAGATGCAAATGTTACCTTCAAGGAAGGGTGTCCAGAGCCAAGGACCACACAGACAGGTCTGGACAGGTTTGCTGTCCCTCCTGGCAGCAGCTGACGCGATGGGGATCAGGAGGAGATGGTTTCAAGTACTTTTGGAAACTACCTTTTTCTAGGCAAAGGTCCCTTTCAACATTACAATGGAGTCAATAGCTCAATCAAGACCATTGGCTAATGGGAATTAACACAGACAAATGGGAATTAACACAGCCAAAGCTGCAAGATTTACCCGGATGCAGCCCAACTTCCTGAAGCAAAGCTAGCAGATGCTAGGCTGCGGGGAAGTGAGTCATGCTGGGCAGCTCCAGCTGCAGATCACTCTGCTTGGCGGGTGTCGGGTTCCTTGCTGCACGTCTCTCCCTCTCTCTCATCACTGTCCTTATGCCCCGAAGTGCTCCTCTCGGCCAGCTGCTTCTTGGAAGGAAACAACAAATGGAGCCTTCAAAGAAGAAAGGAGATGGAACAGTGCTGAGTTTGCCTCTCAAAGGGCATTCGGGAAGGCCAAGGGCAAAGCCACAAGACCAGACGGTACAGTTGTACGTGAACTACTGGAGCTGAAAATGTTTTACTGGTCACAGCACCACAGAGGGGATCAGACTGCAGAGCATGAAACCACCTGCACCTTTCGGGCCCAGATCAAAGGGTCTGGCAAGCTGCTGCTCTGCCAGATCTCTGTGGGAGTAGCAATTAAGATGTCAACTTTATCTGCTATTATTGAGACAGCCAGGCCACCAGTGAAGTCAGTCTTCATGTACTGCAAGCATGTGCTGTGCCCACCCATCATCTGCAACAAACTGGGGACAGGTCTCTACGCACTTCCTTGCATTCCTCTCAACTGTTTTCTTCTAGCTACTACCTCAGACTGAAAGCCTGAGGTAGTAGCTGAGTAGCTGAGACTGAAAGTGCTCCTTTATGAAAGGAGTTTAAAGCTTGTGATGGATGCACAAAGAAGCAGCTTCCTCACTGAGTTATCTGAAGGCAGTATAGTTTATGCTGCCTGCCATTTATCAGAAACAACTCACTCCAGACTCTACCAACATAAGGAACAATAAAAAGAAAAAACAAAAGGATCATTTTTTAAAAGTGATAATTGATAACCCCTCTCCAGCAGGCTGCTGCAAGGACATACTAAGTTTCCCACACACACTGACCTTAGCTAGCTGAACACCAGGTTAGCGCGATGTTATCGGTTCACTCCAGGGACATCAACAGCAGCATGTACAAGTCCTGAAGAACCAAAGATGCACAGCTCTAGCAGGGAGTTTCACAGTCATATCAGGGTGGGGCTACATAAAGCTTTGGATGTGCCCTGGATGTAGAAATGCCCACAGAAGCACTAAGTACTTTTCTTTTGTTGGCAATCCTGTAGTAAAATCCTAGAGGAGGCCAAGCACCTGGCATTAATTTCAAAGTGCTGCAGTAAAACGATTCTTCTGCCACATGCAACATCTTATTTTTGAGCTGTAGAACTAGCTAAGGCACATTAACAGAAAGCCATCATAAAACCACGCTATCCGCAGAGATACAGTCACACTTTAGATTCAAGTAGCATTCCAGTTTAAATCTCGCTAGCTCTTCCTAATGCACCGCGAGCGAATACTTAGCGAGAGGCCATTGCCCCAGCCCGCACCGTCAGCGAACAGCGTTGTGGAGAGCTGCACACAGGAATGCTGGCACAGGCTGCCAGCCACATTTCGTCACCTCCTTTCTAAAGGGGGCTTAATTAAACCAGTGTCTTCTGAGTAATGAGATTTGATAAGCCATTCAGGCTTGGTCAAAGCTGTTATAGTGGACAGTAAGGGCTTGCTCACCTTCAGGGCTGCTCTTTTGGAGATCTGAGCTGTCCTCCAAACCAGCTACGGGGTGCCTGCTTGGATCTCCAGACACCACCACAAGATGTTAAAGGACATTTGTGGTTTGATGCTTCATTGTGCATTTTAAACCGACAGCCTACTCTACCGTACGTAGTTTTTCAGCACCCTTCCTGGACTAGAGAAACAAGTTGGTTCCATATTTTCCAGAAGGTCTTCCTACAGCCACCTCCAAGCTTTCTTCTATAATCATAGACCTCCTTAGCCCCATCCCCTAATTCTTGGTTCTGGCTAACCCTTTGGAAAGGGGACTAGGGCTAGGGGTGCCTGAAAGTTGTAAGTAATTTCAACCTCAACAGCCTAGTATGAATATACAGAGAGTAGAGGAAAAGCCTACCTTTCACTTAATTACCCTGAGACAGTCTTAAAGCCGTGCAGCCTGAGAGACAGTGTAGTAGAGCCCAGAGACTGAGGGACAAAAGGGGAAATAGCAGAGAAAACAGGAAAATGCAGAAGCAAAGAAGTGCCAAGCCAAAACTGGTGATAGAAGCAACCAGCAAAGAGATGGTGCCAAGCTGAATAGGCTTGAAGGGACAACACTCAGATGCTTTGAAGAACAAGATGAAAGAAAAAGCACAGCTGGCCCTAGAACATTTGGAGGTGATGATACCAAGAGGCTCCAAGCATCACGTCAGACCCAGACCTTGCATTAAGTGCCAATAAACACAAGCTCAGCCTCTGAAGTTAGGTGTGCCTGAACCATCTTCACAACTGCTCTGAGGTATTGGTATTACCCAAGTTAGGCCAATCCACCTGCTACCATTTGCCATATCTGACCACAAACAATCAGGACATCTTCAGTTTTTGAAGAAGAGAAACTATAAACAGACAAAAAAATCACTTTTATTCTGCATAGATCACATTGATGAGCTCAGCAGTGACTTTACAGTGAGAAAGCAAAAAACAGTTTGATTCAAGTGACTGGAATATTGATGTTACGTAAGGCACTAGTTTTAGACAACATTTTAGAAGTTGTACTGCACCTGCTAATTTCAGCACAAGGGAAAGGCTAGGACTAATGTCAGGACTCTCCATATAGCTGTCCACAGCACATACAGACGGAGGCGGTGCCTGTTGCCAGGACAGAACAAGGTCTGGGTATCAGAGTAAAACCTGACCTGCTGTTCAGCACAGCACACAACAGGTCCGTTTTTCAGGAACTGCAGTCTCCAAAGAGATGACATCACCCCCAAATCCACAGCAAGTGGTTTTGCTTTGCAGCTCTAACAGCTCTGCAAAACACGAGCCCAGCAAAGCTGCAGAGAGGTGCTCCCCTTTTACGAAGTGTATATATAAGGGCATCAAGCTGCTAGTGACAGCTCTTTGGGTAAAATCACTGTAAAACTGGATTTGACATATCATAACCACATCCCCTATAGTTAAAAAAAGTATCACTTTTACTAGTCTTAATGGAAAGAAACTGTGAAGCATATCAACAATAATTCCTTCAAGTGCTACTTGAAGCCAGGAGATAAGGTATATTACAGTTCTTGTTCTATTTTAAAATCATTGAGTACAAACCAGACCCTCCTTGAACCAAATGTAAACTCCAGCCCGGTGTTTGATTTTCAATGGCCACAATTTAAAACAAAGCTAACGACTCATTAGATACAAGTGGCCAACCTGCAGCTAACGAAAGGCAGAGCAGGGACTGCACTGACCACAGTAGGAGGTGTAGGGAGGCAGGGATGAGACACCCCACATTTCAACAACCAAGTACTCTGAAGAGAGACCTACGTTTTGAAAGACAGCCCATAATATCAAATTAATTTCATTTGCTATTTTCAGTGCAGTGATTGAGGGGCAGAAGGACAGGAGCCAATAGGGCAGTGCTTTCAGAACACATTTCCCATAAATGGGAAGGACAGGGAGAAAAGAGCCCCCAAGGAGTAGAGCTATCCGCACATTGCATTGCCGAATTACCAGACATCGCTCTTTAGCAATGGCAATAACATCCATTAAGGGGCTCCACATACAGCTGTGGAACGGTATCTTCCTAGCAGAGGCAGACATTAGAAGAAATTGATTCTTCAAGCCGTGCACTTGTGTAATGTGACAGAGAGTGCACGCATCAATCAACGGGAAGTTAAAGGGGAAGACAATTGTGTGATTTCCACACGCTGCAGCTCCCGTTTGTTGCCCCATATGGATTTGTTGCATTAATGTCAGAAAGCTGTAGTTACGTGGCTCTCCTCATGGAGTGTCCCACTTGGCTCGTTAAACACACCACACTCAACAGAAGCACGTACTGTTTGAACTGGTTAAGGATTTAATGTTCTTACCGGATAGCAGACAGTCCTATTCCTCTGTTAACATCCTGATCTTACTTGGCCATAGAGTAACCTGCCCTAAATTTCACCCAGAAATAAGGGAAAACCCTATGATGGCTGAGAAGTTGCAATACACTGATGCACTAGTTTTTCCCATCACCGAATTGCTTATCGGTCAGATGACCTTTTTAAAAAAGGACTCTTTCCTAAAGAGCCTGGCACAAGAGAAAGCCATCTGCAAGAGAAAGCCATCTGCAAAAAACAGACTACCAAACCAGGCAGTAAGGGGACAGGTTCCATCCAGACTAAGAGCAGATGGGAACTCTAGTGTAGCTCCTACTTCTGACTTGACGATCATCTGAATAGTAAAGCATAGAAAAAGTGATTATATTGCTGGTTCTTTAGGTCAGCCTCGCTAATCTGCAGAGGTTGCGATATCACCAGGAAAAAGGCAGTAAATTAGAAAGAGAAGGGCCATCTTCCCCTCCTCAAGACACAACAGAAACAAGGCTAACATTTGCAGGTGTGCACCTGCAGCCCAGCAAGCCAGCTGTGTCCTGGGCTGCACCAACACAGCGTGGGCAGCAGGGCAGGGAGGGGATTGTCCCCCTCTGCTCTGCTCTCCTGGGACCCCACCTGAAGCCCTGCACCCAGCTCTGGGGCCCCCAGCACAAGGACACAGAGCTGATGGAGCAGATCCAGAGGCCACAAGGATGCTCAGAGGGCCGGAGCACCTCTGCTATGCTGAGGGAGCTGGGGGTGTTCAGCCTGGAGGAGAGAAGGCTCCAGGAGACCTTACAGTGGCCTGCCAGTGCCTAAAGGGGGCTGCAGGACAGCTGGGGAGGGACTCTGTGTCAGGGGGTGGGGTGATAAGACAAGGGGGAATGGCTTTACACTGAGAGGAGATTTAGATTAGATGTTAGGAGGAAATTCCTCAATCAGAGGGTGGTGAGGCCCTGGCACTGAGAAGCTGCCCCATCCCTGGCAGTGCCCAAGGCCAGGCTGGATGGGGTTTTGGGCAGCCTGGGCTGGTGGGAGGTATCCCTGCCCATGGCAGGGTGTGGAATGAGATGGTCTTTAAGGTCCCTTTCAACCCAACCCATCCTGTGATTCTATGATATATCTCAAGTTTTGGACAGCATGTTTAAGTATGGGTATTAACTTTTGAAGCTAACTTACTTGAGAAGAAAGACTGCTTATATTGAAATATTTGCTAAGTTAAGAGTAACTAGAAAGCAAGCTACTAGCTTCACCAAAATGCCCCACTTCTTCTGTTCTTTTGGTAAAGTTGCATGGAAAAAAAATCTGGAGCGCCCTGAATTCACGTCTGGAACCCAGAGCAGCTTAAGCTAATTAAAATGCTGCTGTCCTTGTAGCAATGAGATTTCAATATGCAACAAGCCAGCTATGAAGTACTTGAATATTATTAATACTGCAGACTCTTCCCAGTTATGAATGAAGAGAGCTAGACAAACATTGCCAACATGCTGCCAATATCACACAGCAAAACAGCTTTTGTCATTAAACAGAAGTCCCTTTTTAATCAGAAAAGTGCAGTTTCAAGCTTTCTTCTTATGTTCTTTGATCAAGAGAGATATAAGAGTAGTTGGTCTTACGTCATCTAAAAAAAATTCAATGTTGTGGACAATACAAATACCAAACCTACTCTCGACACTGACACAAGAATTCTGACCAGTTATTTCATTGCAAAAATAATTTCTGTTCTTTTAATGCAACTTGTGTTCTTTTAACAGAACACAAATTACTTTTTTTAACATAAACTAGAACTTAATGCATTTTTACCACTACAGCAAATAAATGACTACTTAAAAATCTATTCCAAAGAAAGCTATATAACTGTTACCTTTTCCTTGTTAAATAATTTTTCTTCTGAGCTTTACTTTATTGCTAGTTGTGGTCCTGGTTAATTTGGGGAAACAAATTCTTACAGAATTACTTAGAGCAGACAAAAATAAAATCCAGCAAGAAATCAAGTTGGACAGAAGTTTTAAAGCCAAAACGTGCAATCTGCTAGCAGGTCAAACAGCAGCTGCCCTTTCTTATGAACTGAGCCAAAATACATGTGTATTGTGATGTACAAAAATAATGGTTATGGTGTTAGGCTACTAGAGAGTATAAGGATTAAAATTAGTAACTCAAGTCACATGCACTACCCACCCATACCACATATGTAGCATCTTCCCAACAAAACTCAGTATGGCACTGACAGAAAGCACAGTCTTAAATGAACCATTCCACCTACAAATGACACTGCCTACCCCGTAGCATGTGGGGTAAAACCTCAAATTCAGTGTGGGTGCCACCGACTCAAATCTTGACTGCACCTTCAGCCCAAGCAGTTTCAACACCAGAAGCCTTCTCCCATTCCCTATAGGATCTCTCTCACGTGTAACTGCTGAACATTCCCAGCCAACTGACATCCCTTCTCTTCCACTAACACACCTCACTTCTCTCAGCTACAAGAGCCATGTCCTGACAACACAAATTCCCTGTAATTTAGAAGCCAGCATTTTATGATGCCACCAAGCTCTGTGCTCTCTGTTTTTGAAGAAACACCTGTACTCACCACTGGGACATGAGTTTTTCTTTCACCAGGTGTGCACTTGGAGATGCACAAGAGCAAAAGTTCTGAAAGTTTCCTATTACTGAAGCACCTAAGAGCTTGTCGCTGGTTACCTGGAAGAGTGTGCTTACCAAAACACTTTTCCGCCAAGTGGCTGTACAGAACTGACATCACCCCAGACCTGCCTGATTTTCAAAACACACCTCATTAAACCCACCGAGATGCCAGCAAGCTAAGCTTACAAGTGAAATGTGAACTCCCATCTTCACTGCTACAGGTGTGACATTCCTTACTTAGTGACTTGACGTTTTGGAGTTTTCGTCTCTTCTTCCACCCATCAGCATGTCACTGTCACAGCTTCAGCTCAGTTAGCTCATCTTCTCATTAGCCCATAGGTACCTGCCTTCATACCCATATTCATATCCTTCATGTCCAAACAGGACTGAATGACAGTTATAAATGGTCCAGAAGGGAAATATCATCAGTAGTCAACACTGAATTAAGTTCTGCTCCCAAAAGTCATCTTTTAAAGAAGTTCCGCTAGTTTCAATTAAAAATGGAATAGGTGCATAACTGAGCATACCAAACAGGAAATAATTTTAAAGTGAGCACTCACACCTTAATTGTTTCTTGAAAAGGCTTTTTAGCTTCAGGGAAGACTGAAATTCATAGCAAACATTCAGTCTTGCTCTTTAAAAACTCACAGGGAGAGGAGTATCATCACCTGGTATCGAAAATAAATACTCTTGGCATGTGAAAACAGCAGCAGACACCAGAACAGGCTCAGCAAAGTGGTGGTGCCCACACTTCTGGAACTGAATTCAGTGGGAAAAGACCACAGGAAGTTGTCTTTCGCAAGCTTGTCTAGCATAGAGAAGTAGAAATCTAGCTTTACGCAGCCAAACTGATTTTGCCCTCAGAGATAGTGGTCGATTTATCACAAAAATAGAATATGACAAGTCAAAGGGCTGCTTGCTGTGCTGTGTATTAGAAAACTTCATTGGCCTAAACTCCCTGAAGGCATTGTACTCCGGTCCTGAAACAGAAACTTCTTCCTTCCAGTCTCCTGATTCGGAGTTCCCAAACAGCAAGGGGCACTCTATTTAGGGCTGCTTAAATGGCAATAAGGCTTAGCCTGTAGTCCAACAATGGACTACAGAGCACAGGAAAGGAAGCCACGAGCAAGAGGCAAAGAGTGAGTACGTCTGTTAAACAAGGTTCCCTCTATGTGTGTGACTGCAACAGCTGAGCTTGCTCACAGCTAAGACGTACACAAACGCAAGCAGCCCTCACTCTCTGAGAAAAAGCAGAGCAACTACCCAAACCCAGAGACATTTTTCAGTGATGCTCCAGTCGCTGAACTCACCTTCACATGCTGCTTCAGAAAGCCTTTCCATATTACAGGTGTAATCCCTCCCCCTCTGCTGCACAGAACTCACCAGCTACGTTCAGGAAAAAATACCCAGCACATCCATAAGCACCATAAAATAACCTGTATCCACATGACACTCATCTAATACAGAAACAACTGAAGTTAAGGCAAGATTTACATTTCCTCACTTAAAAAACAACCTGGAAAGGTCTGCTTTCTCTCTAAGACAATAACTCAATTTGCCCTCTCAGCACTGCAGCCTTACACTTGAACAGGTGAGTTTAACACTTACTGTGGGCTGGAAGCCCGCACCTCACTGAGAACACACAATCATCCTTCAGTCGTAAATATGCAAAGCAAAATCCAGAAGCCCATAGTATACTGGAAGTGAGAAATGGGAAATTACAAGCCAGTGACAAGAGCACATGAAGATCAAACAAGAATTTCATACTCTGGTGGAATGAGAAATGGAAAGGAACCCATAACCCCAGAAATACACTGCTTTCAGGCGAAACCTAAAGAGCTCTGGGGCATTCACACCACCACCAGCTGAACACATTTTTACAAACAGTTCTCATTCACAACTTTGATCCTGAACAGAAAGCCATTTTGCCAAAATTCCCCTAAACAACCAGCACAGCCTAGTTCTTGCATGACACTTCTGAACAGTTTTCAAGGCACCTACCGCAGAGCAAAACCCATCCCAGTTTTGCAGGTGTGAGGAACAGGGCACAAAGATCAAACTGTATGCCCACAGTCATCCAGCTCAGCCAACAACAAAGCCAGAACAGAACTTGTATTTCCTGATTCCCAAATCCACAGCTATCCTAAGAATCTCACTGCATTCTCTCTGGTTTGTTCCAATAACTCTCATCCACAATTTTCTGTATCAAATCTCTCCTACTCAGTTTTCCACCTTACGACAAAAGTCTTAAGGATATTCTTCTGGATAGATATAATGAAACTACTTACTCCAAACTTCACTTCTAAGTTGCTATTTCCAACTCATTTAAGTCTGCAGTTTGGTTACACACCATCTCCAGTCTTGCTCAGTGGTATAAACTTTTTTTTCCAGCCTATTAGACACTCCTTCAGAAGCATTGCTAATGAGCACAACCCCTGAAACACTTAAAGCAAGGAATAACTAAACAGAAACAGCTCATTTTACATGCAAAAGGAGTCTTCAGAGATGCATTAGCTCCATTTCCTCAGGACATTTTGACAGATCTGAGTCAGCTCCAGCAATCTAGCCTCACTTCTACATAACTAGATTGGAATAGGTTGCTGGATGAGATTGCCACATGAGCATCCAACAGCAGTGCCCTCAGCTTTTCTTCTGCAAACATCTAACAGACCAGCAACAATAGGGGACTGCTAACAACACACAAATCTATCTCTTTGGACCATCATTACCATTACAAAGCAGCAAGATTTCCTGTGAAAAAAGTAAAAAGACTTCGGGTTAACTGTTCCTCTACTGGGATGTCAGATTTCCTCCCATTACCTGAGAATCAGCCCCAGCCTCTTCTCTAATCCTTGTCTGATTCAACACAGCTTTAGGAGATACATCCAGTGCTGCCTAATGACAGAACAGAAGCATCATGCTCGCGTTCCTGCAGTAACGTCAAATTACAGGAGAAATGTACCTTAAATAAGGCTTGTAATAAAACAGATAGACAAGCTCTCTCCCAGCTTGCATAACAGAAGACCTTTACATTACTACGTGCAGTCAGTTTATACAGAGTGCAGCCAAGTCCCTGCACTAAATACTGCCTATTTCAAGCATTTGTCTCCTTGAGGGAGTAGGCAGAAGCAGAATTTCTTCCTCAGTTCAATACCATAAGACCCAAAGAATACCTCCTTACACTTCTTGCAAGTGCAATGTGCACGTTCAGGTATGAAAAGGATGGTGTTAGCATGTCACACAAGTAGATGTGTCACAGCCACTGCATCACCCAAAGGTACATTTGTGGAGTCCATCCCCAGCTCCAAAAGCAGCTTAGACCACACAGCTGCTTGTGATACTGCCAGCTTCTTCACATTTCTCTTCATTTACCTTTTATCTCACCATATACTTGTGGGTTCTTTAAGCTGCAGTTCAGACTTCTCCCAGTTTAAGACCATCAGTGTGAGAAGATTATGGAACACTGAGTATCGCTTTTATGTCCTCACTTGAATTTGTTAGCTTTCGCTTTGCACATAAAGAGAAATAGAACAGTGTTATTTAAAAGTAACAAGCTTTTTACTCTTTCTATTTGCACTTGCTCTGCAAAAAATGCACATCAATAAGCCCAGGCATTCAGCAGTCTACAAGTATGTTATGGGCATTTAGCTATCCAAGAAACTCCAGGTAAATTACAGACATTATGCATTAAACTGCCTCCTACAGACATCTTCTGCCTTCTACAGCATCTAGTAGCTGCTCTTTTACAGACCATTCACTGGCGTAAAGTAATTGTATTTTGCATCCCACCATCTCTTAGCACTTCTGAGCCAGACATTTTTGCTAGTTTTGCTGTAGCATGAGACTCTCTATTAGTTGTAGGAATCCTGAAACACATATCCCCTCACTCCAAAGTCTGATAGTTATTCCCATCAAAATGGCAACACGAATATTGGCTGATTAAAACTTGATACAGAGTTTTCTTCCCCAAACATTTTCTTAAAATTATTCCTCAGGATATTATCCAAAAGATGACACTTCAAATAGTTAAATGCTTAGTTGCAAAAGTAATTGCAGGTATAGAGCCCTGACAGTCCATGACCGCTGACAGAATTACAGCTTGACTAATAACTAATCTTTGTTTATTAGGAACTCACTGATTTCATAAACATATAATAAATACAGAAATCTGCTATCCAAAGTATTTATGGCTTATGACTCCTCCCAAAGTGCAGGGTGATTCTGAATTACTTTTCCATCCATTTTTGTTCATAAAACTCCAACTCGGCTTGGGATACATCAATTCCCTTCCTCACAAAGGACCTTAAGGTACTTTCTGAAAATCACATTTAAAAAAAATACACACTATCATGAACACAGAAAGCAAAATTAAAGTCAATAACTTTTTTTTTAAAGTCAGACTGGCAGCAAACTGCTCGTGGTGACCTAATAATTATGAGATTAAGAACACTGCTTTTCTCAGACAGTGTTGCAGCATAAAACTTTTCTATCCTTTTTCACCATTAGGTTTTATTCCAGATAATTAAGTGATTTTACATATATAAATACCTTCCCCTACAAGTACCTCCTATAGTTCTATTTCAAAGTACTATAGGTTACTGTGCAAGGACACCACGACAGTATTAGTCACTAGGGTGGAACCCAGGATAGCTTTGCTGTATTAGATAAGGAAATACGTATCCTTTAACAACTACTTCACAGAGCATTTACAAACGAAGAACCTCCTTTTATTGTAGAGTCCAGAGCTGATCAAGCAAATCAAATCAAAGCACATCTAGATGCATAATTAAGCACAGCACTTACACTTGACACAGCACAACTTGCAAAACACAGTCTCTTAGAAATCCAACCTCCAAAGCTCAGGGAATAAATCTCACCAGTCATGACTTCATCTGCTGCTACCCTAGAGATGTCAAACTGTACAAGCACAAATACAAACATTAGGAAAGGGCTTAAGTCAACTCCTTCATAGGACTTAGTAGATAGCCGTGATGAACATTGACCTCCAGCAACACAGACCAGACTAACTGGGAGCTCACGACTAGCAGAATCATTTACTCTATTACTTGTTTCCATAATATCAACCACCGTTGGCTAAGTAGCCTAAGTAATCCTTAAGAGCAGCTTAGTACATACGTATAAGATCATCTTCCAGCTGAAGAATGGACTGCTTCTTGAATAGGACTCCTGCTCTGTGATTTGCCCAGGTGAAATGTTACACCTGTGCCAGTGTTTCTGACAAAATGCAGCTCAGAGAATTACAGGCAAAGAATTTCCATTTGAACTCTGCTGGTTAAATAGAAACTGTGATGGTACTCAAGCAACATGGCATTTTGAACCTATCTTCTTTCCCTTCCAGAGAAGATTGAAACCTAAGTCAGAGCAATGATATGCTGTTCCCCCTTTGATACAATTCAGGGTTTCAAGTATGCACATTGCAAGCTTAAAGGAAGCTTGAAAGAGCTTTAAGACTTTTGAATAAAAAACACAACTAAGTCTGGACATTGAAGTTCTTTCAAAATTCTCAAGTACAGGAAAGAATATTTGTTGACATTTAAGAGAATGCTTTGCTCATGCAAGCAAAGATTTGGAGTAACTGATCGTTTAAGAGATTAAGAGTGAAAAACAGCATTGCTTAGATTCTTTTAGAAGACCTCAGTCAAGACTACACTGGCTGCAAAAGGTCACTAGGGACACACAAACCGAGCTTATTCAACCCAAGTCATAAGGTCAACACATTAAGCAACGCACTAGCATACCAGAGAGGATTACCCACCTAGGCAGTTAACACATGAAAACTGTGAGCTCAGGCTTGTATCGACCAGCTGCAATCCCAGTGATTGATCGCAGAGTGGTATATGCTACAAGATCATTAGCAATGCCTTCCTTGTTATCAGAGCAAGCAGACAACGCAGGGAGGACAGCTCAACCTAGCAGACCTACTTTTTCAAGCAAGAATATTTATAGTTTGTAAACAACCCTTTTCCTCTAATCAACAATTTTCAGAAACATCCTCCAGAGTTTTTCTGTTACAGCTCCATTAGACCTCCTTCACACCATCATTGATTTGCGTTACAGTGATCAACTTTAAATAGACACTAATGCCTTTTGGTAAAGATCCTTTAGGGAAAGATTCCGTAGCTTCAGCCCTGGAACTTATGGCAGAAGAGACAGACACTGATTATGTTAGAAACATAATGCCAGAAAAGGCTGGACAGAAGCTCCTGTCTAGTAGGTACAACTAAATTTCTCACATATAAGTTTATAAGAACATTCAAAAAACAGGAACGAGGTGATGACAAACGCATATGATATAGCAACTGAATACTTTAAAGAACATTTAATGACTTGAATTATCAATCCCTAAAGTTTGTGGGAGCAACACAACACCATAAGCTTACAGAATTAAAACCAGGAGTATGAGTAAGGTGACGCCTGCTGTGGCATTATAGCACTTGTGCCACCAGCGAAACAGCTCTGGCTGCCAGTGTGACAGAATTAGACGAGATGGTCTGCTGGACTGGTCCAGAAACCCAACTCCTGTTCTCCTAATTAGAAGTTTTTGTCTGTAGGACAAGCAGTGCCACAAGGCACCACCTGAACAAAGGAGATGGAGCAATTCTGCCTATTTTTGATAATTTTTAATGCTAAAGATTTTTGCTAGCCATCAACATGAACTAAAAAAAAAATCTCCCAGCTGACCAGCTGGTCAAGATACTCTCTAAAATATTCTGAAAATTGAAGTTCAATTCATTGAAGAGAAAGTAATATTTATTCCTTAATCATTCATGTATCTTATACCTACGATTTCTTTGTTTTCGCTTCAAAGTTCAGATAATTTCATTTCAGCTTTTGTGTGACTTATCTTGAGTCTTTGCTCTTAGTAGAAGCAACAAGCAACTTCTTTCCAGATTCCTTTCCTCCACAGTACACTCACAGGAGAAAAAAAAAAAAAAAAAAAAAGTATCAAGCTTGCAAGCCAGATCCAGCAGATTACAAGAGAAAGATGACTTTCAGTTTTGTTTGAGACTTTCAGTTTTGTTTGAGACCAAAATCATGAGCCAACAAAAACAAAGTTGAAAGACTACGTTTTCTTTCCCCCATTCTGAGAATTAAGATTTTGCCTAAAAGGTTTAAGTCACCCGACTGCAACAGTGACCTAAAGTACCACTGTCACTTGCAAATCACATCTCTGTGTACAGAAAACTGAAGTCCTTAGGCAGCAGCACCACCACTGTTCTGCAGAGCACAGATACTCACCTAATGCCGTTCTGCATAAGGCCTGGCATACATCAGCCCAGCTCTACTGAGCAGCTACCACACACACCTTCTCAGCCCTGTTCCCTTCCCTGTGGCAGCACTATGCAAGTAGCTCTGTAGGGAGAAAATAGAGGACACAGCCAAAAATGTTTTCCCTCCCTGAAAAAAACTTCCCTGAAACTCAGAGATGCCAGATCTGAAGGGTCAGCCCTAGGAAGTGAGCTGTTGCGGGAGTGCCAGCACCAGGACAGAAAGTACCACAATCCACGGTGACCAAGGAAGGAAGGAGAGGAAGAGGTCTGGCTGACTGTAGAACCGCCTCTTCTTCTTTTTCCTTAACGCCCTTCATCACAAGTTGGAATAAGATTCCTCCCCAGCGAACTCCCACAAAAGTCTCTCGACCACTTAGCAGTTTCCAATATGCTGATGTTTTCTGTTGTTAGCACAGACACCAGTTACATCACCAGTCACTGCTGAGCTGTTCTGTAACTTTGCAATACTTATCATTTAGGAATATCCACCTCAAAGTACTTACACTTGACATTAATACATTTTTACAAAGTCCCGGGCAATAGCTACAGTAGTTGTACAGCCAAGAGCCGGAGTCCGCCTACGTAGCTCTGCTCTAATGAGACAGCAATCATAAGAATTCTGTAATACTTCACTTTTTTTAGTCCTGCCTTGGTTTTTTAAATAATATGAAAAATACAAACACTTGATAAAGTGATGACTCATTTCCACCCATTATAATTTCTTTGACTTCTTTAAAAAAAAAATCCTAACTTACCCTTAACATGGCAGATTTGGGGCTACCAAAAATCAGAAAGACAGCCCTTGACTTATATTAAATACTTCCATAGCAGAGTTAACTGTTTTACTTCTAGGGAGCAGTGAGCTAACAGAACAGAGGGGAGAAGTTAGAAGCTACAAAAATAAAGTATTCTTAGGAAACACATCCATGGTACGTCAAATGCAAAAGATACGATCCTCTTCCAAATTCGAAAGGAGGATAGTTAAGTAGAAAACAGATAAAAATAAGCGATAAGCATAAAGAGATGTGGAGGGCTACCACCCATGGAGTAAAGACGACTTTGGCTCTTCTGAGGATAAAAACTCGACATAATACATTGGAAATACAAAATCAGGAGGGGGATAGCGAAGAGAAAGCCACACACCCGACCCCCCAACCCCAAAAACAGAACCTGGGGGCTCCCCGGAGAGGATCTGGGCACTGGAGGAAGGAAGATTGCTTTTGTTCGCCGGGATCTGGGAGCTTCCAAGGCGGCCGCCGCCCCCCCCCCCCCGGGGCCAAGCACACGCAGCGCCACCGCCCCGCCGCCCTCCCTCCCCACAGGCCCCCGAGAGCCCCCCGGGGCCTCCCCTCGGCTGCTGAATCACAGCGGGGCCGCCGGGCCTCCCCCCCGGCCCATAACGGCGCCGGATCCCCGCCGCTCCCCCCCCTCAGCCTTACCCGTTACCTCGCGGCCCACAGCCGGCGGCCGCGGCCGCTCCCCGCCGCCCCCGGCCCCTAGGCCAGCCGCGCCCCGCCACCGCCTCCAGCCCCTACGCCGGGCGCCGCCATCTTGTCCGCCTGCCCGCCTCCTCCTCGCCGCCCCGGCGACGCGCTGACGTCACGCCTCACGGTCACCTGCCCCTCCCACCCGGCCGCCCAATCGGGTGGGGCTGGGCGGTGACGTCAGCGGGCGGGGAGGGAGGAGGAAGGGTGGAGGTGAAATGGCGGCGGGGGGGGGAGGGGGACGGGACCTCCTGAGGGGGGCGCTGAGGAGCTGGGGGCGGGGGGCTGGGGGTTGTCGGTGGAGGGACGGCAAAAAGCAGACGTAACGAGCAGTACATCCCCGTCGGGTTTAGTAAAGGAATGTGTAAACGCAAACAGCTCCCTCTGCCCTTTGGTTGCCCTGAAGTTTGGTGACACAACAGGGCACCTGCAGGCACCTCGTCCCCCAGGCTCTGTAGTCAGGGACCGCCGGTGGGATCAGCTCAGCTGCCTGCTAATTAAGAGAGTCTCACTAAGTGGGTCGTGGGACAGAGTTGTGCAAAGCTGAGCTGATGGCAGATGTGCGCCCCTCTGGCTACGATGGACGTGGAGGAGCATGCAGAGAGCGCACTCAATGCTTGTGCGCCATTCCAGTGCCTCACCACCCTCCGAAATCCTTCACTCAGAGGGTGGAGAGACGCTGGCACAGGCTGCCCAGAGAGGCTGGATGCCCCATCCATAGAGGGGTTCAAGGCCAGGCTGGATGGGGCTTTGGGCAGCCAGGGCTGGTGGGAGGTGTCCCTGCCCATGGCAGGTGGGTTGGAAGTAGGTGATCTTTAAGGTCCCTTCCAACAAAACCCATCCTGTGATTCTATGATTTTTCCACAAAAGAGACTTAAGTATAAATTGTGTGTGTTATAGGTAACGCTCTTGCAGGCTGACTCCAAATGGATGCATGTGGATCTGAAAACAACCCCCTGTATTCTGCTGTCCAAGCTACCAGAGTACCCTTCCCGTGTCCCTCTAGCACAGTCAACCTACTCCTCTCTTACCCTCAGGATGAGGGTATATAGGCTGCCTTTTGTGTCACACCAGCAGCACAGGCAAGGCCTCCAAAATAGATTCTTGTCCCTGCCCTCTAGGTATTGCCCGGCAGGTCACAGTTGCTCAAAAATAAACAGTTAGCCTGTGCCTCTCCTATGCTTAAATTAATACATTTGTATTACAGCGTATCTATTCCTGTTTTACAACATATCCATTCCACACAACATAAAAATGTGTATGTAGGATTTTTGTTAGATTTATCAGAAATTCAAAGATGTACTTAATCTATACCAGAAAGCAGCCTGTTCTTTCCACTTCATAGAAGAGATACACTAACAAGGTCCTCCAGCTTGGTCTTGTAATTGAATCAAAAGCCAGAAGTGAAGAAAAACACACACATACACACAAAGACACTAGATTGTTGGATAAAGTGCAATAGCTATCTTTATTTATAGGAACCCAAAGGACAAATATATATGAGATTGTAAATATCTGACCATCTTCCCTTTCGATGTGTGTATAATTTGTCTTTGAGCTGTAGTCTTGAGCAGATGGATGGAGATGCTTCTGAAGTTAGACAATTTACAAATCCCTGTTTTTCTTCTCATTTCTGTGGCTGTCTCATCTCAGTGTTAAGGCATTTGAAGTCTACATCATGAAAGCATGTTTTGGTATGCCCACCTGTACAAACTGATTGATGAGCTATTTTCCAGGATGGTGA
>CM021729.1:6609370-6635126 GCA_011074415.1 Stictonetta naevosa | reverse complement strand
TTAAAGGTAGGTTCAAAAAATGAAGTAGACTTGATGAAGAGCTTAAACTGCTCTGCTCTCAGTACTGCGTGGAAGAGAAGGATGGGTTTTGCAGTTCAGAGTGTTGTCTTCTGATAATTTGATTCCATGCCACAGTCTTTACTTCTAGCAAACTGATTAATGAAGTTCCTTAGTTAATGAAGCGGGACGGTTTCCTGATGAACTTCACTGTAGGCAGCTTGACAAGGGAGCCAAGTTGTATGGGAGCCACTGGCCCAAAGAAATTCTCACCGTTCTGCAGAACAAAATAAAACCAGGCTTACAATCAGTAATTTCAAGGGTTGTGAAAAGCACGGCCAGATCCTAAAAAGTTGTGACTGTGACAAATGTAGTATGTGGCCATGCTGCTCTGCCACGGTCCTTGAGCAACAGCATTGTTGCAGGCTGTACATCTGAACTGCTATATTTCAAAAAAAAGAAAAACCAACAACATAACACAACAGGAGGGGAGATAGATTTCTGTCACGTCATTCTTCAACCTGTTTCCTTGTCAGAATAACGTTGTCCTGCAGAGAACAAGGTAGCTGACCCTGCTTCATTCCTCACAAACAAAGGGTGGTCCTTGGACTTGGACTCTGGCAGCTGGCCAGAGCAACCCTCGCTTGAGGTCCTGACGATCAAGTTACTGGGCATGCTAACGCCTGACATGCACACACTTCACTGGTGGAGGAACCAAATTATGTATAAAATGGATTCCAGAGACAAGTAGTTCACTGGTTGCAGGGAGTTTGCATCTGATTTTTGAGGCTGGTTTTTAGCTTTTATGTAATGAATAAATAGCTGAAAAAGAAATTCTTATTCCCACTTGGTAGGAAGAGGGGTTAAAAAAGTATAATACAGCCACCAGCTCTTTGTTAAGAATCTTAGTGGGCTGCTTTGGAGTTGTTTGCAGTTGTGCTTATTTCAACAGCAGTGATGGTACCAGTTTGCTTGGAAAAAGCAGGGTAACTTGTTTTCTTCAGATTTATGTAACTGCATGCTGGAGTTCTGGCTGAACTCACTTAAAAAGTTAGGTATTCTGTACTTTATTTCTTGTCGTGTCCTAAATTCATAAAATAGTGCTCAATTTTCAGCGTTCTTAGCTGGGTGCCTATCTTGCTAGACACTTTTAAAGCCCCAAAGGGGGAAATATTACAACGTCTGTTTGGCTCTTGGCTTCTGTTTGCTGGATTTACAGGGAAAGATTTCCTGGCATTCAGTGCAAGTTCAGCTTGTAAGTTTGAGCTGCTGCCTTCCTGCCCTGCCCCAGGTGATGCAATAGTTATAGCACATGCAGGCAGTACTTGCTTATTTTGTTCTTGGGTTGTTGTTTCTAAACTGCCTGCAACTAGTTCCTTACAAGTCCCTTACTAACCAAGGGGAGTAGTTACTGCATAGAGCTTCACGGCTGAAACAAAGCCGGTGTCTTAACTATGTCAAGTTTCATGCTGCAAGAGCAGTTGCAGCTCTGGTTAAGGTAATCCTGCAAAATTGGAGGAGGAAGGTGAGAAAATGACAGAGCAGTTCAAGGGCTGAGGATGGGTTGGAGTTGGGTGGAAGCAGGTGAAAGCACTGCAAGAAGTATGTCCTGGTACTTCTAAGGATGTCTTTGTTTGGAAACTTGTTACAAGAAAATGAGGTTGAAGATCCAGAACAGAAGTGTAAGGGTCCGTGATGCTTCAGCATTGTGTATTTCCAAGTTCTTTAACTTCAGTCCAATAAGTTCACAGCTTATTAAATAAATTTCGTATTAGAGTAGGTCTTGTTATTTATTTATTAGCCTGGTGTCAAACAGGTGTGCAGTGGTGGTGTTAGACTGGAGAATGTGAAGGGTTTTTAATTTCACTCCTAGTATCTACTGAGATTCCGTCTGAAGTGTGCATCTCTAACAGCTGAAATACAGCTTTCCTGAATCTGGGCCTCCTGAGATTTGGATGCATTTCCCTAATTAATGCTTCTGATGCGAGCTTTGGGACCTTCAGGTGACACTTGCAATCCTGAAACTTAGGTACTTAAAAGTTTCTTTTTTTCCCCCTCAGTAATTGAAGGAGGACAGGGAGGGAATTGTGAGTTTCTACTGGAAGGAAATGCTAAGGAGGAAAAGAAGATACAAGCTCACGGCAGAGGATGAGAGGGAATTAGTGATCCTGTTCCTATAGTACAGGTATTAATTCTCAGGGATGAGGTTAGGGCTGCTGCATACATTCTGATTTCACCACTTGTCTTGGGAAGTGAGCCGTGTTGTGAGGCTGAGGAGAAGCGAGCAGTGCCTCCTCCCTACTGAGCTACGCTTCAGCTGCTGCCTGTCCCACTGACACCTGCATAAAAATTCTAACATAAAAATTCAGTCACTGTAGGGGCTGTGATCTGTTTGTGCAAGACTGCTGACTACAGAGGAAGATCAGTTGTGGGTAGAGGATGGTGCATAAGTCTATGTACAAGGCATAAATAGTGATGAATAGGTAGGTCATGGCTTTCTCTGCAGAGTGAGTTTAACATACATACTTTAACAGATTTTGATTTGACATTAATATTCTGCTAGCTCAGTACATCAGAAGTAACAGACTACTAAATCTTGTTTAAATTTTGCTTCTTACTAAAGAGCAGAGATCAAGTCTGTGAGTTCCCCCAAAAATCTTGGGCTGTGATTTTTTTTTTTTTTTTACACCACTTTCCTTAGTGCCAAGTCAGCTTCAGATACTCCATTTCCTTGCTTCTCATTCATGTTCCCTCACAAGGTGTTGTCCCTTATTTACACCAACGTGGCTGTTAGTGCAGGTGCACTCTGAACACCTGTGGAAACAATCCAGTGCAGGAGCCTCTCAGATGAAAGTACGCTTTGGCAGACAGTGTAAACCATAGTTTGCTGAAACTAATTTAAACTTTACTATTATAGTAAACTATAGTTTAAGCAAGCTGAGTTTACCATTGTCTAAAGTATAGTTGTATGCATTGGAAGGGATTTAACTTGGTATGCAGTGATGTCTGAAGAGTTGCAAGGCTTTATAACTGATCTTTCTGCCAAGGAAATGGTGACATTGAGCTACAACTTCTAGTCTTTTTGCAGGCTGATGAATGTAGCTAGTTATCTTCTTTTTTAGATATTCACACTGTCAGTACTGTGTTTAGTCACTGTTCTGTGCATCACTAGAAGATAAGCTCTAATTAAATAAACTTGTAAGGTGTTAGTTTGTCAAAACCAAAACTTCATGGTAAGTACCCTCATCTGGGCTGCAGGAGACTTGTGCCCAGTGCTCTTGGGCTTACTTGCTGTTTGGAGGTGGGTTTGTCTTTCTCCCTGGTGTTAAGAGAAACTGAAAAACAATTCTGTTTTGCCGCAGTAATGAACAGGGCAATAAACATCAGATTTGAGGGTGTGGTTAAATGGGAAATGTGCCATGACAACTTTTCTTTCTTTCTCTTTCTTACATTGCATTCAAAACCAAACGGGATCATTGAAATAAAACCTACCGTAAATTAAGTCAGTTTACTAGTTTTAAGAAGTAAATAATACATTTTTTTCAGTCAATTTGCAGGAGTTATGGAGAAAGAGTAATTCATAATAGAGTGCATCTTTGACCATCTTGTTTTTCTGATCTTTGTTCAGCAATGACTTGCATCTGCTGTGTTGTGTTTTTTTTTTTTCCAGTTATTTGTGGTAGATGTCCAGACTGGTCAAATTACCAAGATTCCTATTCTGAAAGACCGCGAACCTGGCATGGTGAACCAGCAGGGCTGTGGTATTCATGCCATTGAGCTCAACCCCTCAAGGACCCTTCTGGCCACAGGTGGAGACAACCCCAACAGTCTTGCAATTTATCGTCTGCCTACACTTGATCCTGTCTGTGTGGGAGATGTAAGTGGGAATATTTGGGGAAAGCTTATTCTGCCACTTAAAAGAGTTACTACTTTGAAGTGCCTAAGATCAGTGCGAGGTTAGATTTGGGAGTCTTGGGGTGAAGAGTGAAGAATTTCTGAAAGGTTTAAAACATTCCTGATAAAGTTGTCTTTCTTGATAAGATACCTTAAGTACAAGTGAGGGCATAGACACGTGAGATGGTTCTGAGTCAGATTTCCTCTTCCTTGCCCTCATTCAGGTCCACTTAGGTTACTTTTAAGCATTGAAAATATAACAGCGACCTAAATGTTGGTCTAATTATGATGATGAAGGCTGAAACTGAGACACACAGCTAGTTTTAGTGAAAAAGCTCTTGTGAGAAATTGAAAAGATGATGCAAGTTATTCAAGTTTTCTCCTTCTCCAGTGCAGCTTTATGTATGCATTATCCCAGAGGCAGAACTTGTCTTTGAAGATCAGTTCTAACCCCGTGGCTTATGGCACTTTGCTATAAGCAGCACCAGAGTCTATTTCTGAAATATCCTCATGCTTTTTTAAAATAGCCAGTCTTGAAAAGAAAAAGGCTGAAAGGAATACAGTGGTGTCCCAGAAGCCCTTCTCTCATTTCTCCTTCCTTTTCACTCAGGCCTTAGACATTACTGACAACGACAGAGGTCAGAGTTCTGCAGCTGGCTATCTGCTGCTGCTGAAAAGGCTCGACTCGGAAGATCTGCATGACTTGCTATTCACTTGCATGCTGCTGTGACTGTGCAGCTTTTCAAATAGAACTACAGGCTTAGGGACCCCCTCCCCCCAGGTTTCTTTACATACCAAATAAAAGGTTCTTGAAGCAGTAGTCTTGAAAAATTATTCTATAGCTTATCTGTTGCAAACATAATGCTTTAGTTACCATTTATAGTAAGGATGTTTGTTTGAGGAAGCGTGTGGCTATTTTGCAAAAAAAAACCTGCTTTCAAAATGGAAAATCTAAGTTCTTAGATTTGAGATCAATTTGTCTTTGGTTTAAGGCCTGTTTTCCCATCACTTAAGTGCACTTTAACTATTAATTTTATATGCTAAGTTTAATGAAACTAAAATAAAGTTTAACTTGCTGCTGGTTACTTAAACTACTCCAGATTGATACTGGAATTTCACCTGTATAATGTTTCTAACATACATCTGTCCTTTTTGTGCTTGTACTAAAACTCCAAGTGAAGAATACTTGTCTGCTTTGAGAGACTACTCTAGAATATAATGGCACAGCTAATCTGACTCTTTTTTTTTTTTCCTTTTAGGATGGACATAAGGACTGGATATTTTCAATTGCATGGATCAGTGATACTATGGCTGTTTCTGGTAATCTTTTTTGTCGTTATTTTACTATACTGATGTACAGCACTTGATAAGTCTTAGGGAATCACCTTTATCAAGACATAAAGATAACACAGTAATTGTAACAGTGTCAATAATCAGTATTCTTGTTTCAGGTGTTTCTGTTTGTAATTTTCTTCAGGTGTGTGTGTGGGGGGGAGAATAAAAGGCTCCAAACCCAACATTTTGTCATACTCCAGTCTATAATATAACTGGCATTTTGTCATGATTGCACTTGAAGTGTAGGCTGGGTCTATATGGAGCCTGCTTTGAGGGCTATCTAGTAGTTATCCTTTTGTCCAGCAGTTTGGAGTCATTGCAATTAACTATGTCAGTTGAATTCACTAAACGTAGGAGCCTGGAGCCTGATTACCTTTGCTTGTTTCAATTAGTGGAAGGAAAGAAGTCCCTTGAAAGAGGTTTCAGCCAACCCACGGTCTGAATTTCTTCTCTCTACTGTTTGAAGGGAGTTTGATTTGACAACTTAGATTTAAGTTGGGTTTATCTGAACCCAAGTGTCTTGAGCAATAAAACATAATCACTAAACCATTTTCTTAAATGTTTCTCACTTTCAGAAAGTGCCTTTAAACCCAATTAAAACATTTTTTTTTGAGGCATGCCTGGTACTGTAAGTAGACCTTCCCCTTGTAGAAATGACTGATGAGAGCCCCCCGGGACTTTGAATAAAAATCATCCTGGGGATGAGAAGCAAAATTTCCAAGAACCTGTTACCGTGCATGACCTTCAGTTCAGAACTTTCAAGTTCTCATTTTTTAGCTTTAAATTATGTTTAATCTTCATAAAGCTCTTCAGTATCAGAGATTCTTCTCTTTTTAAAAGAGGTCAGTAGGGTCTGGTTTGGAGTACTGCTACACAGAAAACCACTTGGAACTAACTACCTTGGTTGTTTAAACTACTCTTGGTTTTTGGGTTTTTGTATGGTCCTTAAATTAAAAATTTTTCTAGTATCAGAGGGATTTCACTATCTTTCCAATAGGCACTGCAATGAGAGGGTCTCTAAACAGTGAGTTACGGGGAAGGATTTTGTACAAGGAATAACTTCAATAATTTCATATTATGAGTTAATAACTTTGGAATACAGCAGAGCAACAATGTTTACCTGAAATCCTGTAAAGACTCTCTCTTTAATGAAAGCTCAGTGTCTGTTATCAAGCTGTTAGTAGCTACTGCTATATGTGTGCATACACACATGTGCAGTTAAGATGGAAGCCTGTAAGAGAAAAGGTCAGTTACTGACTTTTTAGTAACTGGTTGGATAACTAGTGTAACTTCATAAAGCATTACTTAAGTAAAGGCAGCAGTAACAATGTTCTAGTGCATTAATTTAGTAGCTGACTGTCTTTCTGTGGTGACAGCATATACAGTATTCCATACATTGGTGCCAGACTGCAGATGACAGAAAACTGTCCCATAACAATTCAAATATCTGATTTTATAATTTGCTTAGCTATTTTTAAAAAAATAAAGCTAATCATGGAAAATGATTTTGAAACTAATACTTAGGTTAATCCTTGTGAGGCTCCAACCTAAAAATCTGCATTACAAAAATCATTGTAAAGTCTGAGGAGAACAGCAAAGATGATTACAGTTATCCAGTGGTGAGATAAGGACCCAGTGAGGCCCAGCATGTGATGCTGAACTGTTGCTCTTAATGTTTTCTGCATGCTCAAGAGTGGATGTGTGAGTAGAAAGGAAGTTGCCATGTCCTCTGTTGCATGAAACTTGTGGCAGGATATATGCTCTAGTCTCCAGATGTGAGACACCAGGGAAAACTTGTTAAAAGCAATTAGCAAGTCTGAATGCTTGAGAACTTCACGGATCTAGATGGGGAAAAAAAAGACGATGGACCTCTGACATTTGTTTTAATGATACATCTGTTATTGCAATCTGTAACTGAAACTACAAAGCAGAACTATTTGAACTCCAGATATTGAGGAATTAGGAATTACCTCTGTCTGAGTTGAGAATCAAAATGCACAACTCTTTTTAACTTTCTTTGGGACGGGTTAAATGCCATAGAAGGAAAGAGGTAGGTATTTTTTCCATGACAGACAGTAGCACTCTCGTACAGCTCGAGGTTAGAGCTTCAGCACTACATTTTCTCATTGCTATCAAAAATGTTGAGAGAGTGCAGAGTGGGCCACGGGCTTGATTATACTTGCCTGTGTTAGCTTCAACAAGAACAAGGCAAAGGCTTGCCTCTATAACAGGCAGCAGTGTATTTTGGTAGTCAATAAGCATAAAACAAAACATCTTGACTGTGAGCAGCTGTGACTGAGGGAGAATGCAACAATTGCTGTACTGACTAGACCAAGATGTCCATGCCAAAAGTTCCAAACTAAGATGAATAATTCCCAGGATGAGCCTAGGGTAACCGATGATACTCTCTTTGGCTTCAGAGCTAACCAGTTAAATGCCATACATTGTCTTTTCCCCGTTAGGGCTATTAAAAGGGATATTTTCCTTCTAAAGTCTGTCAAGATGTTTAGAAATTCTACTGCTGAGCATTCAGCCTCCATAACAAGATTGGGTGCCATTAGAAACCATCAGCATGTAAATTGAGTAGCGGGATGGCGCATGCTGCTATGCGGTGCCATTAGGAAGCTCTTTTTGTATTTGTCTGCTGGGTGATAGTGGCAAATGACTGAATCAGTCTGCGAGGGGGCAAAGCCATCTCTGCTGTGCTGCACCATTAGTACTGCAACAATATGCACTGGTATTCAACACTACTTCAACAAGATGTTTTGCTTATGCGTCTTTGCAGCTTATTCTTTATGATGTACCAAAGTCTGTGAGTAGGCTGATATAGATATTTAGTCTTTTCTAGCATCTTCAAGACATGAAATACATCTTATGCTTTCCCTGTGAGAGAAGGGATGTGGTTTTCATAGTGTAGGGAAGAAAGAGGTACGTGTCATGTCTGTAAGAGCTGACTTAGATGGAATTGAGTTGTCTAAACAACAGAAGGGATGGGCATGGGGCTTTGGCTAAGTGTGCATTGATCAGTGAACTAAAGTAGTTCAGCTTTCTTTGCCTACTCTTTTTGTTTCATATTTTGGCTTAATATTGTGAGAAAAATCTCAATAATTCTCTTCAGACAGGATCTTCTGTGAAGCTATTTTATTCGCGATGGCAATGGCAGGCGTCCTGCAAGCAGGAGCGTGTTTTAGTAAACAAAGCATAACGTTTTATTCCCTATTACCCGACACCTGATCACCTCCCCTGTTTCCTCATGGCTGAGTACTATAGGTTCACATGCTACTTGATGCTCCTCTGTACCATATACGTACTAACTTTGTAGCTGAGAAAGATCATGTTGTTAATCCTAATTAATGACACCCAGCAGGGTGTTCAGTTAAACTAATAGCAGTAGTACCCTTTCCTGGTTCCAGCCTCTCTTGTTTATTGCAGTTCTTTTTTTAAAAAAGGGCAAGTATGTCCATGTGAAATGGTGTTATGGGCTATTCATCCAGGTTCTCGGGATGGTTCGATGGGTCTCTGGGAAGTCACAGAGGATGTGCTGTCTAAAAGCGATGCCAGGCACAACATGTCTCAAGTTCCTGTCTATGCCCACATAACACACACGGCTCTGAAGGATATCCCCAAGGAGAACACCAATCCTGACAATTGCAAAGTCCGAGCACTGGCTTTCAACAATAAAAACAAGGTGAGTAAGCTACTCAAGACAGATGGAAGTCCTAAAACTGTCCAGAAGTACCAGGAAAAAAAAAATAATGTAAACCAAGTATATTGGAGAGGCAGCCTAACATATTTTCCCCTGATTCTTTTGTTTCCTTCTCATATGGAATGGTTGTCTTCACCTGCTGTGTCTACCTCTGCCCCTGAGTGAATTCAGAAAAGCTGGAGGCAGGGAAGTCGTTCCTTTTCAGAAAAATACATAATTTGACTGCGGGTTTGGTTTTTAGACTGGCACCCAGAGGGGGCAAGGGGGGAATGTTTACAAGAAGCAAAGAAAGTACCAAAACACCCCTTGCAGCTTGAATCCCCCTCTTTGGTGTGGTTGTTGCTTTCCTTCACCCTTAATGAAGACGAGCTGACATTCAGGTAGTTCCTGTTTTGATGGCTGAGTTGTTACTGGATTGCTCAGCAAGTGAGGTAACTGACACATAGGGCAGGCACCAGTGCTTGCTCTGGTGTTATTTTGTTGGCGTTTGACAAACAGAAAACATTAACCTCCCCCCATGCTGATCTCTTGCTATTACTAGAGATGAAAGCTAATAGAGCAATCAGGAGTAGCAGTTCATCCTCCACTGCTTTTGTTTCTGTCCTTGCAGAACGGAGGAGGTCTGAAGCCAAAGCAGGTGTGCTCTCAGCAACACAGTGCTCCTGTTGGCTTTATTTTTCACCATGTTTATCACTCCTCTGCAATGAAGACTTCATACAGCTTTTTCCTATAGAGTAGTGCCTGGAAATAAATGATTACTTCAGGATCAGAATCAGTGTGGGAGCTGCTAGTTGCTAACTAGCTTGTACTGTCTAATAAATTATTATTTGCTTGTCTAACAGGATCTATGCTCTGAAAGTTATTTTTGATTATTTGTTTTAATAATTCTTATTCTATCTGGCAGCTTTGTGCTATCTTGTGTTCTCTCAAGATCAATGTGAAATGAAAGGCTATCTTGATAAGCACATACAGGATTACAGATGAGCTCAATCTGGAGGGTGTAGCCTGCCTAGTGGAGTGTGAGGTTTATGAGGGCATTTATAATACAGAAACTAACTTTTGTATTATTATCTTAACAGGAGCTGGGAGCTGTGTCCCTAGATGGGTATTTTCATCTTTGGAAAGCAGAGCACACGCTATCAAAGGTGCTTTTCTCTTTTGGCGTTAAACTTGGAAAATTGCCTAGCATTTATTGCTGTTCACTATTTCTTCATCTTCTTTAAATGCTTGAAGAAAACAAGAGTTTGTAAAACATAAGCTTTGTATGAAACGTACTAAAAATAAAACTTGAGGAGAGAAACTCACTATTCTTAACCTCCTGCCAGCTCTGCATGAGTTGAGTGTCCGGTTGCATAGAGTGTGGGTAGTTTTGTAGCAGGGTTCATCAAAGAAGCTATACTTGTTGAAGTGTAATGGCAGATTAAAATCAGGCATATCTCTGCTGGTGTATAAGGTAAGCTTTTTCAGGGAGCTGATGCCTCTACACCTGCGGAAGTGGTAACAGCAGCTTAAAAAATATATATATATTAAAACAACTTGCCAAAAATGTCCTCTGTTCTTCAAATAATGCTTCAGCCTTTAGCATTCCAGTTTGGTTTGATAAGGCATCCCATCTCTTCCATGGCTTTTTTTTTCTGTGGGTCAGGTTGTTGGTTTTCTCTTTAAGTTCTGTTTTTGTGATGAACTATTTTAGATGCTTTTTTTCCCCACTTAAATTTACATTGAACGTAGCTTAATAGAAAAATTCTGTAGCATCTTGCTCTTTTACTGTAATGGGTTGTTGTTTTTTTTTTTGTTTTGTTTTTTTGTCTTTCCTCTGTTTCCAGTTACTCTCCACAAAGTTGCCATACTGCAGGGAGAATGTGTGTTTGGCTTATGGTCAGGAGTGGTCAGTGTATGCCGTAGGATCGCAGGCGCACGTCTCCTTTCTGGATCCAAGGCAGCCATCCCACAATGTTAAATCCGTCTGTTCCAAAGAACGAGGCAGTGGTAAGAAACTTGTCAGAGTGCTTCAATATGTTTGCTTTCAGAAGTAGCAATTTAAAATAAGCTTTTTAAACAAATAAGAGATTTTTCATGTGATGTGTTAAATCATTAACAGTATATGTAGATTTTGGTTTTAGGCCACTTGTCATGGCATAAGAGAAGCTAAAAGCAATACTGAAACTAGATGATTTCTTAAGAGCAGCTGAACTGTGTACCATCCAAATAGTAATGAACTCTTTTAAGTCTACATCTTCAACTTTTTTAATGTAGTTCTCTGTTGAACTGCATCTCTAGCAAAGCCAATTATCTTAGCATTACTAATACTGCATAGTCTTGCAATTTTCTCTGGGATTGGTAGAAAAATGCATGTTTCTGCTGTTTGCTATCACATTTGGAGCCTGTGCTGTGAGTGAATGCTTACTCTGATGTTGAAGATGAGTGAGATTTCTGACTTTCAGTGTGTTTTTGTTTAAATACAAAATCTTACTCAAAAAAGTAACAATAATAGTCATAGATGATTATAGATATGAGTACTGTTTTTCTTCTGCAGTTTCTTCAACTGAACCTCATGCCAGGGCCAAGTATAAGCATTGCCAGGGTGCATGATCCTATATGCTTCTTCCCATGTCCTTTATTTTGGAGCATGAGAATGAAGCACTGTGATGAGATTTTCCATCTTAGAACATATTAATCCAAGGCTAGAAAGTTGCAGTCCTTGTTTAGCTCAGCTCTGAGCGTCAGTCTCTTCATTGGGCAAGTTATCAAAAGAGGATGTGTGTAAATAAAACTTCCCTAGCCCTTGTCTGCATTTATTGGAGTTTGTGTGGTGCTGCCCAGATAAATGTCAGGGTCTGTTTATTTGAGATATGGAAGAATTTTGTTTAGGGTGAGAAATAATGGTTCACCAGCCTTGAACAGCTGTCCAGCAGCAGCCTTTGCCCTGAATCACAGCCAGCCAGGGCTCTGTGGAGGTCATCTGGGGCTGTTACTCTTCAGTATCATAGGGAAGAGGTACTTAGACACAGGAGTGCATTGCCCAATGGTGGCTGGAAGTTTCTGCCCTGAGTATGTGATCCTGCTGGGCATGATGTGTATGTAGGTGGCATCTCTGAAACACTGGCTTGAGCATGGGGAGAGCCTTTGTTCAGCACTGTTTTCTGTTCTGCGCAGTGGGCAGATCTCTTCTTGTGGCACTAGTGGGGGCACTGAAGTAATATTGCTTCTGAGGCGCTGAGTGCTTCAGCTTTCTATTGATCCTCCTGGGACTTGCTGTGGGGCAGCACAGGCTGCAGAAAGGAGAAAAAAAAGTGCTGTCAGTTTGCAAAATGCACCCAATGAATGTGGGAAGTTCACACAAACCAGATTATTAGTGTTGTGTGCATATAAACAGGCTAGAGAGAGCACCATTCCCAGTCTTACCAAGTTAGAATCTGTTTTTTACCCAGTGTAACCCTAGCTGCTGTACATAAGAAGACAATTACGCTTTCTAGCATTCTTGTAAGTGTTGCTTTTCTTAGCAGCTGTACAGGAATACGTAGGGCCCTGTACTCTAGCTCCTGATCAGCAAAACTGCTTTCTGCTTGGCTGGCATGTAGTCAATTGTTTTATGCCCTTGACTTCACACTCTGAGTACAGCAATGTTAACGTAGTGGACAGAGCTTGTGCAGCACAGACTCTGTGCTTGCTCTTTGCTTAGGTTATGCTACTGAATCTTCATCTCCTTCTGCAATATGTAGGGCCTCCCTGTCTCTCAGGAGTAAAACTCAATTTGCTGACCCAAATATTCCATAGTACAGCGTTGGGAATGTTAGGGAGCGTGCCTTGATCAGTTCTAGGCACAGGTTGTACTGCTAGTTTGTGGATAATCTGAGGTGATAGTTCAGGAGCCAGCGTGAAGTGCTGTTCTTCAAAGTGTGTTCTAAACATTTTAGTAATGGATATACCACTGGTTCCTTCAGCTATTTTTTTTATTAGAGAAGGATCCACAGTTCTGCATTTCATAGCTTTTTTTATTAATAGATAGCACTGAAAAGTATGCCATGTGCACTGATACTCCACCTGTTTCTGTAAGTAAGTGTTCTGCTGGGTTGCTTGTCAAGAGCACTTTTGTAGCACGGATAGGAGGATGTCTCCTCTTGTGCCCGTCTCCCCTTACTCAAGTGACTGCTCTTGCTGACTGAAGAGGGTTTAAAGCCTTCTGAATGTATCATATGCATTTGGAGCACTGAATTAAATTGGAGGTTCTTGTGTGCATCTGGGAAATCTAATGCAGCAAGTGTGAGACTTGCACAGTGGTTTCCCACCTATTAATACAGCAGCCATGGCTTTACCTCGCATCAGAAGCACAGCAGTGTTGCCTGCTCTAAGCATGTGTCACAGATGCACGTGGCTGCGAATATGACGGCAGGGTGTGGAGGTGGAAGGATGAGGATGTGTTTCTAGTTGGGATTCTGGACAAAGGGCAAGGGGAAAAGTCCCTGGCTACATCCACATCTTCTGTAAGCCTGCTGTCACGTGTCCCACTGAACATATTCTAGCACAGTACAAGTTTTATGACTTCCAGTCCCACATGGTATGGTGACAGCAGTTGGAATGTGGATGTAGCTGGCATAACTCTCTTCCCTTCCTGTTTGAATGCTTGCTTAAGCTGGAATTAGAAGGTACCGTAAATAGGCTTTAAGAGCACACCTTGAGTTTACAACCCAGTATCGTGTAGGAAAAAAAGTATAAAAGTGGTGGGATTTCTTCCATGTAGAACACTAGCTTAGGGTAGAGTGCTTACACAGAACAAACCTTTGGCACAATAGAGAGCAGTTGACAGGCCATCTAGCAATCTGCAAATTCCTACATGCAGAATCTCCCTGAGACTGATTCTGAGGAATGTGGTGTTGCTGGGGTTGTAGGGATGCCTGCTGTTTTCACTGCTAAGTGAAGTGCTAAAGATGCCAGCTGTAAAGAATAAGGTGTTTGTATGAGACTGCTTGAGTAATGATAACTTAAAGAAACATTACAATTTAGAATTATTTAGTATCAAAGTGATTAGCGATGATTGTAGTTGCATGCAACTACTTTTGTTGCTCTAGATCAGCAAAATGCACGTGGTGGAAGCAGAGTAATTTTTCTCATTGGCTCTTTCTCACAGCTTGACAGGTAGCTAGATAAGGGTGAGCTCATGGGAGATACCAATATGCATCCTTTCCACTATGTGCTGCCATGCACTCGCTCTTGCTGGCTCACTTAAAGGCTCGTTGCAGACAGAACATGCTTGCTCTTGATCTTAAACGCCTTAGATCTTTGCTTATCTGGCAGAGCTGGGGCCTGCTGAGAATAAAGCTTCTTGCTATGTGCCATCAGTGGAGCAGGTGGCCTCAGAGGAGAAGGGGAATTGTGTGTGTATACACACATACATACAATCTTACGTTATGTATATTATATTACATGCACAATTGAAGCTGCTGCTTCAGTAGTATAAATGGGATTTATCTACACTGGTCCACAAAAATGGGAAAACTGATGTGGAGAAAGCTAGTAGGTACTTTTTGTTGAAGAAAGCATTAGACATCAAGCAACAGTGCTGCAGAGCCAAAGCGTGCCTGGTCCTCCCTGGATTGATTTTATGTCCTTTCTCTGTTTGCTAGGTATTCGATCAGTGAGTTTCTACGAACACATCATCACAGTGGGAACAGGGCACGGCTCCTTACTGTTCTATGATATCAGGGCCCAGAGGTTCCTGGATGAAAAGCCCCCGCGTGTCTGCTATGGACAGAAGCAGAAATTAGGAGGAAGTGAAATTTTGAAGTTGACTACAGGGAAAGGTTGGCTGGTGAGTAGTAGCTTGTAGCTATAAGGCTTGAATGAGTTGTTTTTATAGTAATGGGAGCTATCTGTAATAATGAAAATCAAGAAATGCTGCAAGAATGTTTTCACAAAGGTATTGAGTGGCCAGCTGCTTGAATGTAAGGCGTACTGACTCCTCTGCTTATGCACTGATCCATAAATTAACTATTTTTTTTTCCTCTTCTTAGTTTTGATTGTAGTCTGTCTGCTAGTTGTTAGTACATCAAACAAGTTATGTTGTCTACCTTGAAAGTGTGATAATTTAATGTGGTACTCTGAGAGATTTAGTTTAACTTTATACAGTCTTAGAAACTCTGGTTTCCTGAAGTAATGCTACGGCAGGCACTTGAGTTCAATGTCCTATATGTTACTGCAAAGCAGTTAATGGCTATGTCTACCTTCTCTCCATTATCTTTTTTTATTGTTGTGATGCAACTTTAAAAATTAATGGGACTTGCTATCCTCCCTACCCTTCACCCTCCCCAGCTCCACTGTTTGGTGCAAACCTCCTCAGGAAAAGCTTCAGGGAGGCTCTGGTATCTTCCAATTTAAGTTGTTCTGTCTGAAGCTTCAGGGAGTATTAACAGAGGAAACGATCCCTTTTTAGGCTCTGGAAACTAATTCTGCTTCTGTGAAACAAGGCTTTCTGTTTGTTTTGCATCAGTAACAGTCTGAACTTTCCTTTAACAGAATCATGATGAAACCTGGAGGAATTATTTTTCTGAAATTAATTTCTTCCCAAATGCTGTTTACACCCACTGCTACGACTCGTCTGGAACAAAACTCTTTGTGGCAGGAGGCCCCCTTCCATCAGGACTTCATGGGAATTACGCTGGTCTCTGGAGCTAATGATAACTCTTTACAAATGCTGATCTTTACACAGATTTCCACTTTTCTTTTTCCTTTTTTTTTTTTTTAACAATGAAATTGTGTGATGCCACTGAGTTATGATTTAAACACAAGTTATTTTTGGCAGAGTTTTCTGTTGGTCTCCAACAGTTTTGTACATCTTTTTGAACCAGTTTTTGCTTTAACCTCCTCGATCCTTTATATGAAGGGTTTTTGAAATCCCTTTTTATTATATTTGCTCCAAATGACTTTTCCCTTGCATTTATGCTATCTTGGCCATGTGCCCCCTCCCCTACTTTGCTGTGAGGTAGGATTCCTTTCTACTAGAGTGGTTGTTCCTGGGCTTTCTGTGAAAGTCTAGGGGCTTCGTGTGTGCAGGTACTTTGTGTCAGTTACATTACCTGGAGCGAGGACTACTTGTAATTAAAAAATATTAAAAATATTTATAAGAGATAAGCTACTACTTTATCTGCAGAGCCTGGCCCTGGCCTGGGTTGATCTTATTTTTTAAAAGTACAAGTCTAATGACACTGTTTATATGTAGAGGAATACAGTAATTTTAAGCTGTACTCACCAGAGCCCTGGGACAAATTCCCCAGGATATTGCCCATCAAGCCCAAACTGCAGAAGCACAGGAGTTTTCAGAAGTGCATTTGCATTTGAATGGTAGTTTTCAGCAGTGCCAGGAGAAAAAAAAAAAGTCTTCTGTTCCTTTTCTGCCTGTCCCAGGTATCAGCTTGTGCAGCTGGAGTTTGAATAGGCTGTCCTGCAGCACGGCAGGGTGACATTACACGGAGGGCCTGCAGAGGTGATGAAAAGAAACAGGGGGACTAGGGATGGAAGTTTTTTTTCTTGTCATTAAAAAATGAACTGTATCTAACCATTTTGCAGGTGAGACAAGGTTCCCGGGTATGCTGCTGTGGTAGCTCATGGGTTCTTTGTAGACTGCCTAAAACCCAGGATCTCTTTTTGTCTCAGTTTGTGGAAACTTCTCCCCTCCCCCCTTTTTTTTTTATCTGTTCAGGTTGTTAGCCATCTCCTTTGATAAGCCAGTGGTATAAATAAAATATTTTTTCTCTTTTTTCTCTAAGGTTAGAGAGTTTGTCTCAGACTTGTCTAATGCAGGCTAAAAAATTACCACGTAGCAAGATAACTTGCTGTTAGCTTGTGTTGCATTAGCATCTGCCCTCATCTAGCTTGCTGTAGGAGATGCTCAGTCTTTCCCTGGAGCCCCCTGCTGCTTTTTTCCATTTGAACTCCCTTGAACTTCCCGTGGGACTGTGGTTGGGGAGGATAGGTCTGATGCCATTCGGGTCCACCGGTGAATTGTGTGCATTCCAGTGTACTGGTCTTCTCTACCACTTGGCTAAAATGCAGAGCTCTGGGATGCTCCTCCTGTTTTTTTGGCAACGCCAGGAACTCTTGCCTTGTTACTGATGCCTCTGTCCTCTGCTGGGATGAATGCCTGCCCCCTGCCCTCATCACCTCTGGAACAGTGTGCACCTGGACCTTGCTGCTTTGGTGCCAAACGAGCACTTGGTTGAACCTGAGGAGAAAAGACAAGGCTGGGATGTGCTCTGTTCTCCTGTCTCTGCTGGAGATGACAGCACCACAGGAGAGTAGCTCTGGTTGCTGAAGCTGTTCCTGCCAGGCTGACCAGAGCTAGTCTGGCGGTGTCCTTACGGTCTCCCTTGTCTTTGTGCACGGTGTCTTCATCAATGACGCCAAGCAGTGAGGTCCTGGCTTACGTGTTTGACTGATGGGATTACACAGTGTAACAGTCTGTTCCTGAAGCAGAGCAGACCCTGCTTTATCTCACATCAGGCACCTGAAGGAGAGAAAATAACTAATTGTAACAGACCTTCGGACCTTTTGTACCTGCTATTTGACCTTTCAGGAATGTGGGATCTTTTGCTGCTAGTGAGTGTAGGAATCTGTTCATTTTACCCCTCTACTTCAGAGTAGACTACCTTATTAATTTGGGTATTAGATTTCCCATACTCATTCTTACATGCAATCGAACCAGTGACTTAATTACGGGTTCAGTAATACCCTGCTTGTACATGCTGGGTAGCAACCCCTTGATAACAGTCGGGTGTTATGTGGTGGACACTCCCGAGGAAGCAGAAGCTACAGAGCAGTGCTAGCTTGAGTGTGGCAGTGGGGTTGGTGCTCAGCCTCTTGCCTGAGTTCTTGGTAACTGCTCCAGCCTTCCCCATTGTACAGTCAGCTCAGCCAAGGAGAATTACTGCTGCTCTCCCCAGGTGCTTCCTGGGACTGTTGTAAAGAAGCGAGTCCACTTGTTTGGTTCCCTCATCAGTGCTGCTGGTGTTGGTCCAAGGTGAGTAAATTACCAAAGAATAGTTTCATAGGTGTTTGTTCCTAGTCTCAATTGTTCATTTTTCCCCATAGATCTATTTTAAGATGCTTTGTAAGAGAGCCCAAAGAGCTCACTGGATTTAGTCTGTCCACAAAAGTTATGTTCGTGTCGTGGGTGACTCTTGTGATTTCCCTTAGTAAGGGAGACTCCTGAATGTCTTCATGGGGATATCTTTGCTGCCGCCATTTCAAGTCTTTGGCAGCTTTTTTATATCTTAAGGAATAAGATACTTCTGTATCAGTCTCTCTTCTCTAGAATTTCATTCCCTTCCTTCACCTAAGCACTTGCTTTGTATATAGCTTGCAGTTGCAGAGCTACAAGATTAAAGTTTTGATCCAGCTATGTTAAGTGGTGGTTTGGTGTCTTAATTTCTGCCCCTCAGCTGAGAGGCACTAACTCACCTTGTGAATGGATGTCCCTCCCCTGGTACAGTTGTGAAATAAAGCAGGCTTGCCTAGACTGCTTTTTGGAGGTTGCCTCCTTTGTTTGATTGCAAGAAACCAAGAACAGATTGGCCACGAGTCGCTGCAGTCAGCTGTGCAGCATCTTACAGCAGCCAGGTGTGAGCTCTGAGATCAATTTGTGGTGGCCTGATACCCTTATTTTCCATAAACCTACTTCTTCAAGGTGTTTTAATTAGTTGATGTTGCAATTGCTGCTATAACTCAGTCACTGAACCTGGGTACAGCTCATCTGTAGGGATGCTGTTGCAGGGCTGCATGTGATGCAGGCAGAGCAGATTCTCCAGCCAGCCGATGCTGAGCCCTGGACCGCCACGCTCCATGCTCTCTGGCTTGAAGTCAAGTGAGAATTCCCCTTTGTGCACTGCTGGTCACGCTGCAGCCCCAACCCATGGTGTGACCTCAAAATGCATTTCTGAGTGTTGTAGTGCCTTCAGTAGCTTATCTTAAGGTCTCTGAAGCACAGACACCAGGAATTTGTCCATGTTGCAGACAAGAGGGTGGAAAGAATACTGCCATGTCTCGTCTGAAGGGATTTCCTGTGTGCTTTCCCCTGCCTCTGCAAGCAGTTGTTTCACTGTGGTGAGGTTGGGCAAGGGAGCTCGAGAGGGGAAAAAAAGGTGAAAGCCCAGCCAATTGGTTGGTATTGGTCTCGGAACACCTGAGGAGCTTAAAAACACAGAGGGGATGCTTATTCATTGCTCAGGAGGTACTTGTAAAAGGGCTTAATCAGAAATGTTTTCAGAGGTCAAGTAGATGTCCCTTTCATTCTTGGTTTTTCCTTGTTACAGGATTTAAATTAGGAAGTATCTTTTTTCTGTGATGCTTGCTGGCTTTATCAGAACCATGTGGTGCTTGGCTAATTAAAAACAGAAATGCTTTTGACAGAAAATAATCTTCCCAATTAAAAACTGAGTGCCACTTTCTAATAGCTTTTCCCTCTTGTGACCTGCTGGGAGCAGAACAGTCTAAAGAAACTGCAAACAGACCTAACACAGGGTGCCAGGGCTGGTGGAGCTGGGAAAGTGGCTGCCACTTCTGGACTGAAAAATTATCAAATAAAACACTTGATTCCATACAAATTCATGGTTTCAGTCTAATGGCCAGCGAGGGGTGTATATAAAAGCACTTGCAGCAAATAATGAGATGTCTCTAGTCCTAGATGTTGATTCTTTGACCTCAGAACAAAAATCTAGGAGTCAACACTTGCTTTTCTTAGGAACTGCTTTTTTAGATTCCCTTATTAAAAGGGAAAATTCAGGTGCTGAATCTTAATCTCATTAAACTTGTACTTTTTATTTGCCCATTCTCCTGGTCTCCTTTCCTTTTCAAGGCCTCCCACAGTCTCAGGGTATATAAGTCACTGACTCATCCAAATAATACCGAAATGGACCAACCAGAGGTTAACGTGCCTTTCTCTTCTGGTACCTTGATCTTTGTAAAGTTATCTCAACAACTCATCACAGTCTTAGGGCTGGGTATGTGCATTGTCTTTTTCTAAGGTGTATGTGTTGAAGTTGCAACAGGTTTGTACTGTTAATTGTGACTCGTTTAATTTGTTTTAGGATGTGGTGTAGATGCAAATCAACGCACTGGTTTGTCTTGGGATCGGTCTCACCCATGACATCTATCAGTACTCGCTTGTTTGTTAATGTGTACACAAATGCTGGATCTTCCCCATCGCCTCTGATGTACTTGTATATGATGCACAAACTACACAAGGTGTTTTTAAAATGTGTGGTGACCACAATTTGTTGCCTGAGGGTAGCATGTCCTACAGTGAACTGTTTTTAATGTTTTTTTTTTCCCCAAATGTATTTGAAGATCAAAGCCAGGGAGGGGTGGGGATCAGCACTCGCTAAGACCTGCTGGCTTTTGTTCTGAATCCAGGTTCTGATGTTAACAACTCCTGCAATTCCACCCATTTAACAGAGCCTTTCTCAGTTCGCTGTTTTGTCATGAGCTGTGTTGGAACAGCACTGGATCCTGAACTGTCACAGAAGCTGTCAAGTGAAGCAGAAACAGCTCTTTTCAAATGTTATAGTGCATGTTTTTAGCTGTAAGGTAAAACTGTTTAAAGTTTTTGATGCAGCTTGCAAATGGAACAGTGGGAAACTGCTGATAGTAGGCAAAACTACCCTGTCTGCACGTGGGGCTCAGTGTTCAGAGTTACCTTGTGAACTTTTTCCTCTGAAAAGTGATTTTTTTTTTCTTCCCAAGACAAAGGCATGACACGTTTAGCTTTGTTTTCTGAATTGGCAAATGGTATCTTTTGGTTTTCAAACGGCCACCTGGAGTTTGGGCCAGGTTTCTGCATCTTCTGCAGGTAGAGGATGGTATGATGGATAGAGTGTGTCTATTGCCAGTTGTTAAGCTTGTCAGAGCATGGAAACAGGAATACTTCTTCGCTTCCTGTTGCCCTAAATGGGCTTGTATATCCATAACTAACTGAAGTTAAGTACTGAATTGATCCATGGGGCTACCTTTGTCTTTAGAAGCAGCATTGCTAGTCATCGAGCTATTGGCATTACTACATTACTACATTGGCATTGCCAAGGAGCACTGAGGTTAGCCTATCTCCTGTTCTAGCTGTGTGTGTTCTTGGAACCACAGTGCATATTTAAACTGGTGTTCTTTTTGTTCTTGTTGAGTTTCTTCAAATCTAGTAAGGTCCCATTTTTATCATGGTCACTTTGCAGAGTAGAACAGATTGGTCTGTCTACTTTGTAATCTTCAGCACTTTACTCTTCTCCCATTTCTTCCCAGTTCACTTTTAAAAATTGGTTCAAGCTGCTTGCCTAGTCTGAAAAATACCAAGTCATAATGAAAAGAAAACGCATGCCCCGCTGTTCTTTCACCATAAACTTCAGGCTTCTGGCTGGCTGACTCGGATGTGGAGACTCCACTTCTGCGAAGCCTGAAATTCTCACATATCTGCATTCTTCAGTGGATGTCAACAGATCACGAAGTGGAGGTGCCCAGCACCAGCACCTGTTTCAGTTGGTTAAGAATGATCCAGTGGTATGTTAGTCAACCAGAGAATTGGCATCCTTGGCCAATCAACAACTGAATAACATCCTTGTTATTCAGCATCATAGCTAAAAATCTTTTGAGGCAAAGACAGGAAGGTGCATCACTGACTTACTGCTGACTTTTAATCCCATTTGGAGTCTTTCTCCACACACTCTATCATGTGCATTTGATGGATTGTGGAAAAAATTGTGCTATGCTATGAGCTGAGCTCTAGACCTGTACTCAGAAGGCAACAGCTGTTATTAGCTTGAGCTAGCAGTAATACCAAGGGCTGGCTACATGCAGATGAGCTGATGTTTGAGCAGTGGAAGCCTTGAGGTTTTGCTTTGTGCTTTTAAGACTGCAGAACTGGTCCCAGAACTTGTGAAACTGGTGGTCATCCATCTCGGGATGAGCTGTGAAGGTGGCATGGGGAACAACCAGTGGTCAGTCACCATCTCCCTCATCTGTGAAAGTTACCAGTGCACTTGTCTTTGTTTTCATGGTTGACTATGAACACTGTGTTTTGCTGCCACCAGCCACCTCCATGTGCTTCCTGCTGGGATGGAGCCTGCAGCTTCATCCACCTGGTCGCTCGCTCAGCATGAGCTGTATGTGTGGGGTGTGCCAGGCCAGCTGGGCATTACAGCTTCAGTTGACTGCTCTGGGCTTCTCTTACAACGCAGGTGATAGTAGGACCAGTACAGAAAGGCCTGGACTAGAAACTTCTAACAGGCTCTGTCACTCTTGTTCAAAATGCTTTGTCTCCATTCTCCCTTCTTGCCACCTTCTGCCCCCTGGGACTCGAGCAAGTTCCCTGTTGTCTCATGCTTACCAGTTCTGCCAAGTCTAGGGTGAATCCTGCTGCAGTCCAAGACTTCTGCAGTTGCTCAGACAACATCTTGCTGAATTGTTTGCTGTCTGCCTGTTCATTTAACTCAGCCCTGGATGTCTCCCTGAGCTGGTATCCTCCTTTCAGCCTGACGGGCTTTGCTCCAAACTCATTCCTGTGCCATGAAGGAGTTGATTCCTGTAGTGCTGGTTATTTCAATTGGGTGGCTTTTTTCTTATTTATTCTGGGGTTCACTGCAAATATACAAAATCTTACTGACTTCTCAGCTCTCTCCTGAATGTGGTACAGGGGCCCACCCAGGTGAAGCATCAGAATTTTGACAACTTGTAAGGTGCACAGAAACAAGTCTCTCCTAAACAACTTTTTGGGAGGAAAAGCAGCTGCATACACACAAATTGAAAGGTATCTCTGTGCAGAATAGGTGAGGGAGCAGTTTAAGAATTTGAAATAGAAGAACAGATTACCTTTTTTTTTTTTTTTTAATTAACAGGAGGTTGCACTGTTAACTGGGGGTTTCTGTTCATCAATACAAAATGTGCCTCTCAACTATAATGCAAAAGTCAGTCTCTGTCTCACTTTGTTTGCAATGCAAGAAGTTTAACTGAAGACTGATTTAATTCTTGTTTCTTGCTCTTAAGTGTTGTCATCCATACACCAGTCCTTGCTGGTCTTTTCCAAGCACCATACAGCACCATCCCTGTTTAAAAGCAAAAAGGAAATTGCATTGAGCAGTGGAACCTGCTGAACTTCCTTGCTTTAGAGAGACACTGGAGAGAAGAGACCAGGTTCCACGTGTTTTAATTACAACTTTAAACTAATGCAGCTACTCTCTCAGATCAGCACCACTTCCTACTTTTCCCTCTGTTAGATGGGAATACAAAATAAAAACCCAGCAATACGTGATCCAGTTGATGTGCTCGTGTGTAGAATGTGGGATCTTTGAAATACGAGGACTGAGATCTCCTGCTGTGTGGAAAAACTCAGTATGGGTGCAAGAGTTTGGATCTCTGATTACAGCTCTTCTGCCAGCTTGCTAAATGCAATCGAGTGCTCTGGACTCTGCCGAAGACTGTGGTAGAAGAGCTGAGGAGGTGTAGGCTGGAACTGATCTTTTTAGGTCACCTCTGTGTTGCTTGACTACATGGACAATGTAACAGTGATTTTTACAGGTTGCTTTCCATCTGTCAGTCACAACTCTTAATTTGCTGTTTGGGGGAAAACTGTTAATAGATGCATTTCCAGATCAAATGAAGAGCCTAACTTACCATCTTGCATTAACCGGGTTACTGTGTTCACATGCCAGAAAGATGTTGCTCTTTGAAAAAGCATGTTAGTGTGTGTGGCGATGACCCATGCACTTTTTAAATACTTAAATCTGTATATTGTCACCTGAGTATCGTTAACCATGCTGTAGTCTGACAAATGGATCTTTTACTACTGCCTTGTTATATAGATAATTGTAATTAACTGCAGTTTGTTTTTCCACTACTTGAAGTTGTGTGATCTGAAAATTGGTGAACAAAAAGTATTTGTGCATCCTACTATGGGTATCTCTAAATAAAATGTATTTGTATAGTGTGTTGGCTTGACTGATGGTTTCTTTTATTTGCTAATCCTCTGTGAGTTAATTCAAGCCAGTTTGTGGGCAAACAGACTTGATTTTTCTCCCTTTACCAGTCTAGCCTTTGTGCTTATGTGGCTGATTCAAAGAAAATAGTGAAACTTTTTTTTTGTTTTTGTTCCTGACCACCACCCTTTGGCAGTGCCTGGATTTATACCCTAAGGGCAGGTTCTCAACTTGTTCCTGTTTTCCACAGTTTAAAAAACACTCAGGTTCTCTGTACAACTGTAGCAAAACCATTTGCTTCCATAGGAAATGTATCCAATGTCAGAGTTGGGAATGTTAAGCTCTTCAGAGTCTCTCCTTTCTGTTTTCTCCTGGTACCTCATTTGTTCTGAAGCAAAGCTTTCCTTTCAACCACTGTTTTTCTAAGAAGGAAATACTTAGAGGTGTTGGGAGGGAGAAATGTACTCAAAACCTCTAAGCTTTATGTTGGGGGTTAAGACAACGTGCCTAAAAGCCTCTTGTGCATTCTCTCCTTTCTCACACTTACCCTGAGCTGCTTGTCATGGACATATACTGCAGCTTTAGATGCAAGCATGTCCCCAGCAGCGCCATCTCTGCTCCCTGCAGTAGGTGTTCCTGAGGCTTGGGAATGCCTGAAAAAGAGAGAAAAGGAAGAGCGAAATCCAAAAGGCATGTGAATGCTGTCATCTTACTAAGCCTTATACTACCAAAATTGTTTGAGATCTGAGAAGAAAAAACAAAGTTGCCTGGCCCTGGAAATACACAGGAACTTATTGGTTACACATGTAGTGAGCAGAGGCTAGAGAGCAACGTTAGCAGCACAGCTTGAGGCTCCTGGCTTACCTCTTGTCGCAGCCATAGATGTGGATGAGCTGGTGCCAAGCCCTCAGCATGGAAGCTGGAGATGAACTGCTTGTGAGCTATGCTCTGTCCCTAGATGGTCACATTTTCTCTGGACAATATAGAGTGGGTCCATTTTTGTTTCTACAGGAAGTAGGAAAGTGAGAGAGGGTGAAGGGGATAACAGTTACTTTAAGCTGTAGAGATATATCTGGCAATGACTGTTACCAACTCCCCAGCTGCATCTGATGCTCCATCAAGTACCTGCAAGCTGACACACTGGACCGAAAAAGGACAAGATGGCCGAGCACCTCAGGAAGCCCCAAGACAGTCCTCATTGACCTCCTCCTAGATGTGTGTACAGCTTAGATCTTAGCACTAAACCACCCAAATCCTTCCCCAGGAGTTAATCACCTACCTTGTCACATCACCTAGCTTGCAAGTCCCCTCGTTGTCCTGTTCCCTGTGCAGATGGAGCAGTTTGTTCCCTTCTGTAGGGCAGGTGATCTGCATTGAATGGGCTTTTCACTGCCACTGTTACATGGCGGTGATCTTCATCCCCAGCCTGAGTAGTCCAAGTTCGCTTGGTGCTTTCTCACAGAGGCCATGCTTGACATGTCTCTGAGTGGCCATTACCATTTCTGGCTGTGGATCCAAGATGAGATCCACTGCATTCCTTGGCGTGGAGACCACACCGGGGCCGTGCTGCTACCTATCGTGCTTTTACAGCACACTACAAACCCTGCGGCAGTGCACATTATCCCTCCCTTTCAACACTCAATCTGCTGCCTGCCTTCAGCTCCCAGCCCAGCTGCTGCAGGTTCGCCTGGCTGTCATCACTTTCCTGGTTGGGTGTATTTTGTTTCTGATCCTTGTGGCTCCGGATGTCAGCTCCTGCCAGCTGGTGGCACCGCTGTCACAGAGCAAGGAAGCAAGAGCAGAACGGCACTTTGGGAATAGTTTCAAACTGGTTGTGTTTCGTTGTTGTTTTTTTTTTTTTTTTTTTTTTTTTTTTTTA
>CM021729.1:6526947-6602119 GCA_011074415.1 Stictonetta naevosa | reverse complement strand
GTGGTGATTTGACCTAACTTGTTTAAAGAATTTATTTTTAACCTTACCCTAGGTAACTTTGAAGCAGGCTAAGCTAAATCAGTTTGCAGCGTTCATGATGTTTTGGGACTCCTGGAGAGTTACACGGAGAAACTGGATTAACTGGTGTAAACCGATTTTGATGGGTAGTCTGGAAAATGGGCGAGCTTTTGTGCTTGTAGCCTCAACAATCTTGATAACTTCAAGGAGGGAGGGAGGAGTGGGAATTGGGCAAGGTCAGTTCTCCTGTGTTCTAGCTGCACTTTTATCAGCGTATTGATTACAAAATTGTTTAATAAAAACAAATGCAGGGAAATTCAGAAATTTAGTCAGTTTCACTTGCATTGTTTTGGCCAGGCTTCAAAAAAGCTCTTGGTGCCATGAGTTGCAAAAGGGTTTGACCATTCCAGATTGGAGTTAGATTTACTGCTACAATCCAGGAGAAACTAAGAAAAATCCCATCAGCAAAATCTTGCCAGTTACTAGAATCTACTGTTTCTTGTTTTTATTTTTTTTTTTCTAGTTCTCCTTTTTTAGTTATCCTTTTGGAATTGTAGAAGTAATTTTTGATGTTTTCTATTTCTTTCATGGACTTTTATGTGATGTTTTCTTCATTAAAGACTGTTTTTGCTCTGTTTTATTTTTGTTGCTGGTGTCCCCCTAGTGATAGTGATCACAGCAGAATAATGTGCTGATTAATAGTGCTTCAGAAATGTACGTAACATGGTATATTAATATTCTAGTAATAATCAGTATTACTAGTAATATTTACTTACAATTTTGGTAGTGTTTAATATCAGTACTTGGAACGGGTTCTTTGTCAAAAAGTAAGAAAACAAATAGGTACCTTTTATTTTTTTTAATCTTTGATCTGGTTTGATAAAAGCACAGGAGCAGGACTCTGAAGTGTGTCCTGCTTTCAGATTTACAGCAGCCTCATATGACCTTGGTAAAAGAGAAGCCCAGTGACTTGTCCTCTTCATTAGATGATAGATGAAAAGAAACTTGGTGTTATATTTGTATGCTTCAAAACTAGTGAGTAGAAGGTGCTAGAGGAAATATACAAGTAATACCTACTTCAGTGTTGTCCTTTTGCTGGTGCTTTTATTAATTTTATTTTTCTGATGCAGTCTGCTCACTGGTAGACCATTGTCCTCTTTGCTTTTCAGGGGCCTAGTTTGGGCTTGCACTGTTTTTCATACAGCTTCCCTAAACAGCTTATGCTCTTTAAAGTACGAGTTGGGATGAAAGGTTGTGAAGAAGCTCCTCTGCAATTACTGAAGGTTCACATTTTCCAAAAAAATGTACAAAAGATTTCTCTGTTTTGCTCTAACATGAAAGGCCACGCTCTTTAATTTTGGCCAACCAACTGTCAGAGCTCCCAGACCACCCGGGGGCTCTTGCAGTCTATTTCACAAGTGTGTTACCTTCAGCCCTTTTTCTCCCATGACTTCTCAATACTGTGGGGAGTGAACAGTGGCTGAAGACAGGCAGACTAAAGCTGATACACTCTGATGCCTGAGATCTCATGGCTTGCCCAGCTTGCTTTTACTGAATCTACTGAATTTACTCTTGCTGAGCATGTTGTTTTGTTGGTCTTCTCTCCAGATTGTAGAGCTGGCAAGATACAGGTTATGTGACCAACTTTGCACAGCTCCCTTGGACAGAGTTGTTTATAACTCTCAATTCCCTTGCAATAGTTCTCTTTTATCCAGTTGTCTTTGTGGGAGCTGCAAGATGCTGTGGCTTCTTTTGAAGAAACTCGTCAAACATTTTTCCCTTCCCTCCCAAGCTCATTAAATCAGGTCTTCCAACAGGTGAGCTTGGAGGAGTCCCTAACCTGGCTAAGCATAGCAGTTTTGCATTAAAAACAATGAAATGTTTCCCATATTGAAGGAGCTTTGATCTTTCTCAAAACTTAAGGTTTGCCCTTAGTTGTACTCGTATGGTGAACATGTTTGTTGTGGTTTTTTTCTTTATCACACAGGAAACACAGTTTATTCCAGCTGTGCAGAAGATGCAGGTTCGTTAGAATTTCTGTCCCAGAGTCATTTAATGTTTAAATTCAAAGTTATGTGAAGACAACACAGATGTTTTCTTATTAACCTCCAGATCTGAGCGATCAAATTTGCACTTTTCTATCCCAGTTTAATTAAAGTTTTTCTTACTGTGTTAGGCAGCCCTGTGGTCGAAGGTGTAAAGTTTGAATTGCGTAGCTGTGACCGTGTTTCTAAGTATTGTTAATGGTAGCTGCATAGAGAGGAAGTCTTTCTGCAGTGTTGTTGTGTGGCATAGGTGTCATCTAGAACACTTCAGTTCTACTTCCCATGACTACAGTGTTGTTCCTGGAAGTAGGTATTCAGAGGGTGATTCTTTAGAGACCGTATTGAGATTCTTTTTGAGAAAACTATTTAATGACAAGTATTTTGAGAATAGTGGATATAATAATGTGGAATGGAGCATATGGCTTTTAAATCTTTTCCTCTATCTGTTTGGTTCTAAATGTTAACTGAATCATGGCTATTTTATGGTAAACACTAGACTGATATTTTGTATTATCACACAGTACGTGTTTCCCTGTTCTTGGAGGCAACCACTGATGTCTTTTCTCTTTTAAATTCTGTATTTTCATTCTTAATTGTAAAAAGTGCCTACTGTCTTAGATGCTGTTCTAGTAGTGTGAATGTGTGAGGCACCCCGCTCCCAAACTCTGCTCTGCTATGGGGCTGTATGTACAGAGCACGTTCAGCACAGTGCTCGAGAAGTTGTGCTCTGTGCTTTTGAGGGTTGGTACCCCGAGGGACAGATGTCTTCTGCTGCTGGGCTTTAATTCCAGCTTTCAGTCCCATGTTCTTCAGAGCACTGTCTTGTGATCCATTTTAAGATGAATATGAATGACTAGGCTTACCGTTGTTAATCTTGGGTGCCTGAACGTGATGAGGAGGAGCCGCACTGTGCTTCCCAACCTTGTGTTTTGCTTCCTTTTGATAGCCACTGAATGAATTTGAGTGTTTTGAATGTGGGTGAGGTGCCAAGGGGTGGCCGTCTGAAATTCGGTGTTAAAATTGAAATCCAGTGTTACGAGCTTTGTGAAGGTAAGTTAATGAAGTTGTTTCAAGTGTTTGAGAAAAGTTTCTGGCTCCTGATACGTGTCCTCAACCTGTTGGGTTTCTTTGCTGCTTCTTGATGTTCAGATAACAGCCATATCCAGGAACTTCTCTTTGCATCTTAGGAAAAGATGTGTTATCTTTCCTGAATAGTTCTGTTATGATTGCAAATATGAAATTCCTTGCAAATGTATATGTGTACTCCAGTCTTCATTGACTACTGTTTCATCTCTTGATGTGTTGCAGGATTAAAGTCCTAATGACTGTCGCACTGCCTGGTTTAATTGCAGAAACGATTAGGCTTTCACTTTTCTTTGTGACTGTCTGAGCAGTGTTGCTGGAGCATAAGAGCTGTCCCAAATGAAGCTGCTTGTGGGGCATTTTTGATAACAGCTTTCCAGTTCTAAGACTTCCTTCCCTTTTTTGCTTCACCCAGCCACAGACGGGCTGAGGTTGGCAGCGAGTGTCTGGAGATGGCCTGGTCCAACCCCCTGCTGCAGCAGGTCACCTACACAGGCTGGTAGGACCACCACGTCCAGGCACCTTCTGAAGGTCTCCAAGCGGGGAGGCTCCACAACCTCTTGGGGCCACCTGTTCCAGTGCTCTAGCACCTGTGCAGTGGAAAACCATTTCATTTTGTGCAGACGGAGCCTCCTGTGTTCCAGCTTGTGCCCATTCCCTCTTGTTCTGGCAATGGGCACTGAAAAGAGCCTGTCTCTGTCTTTGCACCATCTCTTCAGGTTTGGGAATGCAGTGATGAGATCCCACTCAAACCTTGCCTTCTCTGGGTTCAACTGCTTGACAAATCTGTAGTCCTTCAGGCAAACCCAAGGCCATCTGTTCCTGCACGCCTTTGAGAAGGCGGTGGATTAGGGATGGAGTTTAGGAGGGGTGGTGGTAACAGTCATCCATGACTCCTCGCAGGTGGAAAGTTGAGTGGGCGCTGGAGATGTGTGTAGGAAAGTGCTGTGAAAATGCAGTAAGGTATTTAAAATCAGAGTGATTTCTTTGCTTGTAAATAAGGGGTAATTGGGTGTCTCGGTGCTAGCTGAACTGAGGGCTGTGAGGGAAATGGGTCAAACGTTTGATCGTGTGGGAGTGATAACATTGCCCAAGTCCCACATGTTCTGTCTAGGAATTGCATGCATTGTAAATGAGGGTTTAATGTGCACTTACCTTTTGGGAAAGGTTAGGGTGAGTTCTTTTTGTACTTCTGTATACTGAGCCGTCTGTTTTATGAAGGAAGCTCTGTGTGTCAACATGGTTTTTGGAATTACTTTTTAATGAGCGTAAAGCCGAAACTCTCCAGAATTAGACAAGTAAAATAAGAGTGAACCGGGTCGACCTATTCTTCCAGTTCTTGCAAATCCAGCCCTCTTCCCCCAAACCCCAGGACCCCCCCCCCAGATGTAGACAAAGGTTAAACATAGATGGCTAAAAGTATTTCATAGTTGTGGATCTTGAATCTGAGAAAAGCTGGGACAGCCCTTTTTGTGCAGTCATCTGAAATGAAACCTTGGTGAAATTTAGTTTCTGCTAGGAAACTTATCTCAAATATTTATGATTTATCTCCCTTGCTGATTCTGTTGATTATTGGGGAGTGTTTTGAGTGCTTGAGTCATGGGAGTGAGGGAAGAGAATTTTTTTTTAACTTCTTTATTTCATCTCAGTAAACAAATCCGTTAAAATAACTCGTCAATAGAAGGCATCATAAGTTTCTGTAGTTGTGAAATGACCTGCTTATTGCAAAATATGATCAAACATAGGGCAAGGAACCTCAGAACTCTCCCTTTTCAGCTGATTTTAATATCTAAGCAAAATTTGAGCATAAAAACACACTGAGTGACGCATCTTACCTTGCAGGCCAGAACAAGCAGGTTTTGAACATTGAGTCAGGCTGTGGTAACAAAAAGCTTTTCCACCTAGCAGAGGCTAAGTGGCTGTTTGGGATGGGAACTGGCTGCAGGAGAGAACTAATTGGAGAGCGTGGCAGCTGGAGCCATCATCGTTTCCCTCATCAGGACCCGAGGGAGAGGTGGGTGGTGGGGAACTGGTTTTACTGTTATAGGTCCCTTTATCAACAGACCCTGACTGCGAGCTGACATGTGGCTCTTCCGCCCCTTCCAGTTGCTGCACTGTGTAAGAGAGAAGTTGGGATCTGTCGCCGGCATGCTCTTTTGATGGTGTTTTCCCTCTGACTGAACAGGTCTTAGGGCAGCGTGTTGAGGGAGAGAGGCAACGCAAGGCCTGAGGAGTGTGGGCGAAAAGGAGGAGGATGTGGCTTGGGGTGGTTACGTGACAGGGTTGGGATGGGGAAGAGTTTGGTTTGATCGCTGATAGGATGGGTTTCTACTTTGATTTGCTCAAATTATCCAGAGTCTGGCTCCTTGCAGCAGAAACGGAGTCATTAATGCTGGGAAGCCTTAGGTGTGTCTCAGCAAACAAACAAAATTCCTTCTTTGATGAGTTGCCCTGAAAGTTAGTAATGAAATAATACAGGAATAGGGAGCCCTGCTGGCACACCTGGGGAGGAGGAAGAGGGGAAACTCTTCTCTGCACCCCTTCTTACGTTGGCCCAGTGAAATACTTGGTCGTTCAACTGTGTATTAGAATCACAGAATCATTAAGGTTGGAAAAGCCCTCCAAGACCATCTGGTCCAACCATTCCTCTACCCCCAATGTCACCCCGCTAAGCCCTGTCCCTAAGCACCACGTCCAACCTTTCCTTGAACACCCCCAGGGACAGTGATGCCACCACATCACTGGGCAACCCGTCCCAATGCCTGACCACCCTTTCTGAGAAGAAATGTCTCCTAATTTCCAACCTGAACCTCCCCTGGGACAACTTGAGGCCATTCCCTCTTGTCCTATCACTAGTTACTTGCGATCAGAGGCCGACCCCCAGATCACCACAGCTTCTTTTTAGGTTGCTGCAGAGAGCAATGAACTGGTGTTGCTCAGTGTGTAGCCAGCCGATCGGCTGCTGTAATGCCAGCTGGAAAGTTAGGGCTTGGTTTGCACCTTATTTTTCCTGGTATTTCTGTAAGTGCATTTTTGTTTTGCTTTTATGTCTGTGTAGCACAGCATCGACAAGTTACCTTTTTCCTAGAAGTTTGTATGTGAGCAGATATACTGTGAAATACATCTTTATATATTTAAGATAATCTCTTTGTTCTCTTTGAAGGGAGAAGTGTTGAAGGGGAAGGGATAAGCTCTCTCTTGGCATTCTCGTGGTGGGGAAAGCCAGCTGCATTTAGAGACTCACTTAGTCCCTCTGTTTACGAAGCTGAGACCTTAACCACCTCTTACATTTCCTGAAGAATCTCAACTTCAGACTTTGCAATTTCTCTGCCAGGCAAAGTGACCTCACATAAGCAGAGCTCAAACTGCTAAGCTGTGCCAAAATGCACATCTGAACCTTACTTGCTTTATTGTAGCTGAAGTCTAAAAACATCCAGCTGAAGGCAATGCATGAAAGACTGAAAATAGAGCTTTACGCTAGGTGGCTTTTTTCTAAGGTGTGTTGGGATATATTTATACCAGTATGGGATTTTATGGCTAGAGAAGAGGGGAGCTCTGCTGTCTTGAAATCTCAAAGACCAGTTGGGAAGAAGTGGCACACTTAGCACTTCCAGGGCCTATTTTAAATTGAATTTCCAAGTAGTTCAGCTTCTGGGATGTATCAGGTTTTGTTAAAATATTGACCTACTGTATTTAGCATCTACTCCTTTGTTTCAGCTATTATTTTTAAAATGACCCAAATAAAAAAAAATAAAGGAAGCCATCAGTTTATTTTTTCTAAGGCTGTATAAAATTAAGATTTTGTTGTGCTTAGGACTGGTGTAAAAAAAAAATCTCCATGCTGCCATGAATATTTTCCAATTGTATTTAAATTCAAAACATTTCAGCTCCAAGAATCTGAAAGCTAACTAAAACATTATCATACTTTTCTGTAATGCAAACTGAAGGTAGTAAAAAAAAATACAGCAACTATTAAATTATGCCTTAAAAGTGCCTATTTTTGTGATGACAAAAGGTGATTTCTGATAATGAGGATTAGATATTTTTTTTTTAGGAATTTAAGCTTTCAAGTCTTACATAGCAATTGGATGTTTGACTGAAGATTTGGGAAGTTTGGCCAAAGAAATACTTGTTTACAGTGAACGAACTTTAGATTGACATCAGTATACTTCAGCTTTTAAACAACAACTTGTATTTCACTATGTTGAAATCTCCACTGACAAGTGAGTCCCAGATAAACATTGGTTTATTTTTAGTTGCCTATAAAGTAAAAAAAATTACAACCTTTCATGGATCCATGAGTGTGTAAGGTTGATTTTTGACTCCCCAGGCTTAACCCTAGTTTTTTGCCTGACCCAATTCAGTTGCATTCTTTGGGTTCTGTTTTACTCTTTTTTTTTTTTTTTAAAAAAAAAAAAAAATAGATGGGAATTTTGACAATTAACTGAACAAAGGTTTTTGTTCTCAAAGGTTCTTGCACGTTCGAATATACATTGATGTCTTACTCGTTTAAGGCCTTACTCTTGAAGCTTCACATTCTGGGAATTTTCTGGCTTTTATTCATCATGTATAGAATATTAGACAACTTAAAATGATTGAAGGGACGTTCCCTTATGTCTCTGGCTTTGGAAACAAGATAATCTATGTAAACACACTTTTTTCCTTCTCTTTCTTCTTTTTCTGGGAAAAAAAATCTGGAAAGGGCATGATGTTTTTGTTGGATGTGTTCATAACTCTTCAAATGGCTTGCATGAATAAGTGGAGGTAAAATTTCAGTTTCTCCTTAAAATTGCTGTTCTCGAATGCTGTACTGAGTGGTATTCAAATGCAACATACTGAGAGCAGCTTCATCGCATTCTGCTGTTCTTGTATTCAATCCTGGGGAGAGATTTCCTGTGATGTAGCTGCGATCTCACAGGAACTTCCATGACAACAAATCTCAAAAACTCAAGGTTCTTTCTGGGATATCAAAGCTCTGGGCATGCTAATACCTACTGCCCTGGAGTTTTAGAGCACAGCAGAAGGGTTGGCAAGTATTGTGGTCCAGGTTTTAGACAAGGGAAAGTGGAGGGACCAAAAGGGCAATACCTGCACGTCTGAGACCCCCATCCTTGTGAACACCCCTAACCCCTGCAGATACCCAAGTGGTGACAGTGAGCAACTTTTTAGTATTTCACTTGATGCTGATTGCAGCTTTGGGTGAATGCTGCCCTCTTTTCAGGGTTCTTGCTGTTAGTGGAGGAGGCATGTGAAATGGTGAGTTGCATTATTTTTTTCTCTCAATTGTAACTTACGTTCACCTTGTACCCATGTGTCAGCTTGTCCTCAGTAGTTTTCAAAAAGCTGTATTTTGCACACTGTGCTCATTGAACATGAAAATGGCCCTCGTGTTAAATTGAGACCATCTTTAAAATGTTCTGCATTTTAAACTTCCCTACCATTGCTTTCTTAATTTATTTACAGTGTCATCGTGGCTTTTACAGTAAGTAAAAGTCTCCTGTTGTGGTAGGATTTCTATATAACATTCTGTAAATGGCTGAAAATTATTACTGTGATTAAACAACTGTTATTTAAGCTTGTAATGCAACTTTTAAAACTTGTAATGTTTTATCTTGCTTATCCCTTGCTCATCCCTTGCTTGGCTTTCACATCCGTACAGCTTTTTGTTTTGTTAGGGCAAAATTGGTGTTTACAACACATCTGCTGAAATGGTTTAAAGGCTGTCACTGCCGAAGCATTTGTTCAGTGATTTTTTTTATAGGTGCAGTATAATCGCTAAAGCTGATACTTGTAATATTTTAATGCTGTTGCTAGAGTTGTATGCTGCAATTAACAGTGTGTGTATTCCAGATGCCATCTCAGGGCTCACGTGTATGCCAAGAGCGAGGTGCTGCAATTAATATAATTAAGCTAGCTGGTTCAGAAACCGAGATGCAAAGAGCCCACTTATCTCAAAAGTGAGTGACTTGATCTTGCAGCACAGTGCTTGGTCTCTTGGATGGTTGGTAAAATAGACAGGTGGCTAATGCCTTCTGAGGATGTTGTAGAAAACACATCTTGGGCATTTTAATGTGGGAAGTTGGCATACCTCTGCAGAACCAGGGGCTGTTTAGCACAGTGCAGTGATAAATGAACCTGCGAAATACAAGAAGACGCATTTGAAATAGAAAGTAAGCTTTATGAAAACAAGTGAATAAATCAATGCAAAAATAAATTTCTTAATGGTCCATTGATAGGAAGGATGTTTTGGAAGGAAGGAAAAAAACAATGTGCAAAATCAAAGATTCTGTGCAGATTCTTCACCTGTATTATAAACTGGTATGGCTCACGGAGGTTTGGTGAGGGGAGTGAGAGCCTCCTGCTGCAGGCAGAAAGTGAGTGGCAGCCAAGCCAGGTAAAAAAAAAAATAATGTTGGGAGGCTGAAACAGTGAGTTTGGGGCTAAAAGACTCCTGAAGGTGTTGTTTTTTTTTTCCAGTTGGATCAAACAGCCATGAGTTTTCATCAGGTTTTTGTGCACAGTAAAAACTTAAGATGGTTAAAGAAGGACACTTTTAATGTTGTCTTAGAAACTATTGTTTCTTTTCTTCCTTCTGGAACTTTTTATTCCAGATGATAAAACTTTTTATTGTTATTGTTTATTGAGTGGCGTATGGTATATGTCAGTCAAAAAAAGCTTTTATTTTGATGGATTCTTCTCTTGCTTAAGATGAACCCGGTGAAGTATTATCTTGGGGAAGTTACAGGAAGATCTTTAGGAATATCCTGCTGTATTTAAGGATTTTTTGTCAGTGAGACTTCTGGTTTACATTGTTTTTGTCCATGTGAGTGTTCTGCAAGTATCAGTCTTGCTGTTTTTTCCCTGAGGATGTAGTTCAAGAAGCAGGGCTTGGTAGAGATGTAGGAATGGTATCTGAGCTCTTCAATGATGCCACCAAAACTCTGAAGCTAGGCTCCAAAATCTGATGTCGGGAGGTTTTAACGCCTTTTCAGAGGAGCAGCCTTACAGATTACTTCATGCATTTGCTTCTATTTCACTTGTGGTTTGTAATTTAACCATCGCTTTTTGTCTCGAGCGCTGTAACGTGATCTGATGATGGTGTTGCAAGTCGGAATTGCCCCCTCCCCTTCCAGCTCGCTTCATGGTGGCACTCCCGACTTTGTTCCTTGGCCTCCATCGTAGTGTGAAACAACTCGGTGCCCCTTTTTTGAGGCTGTTGAGCATGTTTCCACCAGTTTGAGGACGTCATAAATGTCTCAGCTCGTACTTGTCTATTTTTAGCCCTGCTGCTTGTATCTGTTTCTATTCAGAGAATTCCTTTGGAAGCCATTCCAGGAGGAGCGCGGTGCAGCGACGCGGGAGGGAGCCGGAGGGGGCAGGGAGAGCACGGAGCGAGGTCGTGATTTGGCAGCACCATGCCTTGCACCCAGCACCACTTCCTGCACGCCACCGTGGTGGTGGGACCCTGCACAGAGCAAACACTGGGGCCTGCAAGGTGGCCTGGCTCCCAGCTCATGTTAGCTGCTGCTTTCTGCTGCTTGGAGCACCTGGCTTTCAGCCTGAATCTTACAGGACTGTCTGAATGTGTAAAATGGGGTTAATCTGGGGGGGGCTGTTTAGATAAGGGTGGTTCTACCAGAGCAAATCGCTGCAATACACCTTTCTTTAGTTCAGTAGCCAGAGCTGACAGTCCTGAATACTTGTCCTTTCCTCCCCTGTGGCAGTTCATCATCTTTAGTTCTGGTATCAGTTTTAACTATGATTAACTTTCCTAGTAAGTTGTTATGTTGTTGTTGTGATTTAATAGCTTGTCTTTTGTTTTTGCTGTTTCATGAACTACTCCTCTCTTGGGTACAGCCAACCTGGTGGTAATCGTAGTGATTGATAGGTAGGAGGTCTACCGAAAGCTTGTTTAACTCCTGTGCCTTCCAGTGGGTGGGACTGACAGATGCCAGCCTGACATGTCCTTGATGTGTGCTTATGTCTCGCGCTGTACATACTTATGTAAACCACACTTAAACTGTTCTGAAAGCATCCTGCTGACATTGTTACTAGAGGCGTGGGGATCAGGGGTTTTGAGACAAGTCAGTCGCAGTTAATAGAGGAACACACACGACGGTGCAGCTTTCGTGGTCAACACCAGTCTTATCTGAAGTGCTTTGGCTGCTTAGATATCTTTTTCCTTGCGGTATTGATAGCTTAACCAGAGCGTGACCTGAGATCATACGTCCTTTACGTGCAGTCTTTGAAGAGAACATCCGTAACTTGTTTGGTTCATGCTCTGCAGCTATCTCCTCACCTCTGTGTATGTGTCCTGAGTTCACCCAGGCTTCTAGCTCACCCCTGAGCTCATCTCAAAGAGAGTAGAAGAAAGCTGTACAAATTATTAGTCTGCAGTAAGCCGCCTTTGGTGGAAGGAGCCATGTGAAGACCTTCCAAGGCAGCCGGCCCTGCCTTTCCAGACATGTCTGTCTGGCTTGCCACCTCCTCCCTGTGCAGGGCCTGCAGTGAGTTACTGAGCCTTTCCGACATAGGGCTTTAGGTGGAGGAGGGATGGATATTAGGTGTTAGGCCTGTGAAGGGGAAATGTCAAGAGGACCAGCAAAAGCACTGAAAACTTAGCCCTCTGTACAGAATCACTAAAGACTGCTGGTTAAATTGCTTTAGGATAGTTTGAGTTGCTACATTTAGTGCTTGACACTGAATGCAGAAAGATAGTTGCATGATGAGGGGAACGAACTGAATGCTAGATGTACACGTGCTGTGGTAGGCAAACAAACTGTCCTGATGTTGCTTGGTATCTTCTCCTTGGATAGAAGCACCTCCAAAGTTTTATAAGGTCCTTCTTCACAACAAGTGAATGCTGATGGGCATCCAGGAGGCTGGGCACGAAGGACTGCTCCTCAGGAAAGGCGATAAACAGCTCTGTTTTCCCACTGTCGATCCAAAGACTGTATATGCTGTAAGACAGCGATATATTCAAGGTCACCCTGCTGGCAAAGCCCCTTCCTGTGAATTTTTTATTTTTTTAAATAGTTTTTACAAGGCATTCTAATGATTTTGTTGTGTGCAGAGGGCAGGATCAGGATCAAGTCTTGCTATTCAGGATCCCATGAAGACAGAACGTGAAACGTTGCTTTCTACGTACGTGGTGAGGGTGTGTGGCTGCTGAGATGCACGTTCCCCCTTTCCCCGTGACCTCGTTCCCTGTCCCTCGTGTCAGATTCAGCAGTTGCTTAGCCACAGTTTTCCATTTGGTAAGCTTATTCAACTGCCCCGCTATTTTGTTTTTAGAGGGTTTAGTTTGCTCTTGGGTCAGCTCACTTTGCAGCTGCACAATCATTAGTCTGATGGAAGGGAAGTAGCAATATTTTGTGGTTAAGGAGGAGGGAAGCAGGAGTGCCATTTCTGGAGAGGGTTTGCAGCCACGTGGTGTTAGATGCAAGGTGAAACTTGAGTTTTAATGGTACAAATGTTTTAGGTCCTCCCTTCGCTACATGTGTAACTAATATACAACCAGTTGGGTGAAATCGTGTGGTATAACTAAAACTCTGGTCATGGGGTTTCGTCCCAAACTCTGCTTAGCTGTCCTCAGCTTGTGTGTGACTTCAGCAAGGCTGTGTGAGTTCTCTCTGCACAGAGTAATGATTTTCAACCCTGACAAACCTGCCAGTTTGGTTTTTCCTCAGCTGCAATAAAGCTTTCCTTTTGTGAAGTACTTGTTAATTTTTTTTTTACAGGCCTCCCTGTAATGCAGCGTCCAATTCCATCTGAGTACTTATTTCAGGGGTTGAGGAGGCTTCAATACTGTTCTGCGAGCAGCTTCTTTGCGTGAAGTTGAAGACACAGTTCCCTTTTACTGGACATTACTCAGGAAATGTTAGAGAAAACACCAAGGGGGTTTACCTACCTTTTTGTTTCTTCACTGACTATTGCATTTTTTTTCTTTTGTGGGGGACAAACCCAGAGAAACAGACATAAAGGGATTTGGAAATACTGTTGGTTCTTCAGCACCGAATGTAGTAGCGATGGACAGAGCAGTGAGTATGCTTTGCATTGATTTAGCCAGTAGTTTTTGCTATTTCCATAGCCTAAAAATAGGAGAGCAGGGGATGAATGTACAGTGTAATCAGTGAAGGAATAGATTGTCTCTTTCTCTTGTAGTTTGTAAAGATGGTTAACGTAAGAAAAGCTGTTCCTGTGATAAAGGGCAAGAAATGAGGTCCTTCCATCAAAGATAACAGGAAACTATTTAATGTTTTCTTCAGGTCCTAGAATACCAGGAAAGGACCTTCCTTAAAATATTCCTCAGCAGAAAATCATAGTTCAGAAGTGAGCTTGCTCCTACGCCATTTTGTGGTCTGGTCTTTGCTATGGTCTAGCAAGATTGTCTGGTGCGGATAGACCTGAGAGTGGTGCTTAGATGGGAAATAACATGCAATTAAGTCTTTCTGGGTCGTTTCTTCAAGTTTCATTATAGCCAATGGTAACTGCTGATAACTAATGCATTGCACAAATCCTCGCAAACACAGGATAAATATAGTTATCCCATATAAATAATTAGGGCAGGGAGCAATACTTGATTCTTCCTGAGTGTGGAAGCCGAGCCAGTCTCTATCTTAAATGGCATTCTTCTAGCAGAATGGCAACAGAAGATGAGAGTAGTGACTTTGGAGGTAATCAATACCTGAAACATCAGGCCAAGTCCTCTGAATTTTGCAGGGCACTCTGTGCCTCTTGGCTCTTCAGGGTCACTAGTGAGTGTTGTCCTCTGACAGCAATGAGGCTGGGTAGGTTCTGATACCTATTTTTCTTTTTTTAGCAGTCTGAAGATTATGTTGGTTGTATGACAGATAAAAGTCCCAGACAGAAGTTGATCACGTTTTTCCTGATTTTTAGTTTTGTTGTCTTGTTTTGCTTTTTTAATCTCTGAGAATTTTGGGAAATGTAGATTCCTCCTTCAAAAGTTTCTGTATGAATAAGGGTGCATGTTGCTTCTGAAGTTCTGAATATTTATAAAGAAATGATGAAGACAAGTCCACTCGATGTTTATTGAATGTAGCTGGCAGATTTTTATTAAAGCTTGGATACTCACCAGCACATACTAAAATGTAAAACAGCGTCTGTTAGGCAGAGACACTAAGATAATAGCAAAGATTAATATTATGAGATTAGCTTTTTTTTTTAATATTAATGGTATTAATATTAATACTTAACTCCACGACTGAAACTTGCTCTGCTGGTGAAAAACATGCCCTGTTCAGTGCCCCTACCACATCAGTCTTTTTGGAGCGGCCCCGGGTACGTGAGCAGCCTTCTCATCTTCTCATCAGCACTGCTCCCTTCCAAAAAAGAGCTGTCTGTTCTTTTACTTGTAGCACCTATTCCTGTATTTGTCTTCCTTTCCATAACACTTGATTAGGAACACTAAGCCTTGAGATGAGTTTTCTTTTTTGACCTGTTGAGGAGTGATCGATTTCTGTAGATCAGGGCTGTGCTCTTAGCTAATCACAAATTTACTGAGTCTTATGCAGAATAGTAATTTCACGCAATGACTCGGTGGCTTTTAAGCAAGGTGGGTACCGGTATGCAACAGCCTGTTCTCTAAGCTTTGTGAACATGACAACTGCAAGTGTATCTGCGAGGTTTTTGTTTGTACTCAGGCTAACAGCCGGCCGTTCCCAGCAGTCCTCAAGTCCTTGTCTTGCGGTAAAACGTGAGAGAGCAGCACAGGAGACAAGAAATGGTACTCTGCCAGTGATCAAGGTCTACTCCTGGCCATCATTATTCTTCATGTTTACTGCAGAAGAAGGTAAAATGAGACAGGAATCCTCTCAGGATCCATGAGCTCAGGTTTGGTATTGTTGGCTTGGGGCAGTACAGACCCGGAGTAATCAGCACTCTTCCTGAACATCTGACTCTAACCAACTCCTTTCCCCTTTCAAGCCATAATGAAAGTAGTGAAGTTCTTTAGACAACAGCACTTGAGGGAAATGCACTGAATCAACGCCTAGCAGCCAGTTTTATCCCCACACTTTTTCCTCATGGTCATGTCATGCTACTGCTGTGGCAATAAAATCTGGCCTCATTTTACATGTATGATAGTCATGCCATCATGAAGCAGTGTCCTGCAGCCTCTTTCCAGCCCTGTCCTTGCACTAAATTCTTGACTGAGTAGCTTTGTGATTAGAGCATAAAAAAGCGATCATGCTTCTAAGGTGTTCATGCAGATTTCTGCAGCATTCTTTATCACGGCTCCGTGTCCAGAGCCAAGAAAATAACTTTTTCGACACTGCCTCAGGAAAAGAATTGAAACTGCAAATGTTTTGTTCAGCTGATGGAAGTGAGTATTTAACTTCAGAATGGTTCTTGAAAGTCAGTGGTATTGCAGTGCTGGGCCTGTCCCTGGACGTTCAGCAGCAGATTTACTGCGTCTTGCAGGGCCTGCCACGCTGTCATAGCAATTGCTATTCTGTACATCTCGAGTTTTTCTGACTTTCCGGAGCCTAGATTTCTTGCCCGGGGAAACTTGAACAAAAGATCAAAGAAAGCATTATGATAGCTTCATGAACCTGCTTTTTGCACTGACAGTATGTTTGGTGATTCATTGATTCTTTGCTTTCTTCCTTTCTTTCAAAAACCCAAAGCCAAAATGCAACTTCTTGAATGTAACTTGGGTATGGAGACGTGTGGGGCTAGGATTTGGTTGTCATAGAAAAGTTGGGTATTGTTACCAACATTTCCCTTTTCGGGTGCTAGAATAGCTGTTGTCATTCCATCACCAGTCTGGTGGTGGCTTATTGTGCAATAATTTATCTGCTGTTATATCGATAAAGGTTTGCTGCACAGACAGCAACCTTGAGATTTGGGATGACTTTGCTTTGAAAAGGCTTCATTTTCGTTTTTAAGTCTAGTTACTGGCTTTAGGAGGAAGTGCTGAGATTTGAATTTTGTAGTGCTTGAGAAGCTAAACATAGCTGTGAACAATTTTATTATTATTATTATTTTTGTAATTTTTATTTGTTTTTTTTTATGTAAAGACAATCTTACTCTGGAGGTACCGGATTGTAAACCTTTTTCCACTGATACAAACAAGCATTTTTTGAAATGTCAAGAAAGAAAGTGTGGTTACTTTCTTTACTTGACAGTTTTGGGAGGTCAGGTCTCTAAGGCTTTCTTCTCCTTTTGTGCTCGGAGGGGTCTGTTTTGTTTAATGTGCCTCTAGTTCTTCAAAATCCAGCTCTTTGGGCTGCTTACTGGAGTTGCGACGTGTTTACAAGGTCAGGCATTAACTGCTGATGAGGGACTTTTGAACCAAGCTAGACCTTGACAGGGAAGCAGAAACATCTGCTGCTCTGAACATTTTCCTGATCTTTATTAAGCAGATGTTTAATTAAGAATTGTCTTTGTCTAAAATCTTTTCCTCATTTGATCAGCAGTTAAAATGAAGTTCCTCGGTTTGTAATACCCTACTCATTGCTATGACAACTGCTGTGTGAGCGAGGCAGTGTTTGTGTTGAGCCCCATCTCATTAACTAATAATACCCCACTCGGTGCTCGAAACTCCAGTTGCTGGTGGTGTGACATTGCCCTGCTGCTGATGGGATTGAGCCCCACGACTGCCGGCAGGGTGTCTCGAAGCTTTGCTTCTCCTGCCCTCTTTGCATCGAGCTGTTGGTTCTGCTTTTAAGGGTGGTTTGCATCTGAAGCGGATGCTTTCTGTCTGAAATGGACTACAGCATGTCCTTGGTGGCTAGATGGGATCTTCAGACCTGGTGCTGCTGCCATGGACTGCAAGGTTAGGATCTGCTGTGAAGATCCCGTTATACTCTTAGACCGTCTGGCCCTGTTCCCGTAGGCAGGCTGATCTTGCTGCACACCTTCAGGAGTGTTTCAAACATTTCTGTGCCTTTTTTCCATCAAGTATTCTTTCCTCTGGAAAAACAAACGTAGCTCAAACAGCCATGGCACAGTGTGTGTTAGGGAGGAGAGAAAAACACTTCTGTGTCCACGTGTTGCCTGGCTGTTGAAGTGTGTGCTGCAGCAGAACATACGCTTTACAAACAAATAGAAACCTCTTTTTTAGTGTGCATGTGTCTCAGTCACATCCAGAACGTGAGGAGCTCTGTCTAGTGAAAGTAGAGAAATTACCATTAGAAGTACGTTAGAAGTTCTAGGTACCACAATGTATGTAAACATGACTTTAATTCAGAAATTATGAACAAAAGTAGACCCAGTGGAGTTAGAATTTTTCAGCAAAACTTAGTGTGCTGATCGTACACAATCGTATTTGGAAGTGCCAGCTTGACTTTTGGAGAGGTTAGTGCTCGCTGTCATATTCTCTCTTCAGGGATTTAGCTCATTCTCATTTTTACTAGATTCAAATTGTAACAAGCTGACTGATTTTAAAAACAAAACAGAACTGACCCTCAAAGAAAACCAAAGGTCATTTTTAGTGTACATAAAATTAAGGCAGCCTTAAGGCACTGGAAGTCCAGTCAGCATCGCTTACCAAGCAGATTTGAACGCGGAGAAAGTGATTGTTGCTGCTGACTCAGAGGACAGTCTGTAACATGTTTAAAATGCCAGTGGACAGCCATGAGCAGAGAGCCTGAGATAAGCGTTGAACTTGTTGTTCGGAGTGACTCCACAGCTACTTAATATTTTGCTTTCTTTGGAACACTCGGTCAGGAGCTTGAGTTACCCCTCTTCCACTGTGTCAGGCTATCAAGACGCGGTGCTCCCAAGGCCTGTGTGTCCGGGCCTTTCGCAGACACCCAAGTTAGACCACCCGAAGGGACTGCGAAACAGCTTGGCTTTGGTGAGTGTATTCACGAAGCTGCAGAAACGCTCTGTTCCCGTTCAGATCATACTACGGTCGGTTCCAGGTAAAGGCATGCCTTTTCTTGTTAAATATGTAAGAGTTCATGGAAATAGACTTTCTCCTCAGGCTCTATTGAACACTTTAACTATCACATAAAAAAAATCAGTATTGGGTTCAATTTTGGCCAACAAAAATGTATTTCTAAACTGAAGATCACAACGGGGTTAATTGTCTTTTACATATCTAAGTGAGGCTCTTGAGCGCTGGGGATCAGTGTTTGAATGAACAGTGACAGCTTGTTGCAGCTATTTTTTGAATACATACTACTTTTGAAGGCTGGTGACCGGTTTGGTACCGAACACATCCTCATCCATGCTGTCACAGCGGTTTGCTCAGTTTTCATCTGAGCATTATTGTGCCTTGAGCTCGGTGATACCAAACTTGTGCCAGAGCAATTTGCCCTGCCAAGTTGTGTGCTGGGGAGGGGAGAAAAAGGACTTTGCAGCTTTGTGTGTGTTCTGCCCAGGTGGCACCAATTGCAAGTTGTCTTTTGGTTCTGTAAATTTGTAGTTTTACTTCCTAGTGTCACAGGGACAGAAACTGAGTGGTTGACCGTGACTGTTCTGAGACCTGTGTTCAATTATCAGAGCTGCTAAAAGCCAGATTCATCATCAGGTAGTTTTGTGTTAGGTGCCGTACAAGTATGGAAGAATAAGAAATTTATTTCTTCCAAGTGCTTTTAGTGATGGAGGATGAACTGAAATGAAAGCTGACTGCCACAGACAAGATAGCACTGGTGTGCGTGTAGGGGGATTGTAGGTGTTCAAAAAGAAAACTCAACCAAAGTACGTTTAAAGCAGGGTAATAGGTATTTGGTAAATGGTTTCTGTTAGTATGAGGGAGAACAGAAAACAAATGCTGTCTGCAGAGACTGGATTTAAAGGCAAGGATCAGCATGTCTCTTACAAATGAGGGATGAGGAGTCGAGTGGGTGTTGGCAGTGACCTCCCCAAATGTGTAGGAAAGATGTAATGATAGGGAAGAGAAGAACAGTCTGGTTTGTGAATGTGATGTTTACATTACTGTTCTGAGTGAGTACAAGTGTGATGAAATTCCAGGCATCAAAACAGGACAGGACAGATCATAGAAATAGAAGAAGTCCTACAGCTGGAGCTGGAATCCCAGCAGAGTAGCAGATAGAAAAGTCTACATTAAATACCCAGAAAAACTGGCAGATGTAGTCTGCAAGTACAGATCTAGACAGACCACTGTCAGCTGATAAGAATGCTTTTTATCCGCTCCATTCCCTCCTCTTACTTTAAAGACTGTATGATAAATCTAGTAATAGTATTTTTAAGCTGCTTTCTCAGAAATCTTGCCCTTACCAGAGTTTCTGGTAACGGCAAGTAAAGCTGAGAAGCTACTGCAGTTGTATGTTATCTGTTCAATCAGAGCCATGCCTTAACTCATACTCTTTTTTCTCTTCCAGATTTTCTATTTTGTACATACATTGTTTTGTATATACTGTATATGATGACTTCGGTGGGCAGTGAACGTACCCGGGGCACTCGGGACAAAACGCAAATTTCAACCACACAGCCAATACAACAGCAGAAACAAGTAGTACAGGTACGTGCCACTGTATAATCATCTTTGAATTCAAAATAAACATGTAATGATATGCACTTCTTCCACAAGTTAGTAAAAACTAACAAAAGATAGAAGAATTAGAGACTTACTTTGGAAGAGTATGTTTGACATCTCACTTTAATTGCTTAGTAATCTTCCACAGCCTTAAATTGTTCCTGTATTTGTGTCTCTAAATGAGTATTGCATTTTTCAGCAATATTTCCCATCAGTGAGGAATTCTGTGCCTATGCTTGTGTCAGAATTTTTGTCCTGTGACCTCAGTGTCTTCAGATTTTCTCCTCTGTACGCTAGTCTCATGATGCTAGAAGACTTCTGGTTGATGCAGGCGTTTGGGTGGGTGGGAATAGCTTTATTAGATACATACCATGTTCCACAGCATGATTCAGCATATCTGCAGGTTCCAGAATCTTACACTTTTTGTGCAGCGTCTTCACAGAAAGTGAAGTGAAGATCATCAGTGGACTAGAAGTATTTTCGAATATCTGAGATTAGTTCATTGTCTCGATTTTCAGCAGCAGAGTAGTTAAGTTGTGTACTTATCTAGGTTACAGAGAGTGCAAAATATTTCTGCTTCTGGCAACTCATTATTCTCTTGTCAGGTACTTCTCCAAAATTGGACTCAGTTCAAGAATTGCCTCAGTTCTCTGCTGGCAGAGAATGCATCAGGTGCTCCCCTGGGAAATGGTGTCTTTTATTGTTTTCCAGACTGATCTTTAACATGGAGAGGCTTCCTTCCTGTTTTATACAGTATTAATTATGTGAGCTCAAGCCCTCATCTCCATGCATTGCAGTGTTTTGCTTACTGGTGATTCACACTAATGTGTGGATTTAGAAAGTGATTTTCAATAGGTGAAGATGAATTTATTTTTGTTTTTAGTAATAAGTAAGGCAGCAAGAGGGTAGTGAGCAGGTTGACCTCTTAACCAAACTAAAGCACAAAAAAAGTGTGTAGGCTGGGAAGATGATAGGGATGTCATCGAGGAGGGGGATGAAGTTTCACCCTCCGTAGCAGAAGACCAGGTTTGAAGAAATCTGAGGAACCCAAAGATGAACAAGTCTATGGGACCCAATGAGCAATGGCACAAGTTGGAACGCTGGAAATTCCAGCTGTTAAATGAAAAAAGCTTACTGTGAAGGTGGTCAAATAGTGGAATGAGGATTAGAGAGGTGGTGGGATCTCTGCCAGGCCCCAGGCAACTCCTCTGATGGGACCTGCCCTCAGCGGGAGGTTGTGTTGAGGATTACTGGAAAACCTTTCCAACTTGTGATTGAGTGGTTCTAAACAGTTGGTCTTATTGAGCATTTTCTGCATTTTGTCCACTTGTTATTTCTACTTCTTGCATAATGAATACTGATTTGGTCAATTCAGTGGAAACGATGGCTATTTACAGCATTTATTTTTTACAGCACCATATGTTTTACTCTTTAGAGATCAGATGGGTCTTCCTGCTTAGTTATGCTTTAGAGATCAACAGAAATATGTAATATTGTTTAATCACCACTGATTTCTGAATCTAGAACAATGATACTTTCCCAAATGGAGATTTCAGTGTTGTATCCCATTGATCATAATTTCAATTATTTAAGAAATTACGCTGCAGATATTTTCCATTGCATCTGGATAGTAAATACACCATTTATTATCAGATGTGAGCCTATTACTGTCACTTAATTTTGTGTTTTGTGTGTTCCTGTTTTCTGGGATTTCTAAGTTGTTAATCGAAAATAACCTTCCCTAGCACTGCAGAGATCGTGTATCTTATAAGGTTGAGTAAAGTTTTATACCACTTTATAGGTTAATAAAATCTTATAAAGATGGTTTCTTGCAAAGCATGGCTGGTTACTGGGGTGGGACTTCTTGTGACTATGATTCTGTGTTTGTGCAATAAAAACATCTTTGTTTTGGTTTTGGATCTTCAGTTCCTTATGGGTGTAGCCCACTGGCATAAATATTAGCAAGTTTCCAAGCTTTCTGCTTACACAGGAAAATTGAAGATAGTGTCAGACATTTCATGTAGGTATAAAATCGGTGTATTTCTGTTTAAAGTGAACTTCAAAAAAAGTCATTAATAAATGAATCTTAATGGCTTCCTGTTTCTGGTCAAATATGCGGTCATGTCTGTACAGAAATTACATTGTCTGAATTTTTCTTCTCTGGATATCTGTAAAGGAAATGTCTTGAGTTTAAAAATTACAGTGGGCCTGAGGAAACTGAGCAAAAGGATGCAGTAAGCTGTGAGTCCTGAACGCGGTGGACATTTCCTCTTTGCTCTCTGAGCTCATAGCAGACACCAAGTGAGGGTTTATTTGCGCAGGGCTGGGAGGCTGCCCTGGCGGTGCAGTGCTCTGGGTAGCACAGGCTTGGAGCTGGGAACTCCAGGGTAGTCTCATCTGTGTTACCGGCTGACGGAGGGAGCTGTCAGCATGGTACTTGGGAAATGTGAAATAGCGCGGCGTGCTTAACTCTGTTACGATCACTAATTGTCTTGGAACATTGCCTCTCAGCGTGGCAAATGTCACTTCCCTCAAGGAACTGGGACAGCTGCGGTAACTTCTCAGCAAATAAGCAGCTGAGGGTGTATGGTGGAGTAATTTTTAGACTCTGCTCAGTGTTTGCACTTGGCGACCTTCTCCAGAGCTTGTGTTTGTGGTAAACTCCAACAGCAAAGCAGTGTGGGGCTGAGTCAAACTCTTGAGGCTCAGAACACGTTGGTATTCTCTGAAGTGATACTCTGCAAGGTGAGGTTCAGCCAGCTGCCTGGGATGAATTCCTTTATTCAAGAAATTTCAATGGATGAAGTGGTCCCTTTCTTAATGAAGAAGTATTTTGCAGCACATGAACGCACGTTTTGTGTCTTAGCTCTTCAATATCAGTCTTCTCCAGCAAGAGACAGACATCTTTTCTATTTGAGGAGAAATCAAATTAGGTTCAGGATCATGTAACGTACAGTTATCTTTGGCATTTTCATGGAAATCCAGTTCAACTGGACTGCAAATGCCATGCTATGAAGAGTAGCTGTATCTGCTGAGACATCAGTGGGTCTTGAGTTGCTTTCTGTGTGGGGCAACCATAATATATTAGGATTTATGATGTTTGACTGCATTCATCCATTTTAGTCAGACAACTTCTGGAGAAGTTGCGAGCATGGCTTTGTGGTCCAGAAATGTTACAGAGGCGCCAAATATATCATAAATAGCAAGATCCTTTACGAATTTTTGGAGGCGAGTATTGGTGCAGCTGTTCACAGGTGGAGTCTTGAGGTGCAACCCTGTCTGCTTTTAAGTGCTCATAAATCTACAGTCACATTCTTGGGAGAGTTATGGGAGGTGATGAGAGTGGGCATCATCAGAGATTAGGTTAATTTAGAAAAATGCCATTACCATTTTTTATCATAAAACTTCAACTCTGGAGTGATAGTTACTAAATAAAAGCAGGAGTAATAATATCAAAATGTAGACTTCCATAGTAAATTTCATTTTATTACTTAGTTATCTATGTAATGGCCTGTAACTGTGGTTCAAGCATCAAAACCAAGTGTTGAAATTGCTTCTGTTCCAGTAAACTTCTTTTTAGTGTAATGCGAATGTAGAAGAGGAAGTGTTAATCCTTTCCCTGTAGCACCTCTGTGCTTGTTGTGTTGGTTCTCTTTGAGAAACTGGAGAGAAAATAGTGACACCAAGAGATACTTTTAAAAAGGATATTGGTACTTTTAGCGAACTTTATTGGATGTTTGCATTTTTTTCAGGCAACAGCAGAACAGATTCGCCTTGCTCAGATGATCTATGATAAGAACGACGCAGATTTTGAAGATAAAGTGAAACAAGTATGTTTCTTATGGTACAGACTTCCCATGCCCTGCACTAAGGTGTTTGTAGGCTGGCTTACATTTTGGAGTTAAGAGTGGCTGTTTCTGATTTTAGATGAAATCTTTTTCTGAGTTACATTAGTTTAACTAGGAAAAGGTGCTCTTACTGCACTATAAAATTCTGTTTATAAGATATTGTGTGTCTGTCTGCATAGTGAAACTAGTGTATTGTCCTTTGTAGATGAGCCATTCAACCAAAAATCATCTGTGTTGATGTCTCTTGCAGACTCTCTATCTCTAATATTGTCCTAATGCTTAATGATCTTTAGAATAAAGAGTGCATTCAGTTTGCCTGCATGTACATGCACAAGGGAAAAATTTGTCACCTGTGTAAACTGACTTTACAAAAACATTGGCTGTTTTTCAGGAAAAGTAAAAATTTAATCATAGCTTAAAGGTGAACTGGTGTGTTGTGTAGTTTTTTTTAATCTGACCTCCCAGATTTGTATATGAAAATGGTAGAATTACACTGTGAAAACAAAATCTCACACCATTTCCTCTACCATGCTGAGCTTTGGATATATGTATTCAAGCTTCCATTATACTGTTAGAGCTGAGGTCATTAATTCAAGCAGTACTGAGGATTCAGCTACCTGTTCTGCTCAGGGTGTTGGTGTTATTATCTTAGAGAGTGTGTCACAACTCATGTAGAATGTAGGAAGGCACTCAGAAGGAGAGGAGAGTTACTGTGAACTCATTGATGCAGCAGAGGGGCAGATTTCTCAATTTCCTTCCCTTTGTAAAATCTCTCAGTCACTGTTAACTGCTCTTTGTTCTTGTTTATAAACTTTTGTTGCTGCACTAGAAGTGAAGTCCTGTATGTCCTGAAGCAAAGGGACCTCAATCAATAGTGCCTGTAGCTCTGCTGATTGGAAGAATGATAACAGTTAAATTCTGCTTAGGAAATGTACAATATTTCACATGTACGTATATATTTCTAGCTCGAGTTTTTTTTTTTTTGGTGTGGAGGTACTGTATGCCCCCTGACAGGCTGGTTATATCCATTCCCCCCATCTCAGGTTGTGTACTGCAGGACCACAAAGCTCAGAACCATTTCTCCTTAAGCAGTCATCACATAGCATAAAACCACACAAACAGGCTACAACAGATTGAAGGAGCTGAGCTGACTGGAGAAGTTAACCTTTTTCTCAGTCTGGATGTTTTTCCAGGTGGATCTGTTCTCCACCACAGTTTATTTTATGGCTGTGCTCACACAGTGAGATAAAGGGTGAAGATAATGGAGCTGTCCTGGTTTCTGGTGTCTTTACCCTCATACAGGTATCTCTAGAGTGACAGCATTTGCTTGCAAGAATAAACTTAAAGGAAAAAATTCAAGAGGGTGTTTTATTGATTACTATTTAAACCCATGTTAAATCCTGCCTCTTAGCTGAAACCTAAGCTAAGCAGATCTGTGAAATGTAGATACCTTTATTTAGGATTTTAGATTGCTCTGACATAGTAGCTGCATACTTTCTTAAAATCTATGGTGGTATTAACTCTTATGATGATATTTTGGATATTTTAACGTGTGACTTTTACTGACAGCTTATGGAAGTGACGGGGAAAAACCAGGATGAGTGCATAGTGGCATTACACGACTGTAATGGGGATGTGAACAGAGCTATCAATATACTGCTGGAAGGAAGTTCGGACACGGTAAGGTTTTACTTCTTTGTTGAACTGCTCTTATTTCTTGTTGTGACTATCTACTCTGATGAAATGATTGAGAAAGTCATATTTAAGAAGCTTTTGATTTCCATGTGTCCGTTGAAATTCCTCTGGAGGAAATGGGCACCAGGGAAGCTTCTCTGTCTTGTGCATAAAGGCTAAGACTTGAAAATGTTGTGGGTGTTCTGCTGGTCTCCTCTAGAGTCTTCCAGCTTTTATAGATGCACCGTTTTCTCTGCAGCAGTGCTTAGTGGGGCACTGTCCTGTGTTCTGCTGACCTGTTTGTAGTTACTCTGTAGCACCTCCACAGTCCTGAGACCTGAGGTGATACTGTGTTTGCCACAAAGGGAAATCTTTGTGAAAGTAAAAAGGGAGGCAGATACTTGAAATCATGTAACTTTTGTAGGTAGGCATTGCAAGTGTTGAGGGTGGAGGGGGTTTCCACATCTGAAAGATGCATCAAAAACTAATAGTGGCACAAGAGAATACAGAGAGTATTTGCTTTTGTCTTTGTGTTGCTCGTTAGCCTTACTTTATGGAGAAAGCGAAAGAGGAAATTGAACTGTGTATATAGGAACAACATTAAGGTTTCATAGCAAGTTTTTTATCCCAAGAGTTTTCAGGAAACTGTGGTTGAAGTTCTTGCTGGACAGACTTCTAACAGCTTATCTGAGACAGTCAGCTAGATTCCCTCTCACAAATTGCGAAAAAACCCTGGACTTCCTTTACTTTACTGTCAAATGTTCAGTACTTCCTGTGATTTATCAGGATGTGTTCTATTGCTTGGCGTTAATGAGGAAACAAACCCCCTACACCCCAAATCTAGGCCACATACCGTTCTAACCAAGGGGACTTACTTTTTATTCCCTTTTTATTTGTAAGAGTTGTCATCTAAAGCACAGAAATGTGTAATGCCAAGTGGGTGGGTAAATTGGTAGAAGAGAGAAACTCACCTGGATTAAATATATCTTGGTAATGTGCTATCCATTTTTGTGTTCTCTTGTATTTATCTTCTAGTTGAAAATAGTTTTCTGGTTGAAGAAGGATGTTAAATGCTTTCTTACTTTAGCAGACTTTTATAAGTGATCATGACATGGAAGAAACTTTCTGAACTCATCCATGAGTAAGCGGCAACAACATATCCATGTTCTGCTATGTTGGCAAGTCCCTCTGAACTCCATGTTCTCAGTATAGAAAATGCAACTCAAATACAGAGAACATGAAGGGCTCAGTGAGGAAGGAGAAAACCATTAATTAGAAAGGTCTATATCAGTGTGTGCAGGCACATATTCCTTATGGAAGTATGGACCTCCAGCTTGAAGGGTTTGTTGTGAGGCCATTATACTTCAAAACAGCTTTACAATGAATTTGGTATAAAGTTGGAAACAGAGGTAATACTTGCTCTGAATGCAGATTCCTGAATCTTTCTCACTTCACTTGGCTTTGATGCACTACGTGTTTTTTTTTACCTCATTTGGAAGAATACATATCTATCCAATTTGAGGAATTAGAAGAGCAGGGAGTGATGGCTGTGGAGTCTACTTATAATTTCTTTGATACTCTGCCAGCTTTTTTTTTTTATGCTGTGATCCTTAAGGCCTTGTATTCTCTTTCTGAAGACTTCTCAGTTGCAAGTGTTGTGACGGTCTGGCTTTGGTGGAGCGTAGAGAAGGGAATGCTTCTTTGCCCAAGACTTGTGTTCATTTAGCTTCCTACAGGAGTAAGAGCGATTTTATGCCCAACCATATCTTAGTTTCTAAAACTTGTGAAGGTAGATTGAAGGGGGAACCCTTCAGATTCCTTTTGCCCCTACATCCCAAGATCAGGGCAGCAAGAAGACTTCTGTTACATATTTTCAAGGGTTAGGTCCACAACTGTAATTTGGGTTGCCTCAGCTGAAACTGTAGTTTACAAAGGTTTTGGTGGTCTGTGACGCATACCCATGTCCAGAGACAGTGCTATTCCCAACTTCTCGGTTTTCTTCCAAATGATACTGATTTTTCTCCTTAAATAAATAGTAATAAATAACTTCACAAATCCTGAAATCCTTGTAATTTTCTGAAATTCTTACTTGTGGTAAAGCATGGGTCTGATGCTTTTGTAGTTCTTCATACAATCTAAATATCAGTAAAGAGCCTTACTACAGTCTCTTTAAGATTTGTGGAATCATCTGTTTCTGGAGATTTCTTAAAACAATTGAAGATCACTTGGTACCACACCCATTAGCAAAACAGTGCATTCTGAATAATCTAGATTTGGTTTTTAACTTGTCTGTGCAGTTATTTATTGTCCGTTATAGTATCTCTGAAACTCTTGGAGGGTCTTAGTGATAAATGTTACGCAGGCTGAGGCATGTGAAGCTGTGTGATAGTTACTGGAGGAGACCAAGTTTTTGTCACACAAATAGCATGACATTGCTCAAACAAGTAGTTTTGTACTTCTAATCAGCACCATTTGTGCTTTACCCAAGTTGTCTTATGGCAGTCTAGTCTTCAATACCAGAGATGAAATTGAAAACTGGCTTGAGCTTCTTTCTCACCTGTACTGCTACAAAAAATGAATAGCCATTCTCTTTTAGTACTTAATCTCTCAAACAAGACACTAAAACATTGAGTTTGTACTTGCAAACTGTTTTGCCTACCTGCTTGTTCAGTAATGTTAGTTTTTTTTTTTTAATTCTAGGCAGATTGGATTAGCTGGTCACTGCCTACCTTGAGAGGGTTTAGAAGTTGCTGTTGTGTGAATTGAGAAGAGATCACAGGACCCAAATTACTGATAGCCAACCTTTTTTTGATGCCTGTTGTGAAGCCATGGGCTTTATCTAGTGCTTCACAGTTGACGGCACCTTAATCTGCATATGCAGTTTTCCTGCTTGAATACCTGATCCAGACTATAAGCTCCTAGAGGTAGAGACATTAAAAGCTTCTCCCATCTTAATGGTTTACAAATAATACCTTTCTTCTTTGCTTTGCAACTATTGCTCAATAGACGAACCATGCAATTGCATAATGAGTTGCTGTGCTATTCTTAGCAAGTATTTTAGTCATTTTGTTTTCAACTCCTACAGATATTCATATGGAGCTGATATTATTTCTGAATTTATTTTGGGGTTGGATTTTTGTATTAAAGCTGAAATCTGTTTGTACCTTGGTACTCTGTATTGTTTAGACATAGTATTTCTTGACTTTTGCTCTACGTCATGAGCTGTAGCTGTTAGCAGATGTTCTGTCTTATGGCCCCAGTTTTCTCAAGTTCTTAGTCTGCCATTCTGTCTCTTGGTGCTTGAGCTCTAGTATGTCTGGATAGTTTTTTTCCGTAGACCATGTACTTCTTCACATCAGTCTATTGTTCAATGATGTTTGGAAGATGCTTTTTCATTTTCTTGTGAGAAAAGATAGCTCTGTGCTTGGTCCCTTGCTAGATTTATGGAGGTAGTTAAAAGGGAAAATGTTGCCCTATGTTTTTTTTCTATGTTGTGGTCTTATTTAGGCTTCTTTGGACTGATTAAAATTGCTATGTAACATTGATATAATTGATAGATAGCTGGAAGTATTTTGGATTCTCACATTTCATACGGAAATTAAGCTTCTATAATTTCTTTCTTTCCCATCTCTTCCCAAAAAATAGACCTTCGTTTTCCACTTATGTCAGTGTAGTTTCTGGTAGGTATTACTGGTATGATATTATACAAATACCTGTTTTTTCCTCATGACCTGGAGGGTTGAGAGGCAGAAGTATACAGAGAAGCTTCTTCCTTTTTGACTTTTGTTTCTAATTCTATTCTATCCTAATAGACTTCTTGGGAGACTGTAGGGGGAAAGAAGAAAAGCCTTGGAAAAGAAAGTTCAGAAAACAAAGAGAACAGAGAAAAACGAGGGGACAGAGAAGTCAGTCGTGGACGGGGAAGTTCCAGCAGACGGGGAAGAGGAGGCAGCCGCGGCCGAGAGTGTACGTACAGGGGGTTCATTTTTAAAAGCTTCAGGAATTTTTCTTGCAGGTGAAGCTGGTTGAGAGCAGATGCTTAATGGAATAAAAATGTCAGTGTTATAGCTCGGTGCCTATTTGGTTATAACTTATTTACACGACAGGTATGCTTGATCTGTCTAGATGACTTAGTTTTGGGATGATCTGTGCTGGTATTTTTCAGAGAACTAAATCTAAGTTTGTCCTTTTTTGATTGACTAATTTTGTACTTACTGTTCTTTTATTTAATTTTTATAATTGAGTCTTTGTAAGATGGCTTGAGAGCAAGCATTTCACTGCACAGTTGATACACTTTTCTTTCCTTTAATGAAAAAATATACAGCTTTGACTCCATCTCTTTTTATGAGTGGGAGAACCTGAAGATGTTCTCATCTTCTCATAAGGGGAATTAAAAGACTGGGATAATTATTGATCTCTAGCACATATTACTGACATAAGCCAGCCACAGGTGAGTTGCTACAACAGAGAAAGTGCTTTGTTAACTGAAACATTAAAAAAAAGCTTCAGTTTATACAGGTGCAATAGGACCTCGTGTAAAAGAGGACTAATATTTTCCAAATTAGGTAGTATCACATTAAATTATCATTGGATACACATAGCCTTTTTCTTAATTTTATCAGCAATGTCTAAGCTGCATGTATTGCCTATAAGAGCCGTCAACAGCACTGATAAATTAGCAGAGAATGGAAAGAGATGAAAAAACCCCAATCCTGTTCCCTTAGAAGCAGGAAAAATATTTACAGTATTAGCCAACTTTTTAAATTATTGGAATTTATTACCATATTTTGCCAATGAAGGCATCGTGAAGCTCTGTTAGAATAGAGTAACGTCAAAAATAAAAATCAGAGGCAAGATTTTTGCCAGAACCAGATGCTGCTTGTTACTTTCCTAAACTGAAACTAAAGATTTTCAGATGGTTACCAGATCTTGATGTTTCCTTCCCACCTTTTTATGCATGCGTTAATGGTTTTGTTCCTGTTATTAGGACAAACTGTGCAGTACAAAATACTCAGCAGTGTTTTAAGTGGACAGTTATCTTTTTTCTTCAGGGAACCAGCCATCTTTTAGAATACCTACTCAGCAGTTTCCCACGAAGTAGAAGTTGCAGTGCTTTTCAAACACCTAGCCTTCTGTCATCATCCTCCTCTGATTTAAATACAGAGGAGAGTTAAGTTCTCCTGGTTGCATAGGGATGTGATACTGGCAAACAGGAGATCTGGTGTTCTTGTTTATTCCATATGCTTTCACTGTTGCCAACTAACATATCAAGAAAGTGAAGTTTGAGGCAATTCATTTTTTCCCTATTTAGAGAGATGAGACTATAATTAATATGATAGTGTAGGGTGCAAAACACTACACTTCTTCAAAAACTAAGTGTCTGATGATATATTTCTCTCGTAATTGATACTTTCCTTTCTAATTGTCAAATTCCAAGTAAGCAACTTGTTCGTGGCTAGGCCTGCAAAGAAGAGCGGTGACTGAGAGATCTTGACCATGCCACTCTGAAAATCTTACCTTTCCTTTTTGGGATTCAATTTAAGCAGATGGCTATGTTGTCTTACGTATGAGTCTCTAAATTTTCTCTTAAGCTGTCTTCTCTCCACAGTTAGAGCTGAAGAGAATGGAGTGGACAACAATCAAGGAGACAGGCCTTCAGACCGTGGAAAACGTGGCCGTGGGAGAGGTGAGATGGTGGCATTGGTGGGGGACTGGCCCTGATTTCATTTTCTGAAATGGAATTCCCCCCCCCCCTTATGTTTTTAATTAAAAAAAAACCTTAAGCATTTGGCTATCCTTTGATTCCATAAGCACTTCAGCCACCTTTAATTTAGGTACTTGCCACTCCCCATAGCTCTTCTCATTGTTTGGTCTTAGAATGACTTAAAGGTGATGGGTATCAATTATTTTAGCAGTTTTTCGTGTGGTAGGCTGGCGTGCTCTTGCTATCGAGAACTGTTTTCCCAGGTTGAATAATGCCAGCCTGGGAGTTGGAGTGCACTGGACTCCTCCAGAAGTACCTTGGCAGCAGGAGAGTACAATATTTCATCTGTGGAGCTCTTGGGGAGGGATTTTGTGTGTGGTTGTGCCATTTCTTTGGGGTGGGTCCTGTTAGATTTGCCTTCTGTTTTGGTAGCCAGTCAGAGAGTGCTAGCCACCTTAGAGGCTTTTTGGTGAGAGAAGTTTGGCAAGAAGTTGTTGATGAAGAGAGCTGCGGAAAGAGCACTGTGGAGTCATAGGTAGAATTGCACATCCTGAAGAAGAAAGGAAAGATGTTGGCAATGGACTTGGTGTGGAATCAAGGGATGCATAGTTTGTTTGGATTTTCATGGGACTGAGTGGAAAGAAGCTTGTTTTTCTTGAAGCAAGAGGAAGGGAAATGGATAACCTGGGATGGTACTGGGAGATGGGTATGAAGTTAAACTGATAAAGTGCACAGCAGGGCGAACATACTTAGTAATGTCGGAGTTGTGGAAAAACATTTCTACCTTCAGAAGGACTCTTCTCTTTGGAATATCCAGTAACGAGGCATTCAGTGACTGGCACATCCAACTTCATTGTCTCCAAATCTGTATCTTGAAGGATTGGAAAGATGCAAAGACATGTAGCTTCCAGAGGGTTGTGAGTGACTTGGTTGTGCATGTAATCAGCAGTCATGAAATGGCTTGTGCAGAGGTAGCTTTGCAGGGGAGGGTGTGGTATATAGTGTTAGAGGTGGAACTTAAGGCTTTAAGTGTTTGCTTTATAAAATAATTCTTTATACAAGTTGTAACTACAAAGGTAGGATTTTTAAGTTGTTGGGTAGAACTCAGAGGTTAACTTCAAGTTCTGTTTTTGATTTATTTTATGAACAATTCATTATGTTTATTGTCAACTCTGTAGTTCTCCAGATGAAGACATACTATGGTATGTTTCAAGCCAAGGCACTTAAATCATCAGTATCAAATTGACACACCTGACTGAAGAAACAGGAACAACTTTAAACCAATTTCTGTTCACCAAGTTAGTGTATACAGTGTGTCTGTATCTCTACTGAATAGTTTAGACTCTGCATTCATGTTAACAAATGAAGTCTCCTCAACTGTCTGTGATAAATCCTTTGAATGGCCTCAGGATCATTATATTACAAGTGTGTGTATTATATGGCAGGAAATATCTAATTTAATTTTATAATGCAAGCCCTTGAAATCTGCAGGGAATTACATAAAGCTGTGTAATTCACTTCTTAGTATTTCAAGGATGCATGACCTTCTTTCTTTTTTTAGTGGTAGATAATAAAAAAAAAAAACTCCTTGCCATTTTATTCAGGAGTCTTTATTTGCTGTTACACAAAATAATAGTCAGATTTCGGGATAAAGAACTTCAGCTAAAAGTAAATAGATGGGTAATCACAACAGAGCCCTTTTTTTTAGAAATGTTTCATGCAGTGTGTGTAGGAATCTATGCAACATATACAAAATTAGGGGTCAGCTAATATCCAAACAATGCACTCTAGCTATTTTAAGGTACCCTCTCAGGCTGGAATTATCTTAATGGCTGCTTTCTAGGGGGAGATTTGCTGGGCCATTGCATTATTGCTTCATTGTAGAAAAACCTAATTTTAAGAAATGACATGCACTGAAACCAGCAGAAGTGGGAGGGATTCTGTGGTGGTAGTGCACTATTTATTGGGGGAAGAAAAAAACGAAGCTTGATTCTGAGAATTTCAGCTTATTGCTGTGGGCATTAGCTTATGCAGTAGATCTTGTGTTAATGACTGTGACATTCCTTGCAATTGTAAAGGGTAGTAGGTAGACAGCGTACAAACGGCGCTGGTTGCTGGAACGCAGGAGAGCAGGGATTTGAAGTAGATACACATTACTGAGTGATTAAGAGAAAGCAAAAGTGTGCTGCAGGATGCGATTCGGGACACATCCCAGCTGGAATTGCTCTGATTCTCAGCTGTTAACCTGTGCTTGCTAAAGTGTGTGTAAACTTTGATTTGGAAAGGAGTCAAGGAACTTAGGTTTTTAACGTGGCCTTCCCATCTATCTTTCTACAACTGAATTTCTTGCATGAGCTTAATTTTGCTGTAAAAAAAAAATACTATAATGGTGATTGATAATTGTATCAAAGTGGTTATATATTTGATGGTTATATCTTCAAGACTCTTGGTTCTTGAAAAATTCCCTTTATTTGTGTTTCAGTCAGCTGCAGCGCTATATAAATTAAAGAACTGTATAGGCACAATACTTCTTGATGTTGCTGTTTCATACTATTCCCCCATGTTCAGCTTTAAGTGCAGGTCTGGTTTTCCCACTCTCTTCCACCCCATGTTGAAAAGGGAGTGGTAGAACAAGAAAAAAGGCTTTGAAGGGTACTGGGAAGATTGCCTTTATGGTATGTGAGGAACGAGTAGGACTTCGCAGGCTGCAAAAGGAAGGGTTGTGGTAGAGATCTGTAAAGGCTGTAGCGAGAAAGTTCTGTGGGGAAATGAATTCATCACTCATACAAATACGAGAGTGAGGGGATATTAAAATCAGTAAGTTACAGGATCAGAACGAACTTCAGGAAGTGGTTTCATATCTGAAGTTAACCTGAGGAACTCTTTACTTAAGGTCTCGTGGATTCTGAAAATTTATGTATGGGGAGTTTTGACAAATGTATTCAAAAATAAAAGAACCACAGGAAAAACAAAACAACAAACAAAAACAAAACAACCAACCAAAATGAAAAACAATGCCCAGTGAATGAGGCTGGTGAATTACGTAAATTGTTTGGCTCAGGAAGTGTCTGAGCCACAAATGGCTGTAGATCAGGATTGCGTCCAGAGGAATGGAGTTGTGGTTTCAGCTCTTGTATGTTTCCACAGACAATGACCTCAGCCAATGACAAGATCATAGGTAGATGAACTTCTTGGCTTCATTCAGCATGGAAATTGTTAGATTCATGTGTAACAACTCACCTCATTTGCAAAGCCAAAGTGGATATGTCACTTCCAATTCTGTTCCTAAATTCCCTTCCTTTTCATTCTTCCAGAGCAACGTGCATATAGCAAAAATGTGGAGACCAACAACAAATTCATTCTAGCAAAACAGAAATAAAAGTGTAAGGGGAAAACATGAGGTTTTAATTTTGGACTTCAAGTACTTGACAGGGAACCTTTCAAACATTTCCTGGCTTCATAAGAAAATAGAGCCGTGTACCCTTTTAGTAAATATCAGACCAGTCTAAATTGTGTTTGTGATCTCTCTTTTCTTAATTTTTTAAAATAAAAAATAGGCGATTGGGAAGAAAATGAGCTTCTGTAACTAGAATTGCATGTCTAAACATTTTCTTGTTTTACAAGCTTAGCACAGTTGGCACAGAACATATTTTGGATTTGCTTTGCCAGAACTAGTAAGGAGGTTGTTTTTTTCTAAAACATGAATGTAGAGCAGACCTTCTGGAGGTCACAGTTTGCAGTCTGTTTAGTTTTGCTGTAGTTAGCATTACGTATTTTTTTCGAGCTTACATATTTTTTTAAAGAGATTAACCAGAATTTAGCTTGAACATAATTTACTTTTTTCTTTTGATGCAAATTTGGAGTTGAAAGTTTTCTGCACTTCCTTTTAAAGATGGTTATTAGAGTATATGCAGTATATAAAACTGATGTGATGCTCCTAGCTTTATGATGACTAGTAAGAAAAATGATTTGAATTATTACATAGAACATAGGTGTTTATTTTGGTAGTATGAAGTACAGAGAATATAAGTTTTATATGCTTAGCTTTATCTATTCATAGAGCTTAGACCTCAGTTATCTCAGCTTCCACTGGAGATTGGCTGGCTCTGTGTTTCCTTAACATGGATTTGGGCTGTCCAACTACTCTGTAGTCTGAGATAAACATAGCTCTTGAGTGTTACCTGCTCTTCCAGTCTGTTTCCTTTCCCTTTCAGCTATTCTTAGGCCTCTTTCTTAACCTTGATGATATTTTTGTCTGATTTAAACTTCTGAGTGTGAAAAATCTTAGTTTTGAAATAGAGTAGGGGTGTTCACTTGGAAGGATTTAAGGCTGTAAACTATTTTTTCCGTAAAGTAGGCTATTAAATTAATGGGTTAGTTCCATTTAGGCTGTGGGGCTACACATTCGTCTTGTGCTCCCTTTCAGTATACATTTGTTTTGGGGAAGAAGCTCTGAGTAAGCTGAACCATTTTTCCCTTGTAGGGAAGCATCAGAGTTAAGACTCTTTTTGTGATTATGGGAGTTTTGAACTCCCAATGTGTTTTACAGGAAGCAGAAAATCTCCCCACCTGCCTGGATATGACTGCTTGCTGTTCTGGAATGAATGCAAGAAATTAACTGTAAAGTGACCAAGTGATACCACTGTGAACCTAGTTGACTGAGATGTGCTGGAGAGCATAAAGGAAACAACATGCAGTTGAACAGAGTTAAAACAGTAAAGAAAACAAAATGTTTTAAATATTTCATCACATAAAGTTATGACATTGGATAGGGTAGTGGGAGTAATGTTAATCGGAATCAACTTTAAACATAGTTCCCCACTCTTAGTTTCCTGGAACAGAAATGAGTAAGCAATGTTGCCTTGATGTTTTAGGCTGTTGTTTGTAGATCCAAGGGGAAAGGAATGAAGAAATTTTACGAGCATTTACATGAGGTAGAGCAGTAATGTTATTCTTCACCTGCTTTTGCTTTTGTGTTTAATGTGCTGATTGATTGTAAGAAAATCTATTCCTGTAATCTTAGTGGAAGATGTAATGAGCTACTGCCAAGTCACTTGTTCTCTTCGTGGGTAGATTAAAAATGTTGATAGAAAAATAGATGATAGTGAGTTACCACAGGAAAAATAACAAGCTTTTGGAAAAATAGACCATTATAATCGAAACCATATCTTCTTTGTGTTAAACTTTTTTTTTGCCAGTGTAAATTGGCGTTACTGCTGGGAGGGATTAATCCAGTCTGTCTCCTGATGCATTTGGAAATTGATTTTAAGTTTAAAACTAATCAAACCAAAAAAGAAGCAGCATGGTAGCTGGGGATGACAGGTCTACCTGATTGTCATTGACAGGTGTGAAGGTGACTGCTTTTCTGGCATTGAACAAGTAGGGATCTGGTTCAGAGAGCTGATCAAACAATGACCTAATCATTTTATTTTCTGGTGGTCGTTTTGTGGTCAGTGGTTGTATTTGCAAATATATCTGTGCAAGAGAGATGACAGAGCTTGGGATCAGAGGTGAAGGATGGCTTCTGTTGTAGTAGTTTTCATTTAAATGGGTTTAAGCTGCTGTGACACTGTATGCTTGGGATTTGTGTTGCTGAACTGCAGTGTGAAGTCCCATTTGCTCACAGACCTTTTAGCCACCTTTAAAAAGCATGAAAACCTTGCAAATACAGTCATGAAGGAACTGTGAATTTCCATCATGTAACTTCTCTGTATTGTTGAACAGCGCCTTCTAAGTATTTTAAGATCATGTTTTAATTTTGACATCTGTGAGAAGTAACTTTCTTAGCATGAGATTTTAAGAATATGTTAGTGACCTGGTTGTGTCAAAGAGAGTATCAGCACTTCCTGCAGGCATCTTGCATTAATGACTGTGATATATGAGACTCCACATCTGAGCTGAGTTAGTCTTTCACTGGTGTGTACTCACTGTCCCATATTTTGAATTAGCTCTTCATAAGTATCTTTTCTAGCTTTGAATTCACTGCTTCCTGTAACCCTACAGGTTTGATACTTCCCTTTTGTCTTCATTGGAATGCTTTTAGTTGCATTTGATAAAATCTTAATGAATTTCTGTTTTGACAAAAAGCATCGACACAGTTTTGTGAAGTTAAGGGAATCCACTGAATTTAAAGTTCAGGATTAGCTTCCAAAGTAATCTGATACAGACAAATCCTTGCTGGCTAGTAGTCTTCTAAGACTTGCAACTTCATAAAACAGTGTGATTTCCTTACAAAGTACTTTAAAGTTGTTAGAGATACTTATTGTTGCTTTTAGCAGGTAGTTTATTGTGCAGATGCTGATACAGCATCTTACATACGCCTCACTTGCTACAACTGTCTTCTGCGTAATACACCAAGATTGGTCTTTGGCATTTTTGACCTTGAGAGGCTGGGAAGGCTTTACCTCCTTTCATGCTAGCTATTTTAGCTGATATCTCTATATCTGATGTCTGCCTTAGTCAAACATATTGTTGCTTGGCTGTTTCTGTGGTTTGTAGCTCCTCATCTGTTTCATAGCTGAGCTTTTCCAAAAAAGTGTTGGCCTCTGTTCTGTGCTCCATTAATAAATGCTGTACTGGCTTCTGTCATTGTGGGTCTGAGTGTTGTGACCCCTTTATGCCATGGACCAGCTCCCCAGACTTCACCTCTGTGTTCCTGTCCCACCAAAATACCACGTATACCTGGATGGAAATCCTTCTGCAGATTTTCACAGCTTCCCTGTAGCTACCAGTATCTTGTATAGGGTATGGGTAAATGCTTTCTGACAAAAAGTGGATAAAGCTATCCTGGTATCTCGATGCTTCTGAGAATTCCTTAAAAATATAGGTAGCAAACATTTTAAATAACCAGAAATGTCTTTCAAAACTTGCACAGTGAACTAGGGCAAGGGGGAGAATGAGTGGTGAGCAGAGGGAAAGGAAAGTCATTAGAAAAGGAGCTTCCTTGAACTGGTTTTACCATGTCCTGGAGGTACTGCTCTAACTCATTTTAAATGGTCCTCTGAAAATAAGGGGTAATTTTGATCCAAATTCAAGCTGCCTATCCTAGGTAATTCTGATGTTTAGACAACCAGTGCATCGGTGACTTAAGACTATAATATTTGTATTCCTGTAAACTTATAGTTGCTTGCTGACTTGTAATTACTGCATAATTTTGTCATTAAAATAGACATTGCTTTGTTCTCAGTCTGCAGTTCTTGACCTGCTCCTGTCCTTGTAATATGTAACAATCATAGTCATTCTGAAAAAAAACAAACACACAACTTGATAGGCCTCAGATACAGATATCCTAAAAAGGCATAAAAATAGAACAATTGTAGAAAATGCTACATATAAGTAATGAGTTTATAGAGGTTTATGTAGAGCTGTACTTTATGGGTGTTTAAGTAATAAAATCTAATGCCTAGTTGGCACTATCTTGCATGCAAAAATAAGGCCATTCACTGGAGTAAGAAGCTTGTGAACTGAGGCTGGAATCAAAATTTGGGACATTTTTTTTGTTGTTTGAATAGAAACAAACTTCTGTGGGTGATAAGGAGAGTTGTTTGAGTAATCTGAATTGAGTGGTCTTCATGTCAGTGACTACAAGTAAGGGGCAAGGAATATGTGTTTGCAGGTGGGGGAAGTGCAAGAAGGTAGGGGTGGACAAGGGAGTCCGATGGAAAGAAGGAAATAAATGGTGTACTTCAATTTTCTTGTCACTGACAAGGAATGACAAGGAATTCCTGGAGAGACCAGACCACGCGTGAGGGCTGGGCTATTAGAGCCGCTTAGGCAAGAGTGAGAAGTCAGAGATGAACTTTTGAATGATGGCTACTGACTTGGCAATGGCAGCCTCATTTGGGATGAGGCTTTAGGTAAGTCCTTTTGTTAGAACTTGGAGCTACATCTCTAGTTACAGAAAAGCCAGCAAAGAATGGAAGTCCTACTGAAACATGCAGCAAACTGTGACTTGCATATGGTACGGAAACATTCTCCTGTGAGGAAAATTTGGGAAGTATGTATTTTTTTCTCTGGTAGTTTTCTTCAATCATAGTGTTTTCTAATGTGACAGACTAGTGACTGGCTCCTTCTCTGCTGTTGCTGTTAAATGGTGTTTTCTCTCCTAGGGTTTGGACGTGGCAGAGGGAGAGGAGCGGGGAGGTTTTCAGCCCAAGGCATGGGGTAAGAAACATGCAGAGCACAGATTTCGGGGAGGATCAAACTCAGTGGCAAGATTGTTTGCCACTGTATGTATTACTATTGTTGTATGTATGATAAATCACTACAGATGCAAAAATTCATATATCTGTTAGATGGTAACTGGATTATTTTTGTCTTAAACCAGTGTTTGACTGGACACATCTCTAGAATCCTAATCCAAGTTCACTTGATGTTGATGTGTCAAACTTGGAGGAACCCATTTGCACCTATCAGTAAGAGCCACATAGTGCCTAGGAGGTTCAAAGTGCTGTGTGGTGCTTATTGTCCTAGGTAAATTGGAAAAGGTATTTGTTTCAGTGGAATTTTTGAGTCCTAAATAAAAATAGCAAGACAAGTGATTATAAGCTCTCTCCTGTTTTTGAGGTTTCATGCTTTCACTGTCAGGACATGCATGTACCCGAAAACAATCAAAGGTAGTTACTCAGTAGTTCTAAAGATTGTTTTTAATTTTGACAGAATAACTCGTTTCAGAGAATCAAGCCTCCGTTACTTTCAGTGTTTGCCCTAAATGACATTTCATGTAACATCGGTGATGTCATGGTGAACAGAAGGCTAATTCTACTTCTGTAATAATCCTTCTTGTTCACAGTCCATATGATGAACTGAAAGGAGTTTTTTTCTGTAATCTTTCACCTGTTACCTGCATCTGTGTTTTTTGGCCTTGGTGTCAGGAGTGTGTTCTGAAATAATCCTACTAATGTTTTGACTGCTGTCCTGTACAAGTCTGGTGCTCTGAAATTATATGATACTGGTTTCTTATCAGTCAGCCACCAAGAAACTATCAGCTGAGAAAGGCTTAAAGCTGAGCATATGATCTAATGCTTTAGAGGATGGGGAGGAGTAGGTATGCTGTTAACTGCATTTTCAGGAATTCTTGTTTTGGTTCAGTTTATCTACAGTTTCCTTGCTTTTTTCTTCCTCCTTTTCTCTTTTCTCCTTTTTTTTTAATCCGTGTCTGCTGATAGAGGAAAAAATTCTTTGGAAACCAAAATGATCAAGATAAATATATGTGAAAATCAAGATGTTAAATCTAATACAACTTCAACTTAAAATGATGGCACTTTTGTTCAATGAATGACCCATGTGTTCTCTTCCATTTCTTAACTTTTAAAACTCTAGGACATTTAACCCTGCAGACTATACGGAGTCTTCTGCCACTGATGGCTTTGGGACAAAATCAGAGATTTGGGAGACTGGTCAGAATGATGCAGATGATGGAACTGGTAAGATGCTTCCAGAAGTGGAAGGATTGGAATGAAGACCTGTAGCAAATTGCAGTTAAAATAACTGTTCTGTTAGTATTCAGCTACCTTCTGAAAATATGAATACATCTCACGTGGCACGGGTAGTAGTTCATTTATTTTTTTTGTTTGCTGCTGCTAAATTGCAGAGCACGTGCTGTAGCCCAAGTGACTCTCCGGTTAAATTCAGGGGAAGGCAATTTGCAATTTTTTGTTTTGGCACTAACAATCCCTTGAGAGACAAAGGGTTATTGGAAGAGTTATTGGAAGAACCTTGTATGTAAAAAATTACATGTAAAGAATCTTAAGTGCTGCTTTAGATTTCACCTAATTGTAGTTAAGGTTGCAAGTGCCACTGAAAATGATTGGTTCAGAGGCATTGAGCAGTAGGATCTGAATATTTAAGTAGAAGAAAAGAAAGGAAAACTTATAAATATAAATCCACTTTGTGACACTGAGATGTCTGTGGAAGCTCTGCCTATACAACATAGGAACTTGAGCATGTGAATTTCTGGGATAGAGGAGAGTTCCAAGATCTGGCACCTTTGAAGAGAATTAATAACTAAAACATGAGTAGGCACTTGAACGGAAGCCAGAAGAGCAGTCTGCTTCTCTGAAGATAGAGGCAGCTGTATGTTTCTATATGAAGTGTGCATTCCTGGCTAAAGGCAAGAGACAAGACGGTCTGGAAAGGAACCACTTCACAGTCGTTTGGGTTCATGGTGATTCAGAAATGAAGAATGTGACCTGTTTGTCTGTGACTTGGAAAAACAAGATAGATTGTTGCTTCTCCTAGTCTGTGGCAGGAGATGAAGACCAAGGGAAGCCTATGCCATGATGGAGAAATTAATGTATGTTATTATCCACATTTGGAAACCACTGGCTGACAGGAGAGGCTTTTTGTTTTTGAAACCCCAGTAAAGAGTGACTCTTCTGATCTCTTCATTGCTGAAGCCAGCTGAGATTTTTTTCACAACCTCTGTGTTAAGTGTGGAAGGAAAAGACTGATACTGGAGGCCAGTGTGTGCTTTGTGGAGCACTGCAGTGAGCCCCTTGAGGTGCAGCTTTCTAAACTTCGTAAAAGCCATTTTTCACTTAACTGGAGAAGGCAGTAATAGGCTCAGAGTTCAGGTGGTCTTATTAGGCAGCTGTCTAGTCACTTGAGAGTTGCTTCTTAGCAGTCTAATGTGGGAGAGTGGCACTGAGGACATTAATGGTCATTGGAAGGGGAACTCTTTTGCCAAAGGGCATCTTTCAGGAAACTGCATTTTAAAAGATTGGGTGGTGTAGCACTAACAGGAGCATGCCTTTTATGTCCACTCATGTTTGTTTTTCAAATAAGTTTGTCAGGTAAGGAGTTAGAAAGGCAGCTAAAAATGCCCTTAAGAATACCGATGCTGATGTTTGCTGTATGGTAGTGGAGGACAAGATACGTTGTCACAAGCATAACAGAAGCAATAAGGTTGTCTGAGGAGGCTGGAACAGAGGTGGAAAATTCCCTGGTTATTTATTAATGATCACAGTTAGGAGGCTGTGGTTTATAAAAGACTTCGGCTTGCGCTCTGCTTCCAAAGTGAGCCTGAGTGGTGGTGACCCTCCCTGCAAGCTGTGTAGCCTTTGTATGCCACCTCCTTTCAATCTGTCCCTTTTGGGGGCATCTCCTCAGGCTTCAGTAATGGAAGAATTCTGCCCAGGAGTAAGAGTGGGTGCGGCTGAACAGATCCCCAGGAGAGTGTGAATGTGTCCACACGAGGGGTTTGCTGCTAAGGAAATAGTGGAGATTGAAAGCACACCAGCCTGTGTGCGCGTGCAACTTGTTTTTTGATGCCATGTCCATCTTTGCTGTTAGGCCCTATGCCTGTCAGCAAGAACTGCATTGGATTTCAGTGAAGCAACTTAAGGCATGTATGGGATGTTGGGGAGGATGAGGAGAAGTTTGCTTGGCCTGGTTGGCTCTTAGGTGTATGAGTGTGGGGAGTTTCCTGCAATACAGGAGTGTTTGTCAACGCAGGGAGTTTCCTGTGCAATAATTTGGTGAGTGGAAAAATAGATGACTGTGAATGTTCTTTATGGATGCTAAGTAACTCTCTGCTGCCAATCTTCCTTTACTTTCAGTGCAAAGGCACCGTAACTGACAGAACAAAGTCAAAATGCCTCTGTGTGTGTATCAGTATAGGTAGAGAATTTTATTTTGTGGTGTTTCTTCTTCAGACAAGTGCTAGGAATGTCAAAAAATGGCCTGAGGTATACACCCCTCCCCAGTTTTTTTAATAAGAGTAGGTTTAAAATTTAGTAACTTAGTTTTACCCGAGAGGGAAGGGCTTTCAACCTTGTGCTGGAAAGCATCTTGAGGGTGGTTAAAAAGGAGGTTGCAGCTGGGGCAGCCGTTTTCAAGCAGAAGTGGGAGAGCTGGGAAGGAAGAGAGGAGCAGGGGGGAAGGAGTGGCAGACAAGGTGAGTGGCAGGAAGCAGGTTGTACAGAGTTGAGCTGTTGATTTGGCTTGTTAAACATAAGTGCTAGGGTTTTAGGGTTTAGGGTTTTTTAGTTCCTTTTAATTTACAGTGCTGTTACATTAGTTATAGATCAAAAGTCCCAGTAATAAGTTACCAATATGAAGATGCTAGACACGAACCAGAGGACGTGTGTATGTGTGGAGAGCCGTAAAGCCTGCAGTAGGCTGTTGAATGTCAGATAAGAGTATACACAGAGAAAAGGCAGAGTGGAAATCCCTCTTTACTCCCTATTACCCAGTCCCATATCTTTTCATCTACAGTGAAAGAAACAAAGTTACTGCATTCTTGCTAGGTGGGGGATTACTGTCTTTTGTTTGCAATTCCAGTAAAAAGGAGATAGTGGGCAAACTACCTGGAGAGGCTGAGCCAGTTTTGCATATTAAAATGTTTTCTGAAGACAGAACTCCACAGAGAATTTAAATTTGGAGGATGAGTATTTACAAAGTATTTCCTCTCTAAGACAGTGCTGGGAGAGGATTAACTTAAAAAAAAATTGATTAAAAAAAAACACATTATTTGTTCCGAAAGTGTTATTGCTTCCACGTGTGTTCCCAAAGTGCTCTAGAACCTCGTACCCTGAATCATTGCAGATGCTGGAGGAATCGCAGCAGCCTGTGTGAGAGGGGTTTGTGGAGGCATCGTTGTGTAGTTCTGTAGAACAGCTAGCTGGCTCTCTGGTGGTAAACCTTAGTGTTACTCATTGAAATACAGAATAAAAGGCAAATCCTAATGGTTTATAATGTTTTTGTGTAATTGTATTCCAAATAATTCAACATCCTAGTTATTACAGAAGTAATGTTCTACTGAAAAGGTAAAGGGAAGGGACAGGTGGAAGGAAACAAAAAGACCCAAGTTTTATCCAAAAGGGATTATACTTCAACAATTCAACTTATGCTTTCTTAGAGGCATGCTGAGTTTTAATTTCCTTACTTGTTTTTTTTTTCTTGGTCCAAGGCAATGGGAGATCCTGAACAACAAATTGCACCAGTTCTTAAAAAATAAATTACGATGGAGGTATTCACTTCTCAAAGTAGACTATAAAAATGGATATTGTATTCTGGTAATTTACCGTTACCTTAGCTTTGGTGTTTCATAAGTTTCACAGAAAAACTTTATTTGTAGCATCTTGGTTATAAGCAGCTTACAATGACTCTGAATTTGAGGAATGACAACTAAGAAAGAAAAAAGCCTAAATTATATGTATCTGTCAAGGGGGAAGAAGGGAAATGGGTAGCTTGGAAGTTGCAAGGAAGCTGTTTTTTTTTAGGATTACTGTAGGATCAGCAGGAATACTTAAAGGAATCATTCAGATCATTTGAAGATGTGGATGTAACCCAGAAGAAAAGGATTAATATATTTATTAATACAGAAGTTTGAGATAGACCAAAGTAAAATAATTTTGGGACAAATACAGATGGCTGAATAAAAAAAAGGGGAGGGGGAAGTGATAGGAAGTGAGGAAATGGAGGAAAATAGTTGAAGGTGTACCAAAACCATATTTTATACTTTTGATTAGCTTTATGACTTTCTGAAACTGATCTTTTTGCAGAAGAAAACACAAAACAGTCAGAGATGGGAGCGTGTGTTGAAGCTGATAGACAAGGATCCTTGAAAACTCAAAGCATAATTTCAGTGGAAAACAGAACTGTTAAACAGTAATACTTCACAAGGCATGGGGGTAAAGGTTGGGAAGAGGATTTATGGAGCTACAATAACACCAAGGTGGATTATGGACAAAAAGGAAATTGTTAGACTTGTGGCAAGATCAGACTTAGAAGCCTGTCAATACCAGGAAGCTGTTAGCAATGGGGATTTAAGTCAGAGAAGAGCAATAAAACACCTGACATTGGAAGGATTGATTTTTGGAAGGTAGTGCGTTAATAAGTGACAATGATGAACTTAGCCTGGGTCAGCTAATAAAAGGGTGAAGGGCTGCCTTCAGTGTTCGAAAGGAGTGAATGCACAGAAGTGTAGTCATGAGTTAGAAGCAATGGATAAAAGTTTATATGGAGCATTATGAAAACGTCCCAGTATTACTCCAGATAGCTCCAGTCTCCAGAAGGTGTGGTGAGGAACGCAAAGGGGCTCAGGTGTGCTTTGCCAAGACTTTTATTTCTTTGTTTTACCTGATTCTGAGCTCCCTTGGGCAGCTCTGGCACCAGCACAAGGTGTGTCTGCTGCAGAGACGGGCCTTGCTCTGGGTAACCTGAGACAAATCCAAGCAGAGCAAATAGGGGATGAATTTATTTAAAGAAGAAATGCCAGAGGAAGGGGTCGTGTGCTGGTCAGGAGAGGGGGAAGGAAAACTCTCTCTAAAGAGTCCTGTTCATGAGGCTTTGCCTCCTTTCCAGATTTTGGGAATTTCTGTGGAAACATGTGGGTTAGGCTAGAAATTCAAGGTACTGTAGTTTTGGCATGCTTTCATATGATCTTCAGTTATTTTTCAAGTGCCTTGATATTTCACAGTAAGAAAGATTCCCCTAGTTAGGGGCTGTGGTACAAAAAAGAGCAAGATGTTTCAGGCAATGTTATATTGCTCCACAGAGCCACCCCAGAGTGGATGTTACCTTGCTCAGGACCTGCCAAATAATTTTGGATTCCGAGGTATAAAATTCCTCCCTTCTTGCCCTGTGTGTATCTCTCTCTGGTTGGCCTAGATCACTAGATTAGTGCCGTTCAGCCCTGCACTGGCTTGGCTGCTGCTTTTTAAAAGGATACAGAAGGCCGCACTAATTTACTGATCCTGTCAGTACAAGTGGGGCTTGGTGCTGTCTGTAGGAGGCTCTTGTTTCTGATGTGTCTTGTGGGGGTTCCTGATTCAACAAAAGGATGGGATTCCAGTCGTAGTTCTGCTCTTGTGCGTGATCAAAGGTGATGGTACCAGAAACTTCAAATGCTGGTGTTTTCTTGGCTTGTGGTTTTGTAGCTCAGATGGCAGCTCAGGTTGTTACTGGGTTACCCTCCCCTGTGCTTATGCTGCTAGGCAAGGCTGCAGTCCGTTCATTGCTCTTGCATGTCTGGGTCTGCTGTTTCATAGGGAAAGGATCAGGTTTTTAAATCTGTAGAGTCGTTTCCTGGAGCTTTAATTATGCTGCATGCTGTGGACTGGGTGCTGTGCTCTGGTGTTTGCTGAATTGTGCTGCAAGTGATGGGAAGAAATGTTTTACAGCTACGGTGGAAGCTTATTGACTCTTCTGCTGCCATGGTATCAAATACACATGTTTTAAGATCAAACCTTTCTAGGAGGAGAAGGGATTTGGGTTGCTCTGCCCTGAGGAGAGGGTTAACAGGTTGGAAAGGAGCCTCCAGAAGCATAGCTTGGGTCTTGAGTTTGAGTATGTTGAAAGTGAGATTACGGATGTCAGAGAAGGTGTTTTGGTTGTATGAATTTGTTACGGAATTGAGAGATCCCGTGGAGGGGCTGAGCAACCCCTCCCTGTCATGGGGGTGGGTATAGGAGGATATGATAATGTTTGATATAAATCACTGGTTGCAGTTGTGTGTTTTTGCAAACTATGTCTGGTACCACAGCAGCTAAGAAATACCTGAAATCTTAGACCAAAGCTAAAAAAAAAAACCACCTCCCAAAAGCTTGATCCTGTAGGCCAATTTCTTAGGGCTTCACATGCTTCCAGCCATCATCTCCTCAAGTTGTTTTACTAATTATCAAAACAGAACTGCTTTTAATGCAGAAGGGTTGAAATACGATGTTGTATTTTTAGCTGGTAACTGTTTTCTTTCCTTCCCCAAATTGTAATAGGAGCCTGGAAAAATTCAATTGAAGAGTGGACAGCAGAAGACTGGAACGAAGATGTAAGTGTCCCTTCCTAGATAGACAGCATTAGTTATTTACCTTTTTCAGAGTCTCTGCATTGTTTTCAAAATCTCAGTGCTCTAATTAATTCTTTCTTATACGTATGCAGTGATGTTTCTTGCTCTAATTGCCCTTTAAGAGTATATATTTAGAAAAGCTTAATTTTAAATCAAATTGAATTAAGAAATATTTTTATTTTGCTGGGTGGCCTTTACATGAATAATAAAACGTTAAGTTCTGTCCCAAATTAAGTATTAGTGAATTATAGTTCTTTACTGCTTAATGACGATGTGTGGTATCTGCATACTTCCCCCTAATATTATATAGGGATGTCAAGCCGTATTATTACAAGATTTTATGTTGAAGTGCTGAAGTTTACTATCAAGTTTAGACTCATCATTGATGCTTTTTGCTTGAAATGTGCATAATTATTCCAGTCAGTCCTCTTCATGTTCAGAATATTAAAAGAGGAGCTAGTAGTGTGCTGAAGATAGCACTTAGTTGCTTCATTCCTGTTGCTTCATCATAATGTGTTGTCTAAAGTAGTGGAACAATCTTTTTTCTTTACTAGGCAGGAGACATGTCTTCATGTCTGCAAAATATTTGATATATTTATTGTTTAGATGTTTGTGATTTTAAGTTTTCAGTATCATAATAAAGATTAAGCAGTTCAATAAACAAAATAGATAAATAAGGAGAGAAAACCTTAGTATTTAAGTTTTTCATTTTTATATAAACATCTATCATTTCAACATGATTCTTTGAAGAGTAAGCTTGTTTCAGAAGTTGTCCCTTTTGCTTCCTGTAGGGTGGCATGTTGGTGTTATCCCCAGCGATATGTGAATAGGTCATATAACAGATACAAAACTGTCCTTACCTAGCAAGGAGGCCATGTCTTTTGAGAAAATAAAAAACTCTAAAATATGACTTAGTCCTAGGTTCCTCTGTATCAGCTACTGCCATCAAATGCTGGGGTTTTGTTTGTTTTTATGAAACTGTCCTCTATTTCTGCAGTACATACTAATGAAAGGCTAAGGATAGTGGAAATGTCTGCCCATGTTTCTCCACTCTGTTTAGCACTGGTACGATACAGCATGTATATAGTATAAGAGGAATGTTGAGCAGTGTTCACTAGCGGTAGGTTTTTTATTATTATTAAACCTCAGTACCTAGCACATGAATCTTGAAAGAGCAGCAGATGAAATCTCTAGCCTGTTGTTAATTTTCATTAATTATGGGAAGCTGGAAGAGTCCCTGTAACCTAGGAGAAACTTATTCATATGTTGATTCTCAGAAAGAATGAATGAAATGGAAAGCTGCAGGCAAATTAGCCCAGAGTGTGCCTAGAGAAAAATAAAAGGAAAATTGATTAATCTGAGTCAAAAAAAAGAAAAAAAAAAGAAGTATAGGATAAGTTTGTGCAATTCAGTGTTGCTTTATTGAAAATAAGCCCAAATAACTTTTAATTTACTTAAAGACCAAAATTATGTTTAAGCGCGAAGATAAAGTATGTTCTTGTAAGAGATTTCATTTTAAATCGTTTGTCTTTTAAAAATAATTTCATGATACCAAAAACCACACTAAGTAGATTTTGATCAGTCTTGTAAATTTTGGCAAATAGCCTTTTGCAGGAGGATCCTTACTGAAAGTGGGTACTTCTGGGAGGGCTACAAAGCAATCCCTTCTTAGGCCAGATGCAGTCTAGTGTCTTTATCAATGCTTTGGAAGTAAAAAAATAAAATCACTGCTGAATAAAATGTTTGGGAAATAGAAAAATTATTGGGTAATAAAAGTAAACCAGCCATGCAGAGAAATCTTGATCACTGCTAGATGTGACTTGTTCAAATGAAAAATGTTTTAATATAACCCCTCAGCCTTTTTTTTTTCTTGAGATAGGAATAAAGAGTGCAAGGCATACCTCCAGAACAAGGGACTGTTTTCTGGAAAGCAGCAACTGAAAATATTTTAGAGTTTTAGTGGATGATGCAAAAAGAGCAGCTCAGCATGGTTTCCTAAAGGGCTGATGCTGTGGCAAAAAAAAGCTACTCTAGTCTTTTTGCCTGTAGAAAATATCTGGGAAGTACTAACTGATGGAAGAGGAGCTAGAGTGAGATTTTCAATTTCTTTGGCATAGTTTACTGAATATGAAAAGGGTTGCTTGATTAGCATGTGTGTTCAGTTCTTAATCTAGCAGAAAGGTATAATATGAACCTGTGTCTGGAAAAATGGAGCCACACATTTAAATGTGTAATTAAACAAGTCTAGCAGTGTGACTGATGATTGAAATGATCAAGGAAGCTGATGTATTTGCTGTCTGCTGATAGACCAGGTGCTTTTCTGAAGCATATTTTCGTTTAAATTTTTGTTCTCTAGTCAAATATGTTGCAAGGTCAGTATTTGAACAGGTGAGTGAAATTTTATGTTGATCTGAGTAGGATTAGATTTTTGTGATCTGATAGTCCTGTTTGGTATTTATCTTTGTTAAAGTAATGAGTACAGTAGGGTGTCCGTGTGATGTTTCACAGGGTGGAAACTACTTGCAGTGAAAATAGGAGGTTGTATTTTTTTGAAGGGACATTCAGAACATGGACAGTGAAGGACCAGACAAATTTTGAGGTACTGTAGATGCTCAAATATATTTTCCTGTTCCATCGCATACCAACTGGCCATAGGAAGAGCTAACTAGCTGTTAAATGTGTTAACTGCTTGGTGATCGGTGAATGATTTTATAATAGAAACAAGGGCTGAAAAGCACAGGCATTTCACTGCAGATGGAGGAAATACCCTTGTGAAGCTGCCACATGCAAATGGCTCATGACTGTTCATTTGGTTCTGGGAAATTGCCAGTGCCTCAGTGAAAGATTTGCGAGCATGGTGTATGGTGAGCATAAATGACTTTGTCAAAAGATGGTAATTCTACCTCTGAGAAATACAAAATACATCTGTGTAACCAAATATACTTGTTAGCTGCTGCAGAAGGTGTTTTGATAAATGCTATTATTCCCCAGATTTCAGAATTAGTTGCTTGATTTAAGTTTGTGGCAGTTTGCTACAGGGACAGGGTGCAAGTGTAAATTTAAATGTAGCAGAGCTGGTAGCTGAAGACTTGGGAGTTATTTTGCATGCTAGTTTACTTGAGTCGACCATTTCTTCTCGCATACTTGGAGCATACTTTTAGGCTGTTACAAACATCCTCGGGCTCCTCGATTTGCTTAGTTTTCAGGATTCATCAGTGGTTTTGCCACAGTTGGTCTTTCCCTGTGTTGTGTGGGCAGAAGAAACTGTTGACATTACAAAGAACTTAATATTTAACCAAGGGATTGCAGATCAGAGCTGCCGCTCTGCTATGAGTTGACCTCCTTATGCTGTTAAATGCAGGAATCTCATAATGCTACAAAAAAGTTCAGTACAGGGTGTTCTAAAATAACACGTGCAGTTGGGAAAGGGCTGAACAATAAAGGAAGAGGCTTTTTAATTGAATAATGAGCTAATTCCTTGTTAGCTTTGATCGGTCCATCGAGTTGAAGGCTTGTATCATGATGCTCAGGACAGAGCTGAGAAGTGTTCCAGAAGGTGGGGGATTAAAATACTTTGTCTTGGCTGCGATGGAAGGGAGGGAAATGGAGGGAGGAACTGTGGTGAGTTTCAGTTTTCCATGACCCACTATGGTGTAAGTAAGGGACTTGTAGCAGTGTGTGAGAAACAGATGAACTTTGCCTCTGAGTGGGAAGTGATAGCTCCCAGACAGCCTCAGACAACTTAAATCAGCAGCGGTTCACAGGAGAAGCCTGATCAGTTGAACACATGCATGGATGGATGTGTTTTGTAAGCAGAGCTGCCCATGGGATGGCAGGTGAAATTGGCTGGTATCCGTGATGTGCTTTTCAACTGGGCTGCTAGCAGTGTATGCAATTAAAAAGGTGTGATTTCCTGCAAGAGCTGTAGTAAGATGTCCCATTCTAAAGGGATCCTTTGTAACTGAGTAAGGAATAACCGAGCTATTCAGAATGCAAAGTTACATCACAGTACTTAAAATTGCAGAAAATCACCCTTAATTTAAAATAAGACCATTATATGTGTATTTTTATCTTGTTGAGCCTAACCTGTATTGGCTTAAGACCCATTTTGGGTGTAAGTATTCCTGTCAACAGAAGCGAGTTAGCCCTACAAAGTTGTAGTTGTGTAGCTGTTTTTTAGAAGGAAAGCTATTAAAATTAATCGCCCCCTTTGCCCTTCTTACCCCCCAAAACAACCATTCAGCTCCCCCTCCTCTTTCCCTCTTGTATGTGCAGGTATCTGTTGTAACATGATGGTGTAAAAATGACAGATGCCTGCTGTGGATGGACTGACTGGTTGCACTAATGCAAACATCTACATGCCTCTTCCTTTATTATTGTTTTCAAACATGCTTGCAGAGCAAAGAGTTCAAGATGTTATTGCTGTCCCTAGCAAAAGTGCCAAGAAGGAGCCTTAAATGCTAGTTCCTGGTGTACACCTGGGTGCAAACCTGCCTCTGCTGGTGGGGTGAGCAGACATGTAAAACAAAGGGATAGGTGAAGTGAGTGAACGGGAACAGTGAGTGCCTTAGACTTCTGCAGTGGGATTTATTGGACCTGCTCTATGGCATCCTAAATTGTGTCCACACAAGGTATCTTTACGCTGATAATATACTGTTACATCAATTAGTTTCTACTGGAATATTTTTCAGTTATTATTGCTCAAACTAGCGTAGGTACTGTGGTATATCATTCTGTGTGTTCAGTTGATTAAATATCCTAATGGTAATTAAATCGGTACTTGATTCTGTGTTAGACTTGGGTGAAGTTTGAGTGTTTTTGTCTTTTTAAGCACAGCTGCAGCATAACTGGTTGTAAAAGTAGTCTGGCATTTATTTTTATCTGGTAGTGCATAACCAGAATGAAACTTCTTCAGATGTTGCAGCAGTGAGATGTGAGAACATGTATAATTACTTTTTAAAAATCTTTTTCAGCTTTCTGAAACGAAAGTCTTCACTGCTTCCTCTGTTCCAGCTGAGAATCATGTGACTCCTGGGCAAAGGTAAGCTCTTCCCCATTTTCCCTATATCTTTAAACACTTCTGTTGGTGAAGCAATGTTATCTTGCACATATTAAAGCAGATGTTGGATGAAACATGAGAACGGCACTGGTCAGAGATGGGTTAAGCTGACTGCAAAATTGCAAAAAGCCTTGCTTGCAAATAGTTGGTTCTGTGGGTTCCTGTGTTACCTATAATCCTGGTTTTGGACTATGGATATATAGCCAAACGCACCAAATCCATGAAGATAATACTGAGAAGACTGTCTTCTGCACAAAGGCTAGTTACAGGCAAGAATGAAGATAGCTGGGAAGAAAAGTTTTGTGCTGTTGAAAAGGAGACACTGGCTTTGTTCAGGAAACAGAAATCCAGCCCCTGAGGAGTCGAAAAGCACTCAGAATACACGCAGCATTTTGACAAACATGTTAACAGAAATCTTTGGATTAGCAAGATGCTGAAATTCCTGATACGCATTGTGATTACTTGTCTTTACTCATGATTTGGAGATCAGCATGTGAAAAATACAGCAGTTGCAGCCTTGCTGTGGTTGCCTTCATCTTCACTGAGTACCTGGCAGTTGGTGGTACAGATCTGTCGCCTGCATTAGCTAACATTTCCTCAGGTCAGAGGAGAGCATGTCAGCAGTCAGATACCACAAGATCAGAAAATTAGATGGCCTAACAGTCCCAAAGATTCTGGTACGGCTGTACTGCTGAACTCCACACAGCAGTAAAACTTTCTCATGGTTATAATGCATGTAACATAGTTATAACTTGGAGAAGGCATGGTGTCAAGTTCTTCTGCAACTTATATTCCTTTGCTTCTTAAACATGATATGCTAGTACAATTGTTGCTCTGATGTAAATATTCTTCCAGTGGATGTCCCCCAGATTTTGTGAGAAAATATTCTAGTTCATTATGTTAAGTTCTGGTATTTTTTTACTTGCCAGAAATGTTTGAGCATTAGGAAAGCTAGTGGTGAAAGTACTGGGAGGAACTCTTCAGCCCCAAGCCTGTAGTGTGTTTAGGAAGACAACTCTAAAAATTCTGATATCCTATATTGTGTGAACACATTACATCCTTGAATAAACCCCTACTGGATGTTAACAAGCCAAGTTAAGTGTAAGACAGTTTCTCATCCTGCTCAGGTATTTGTGGTAGATAGCAGGCACATACCCAAAGTTAAGCTGAGAAACCTTTATTTCTGCTGCTCTTAGGACTTGCATGTCACCACATGTTGACTCAGTTGCTGTATTTATGACTTGATTCTTTACTGTCCTTAAACCCATCATATACAGAGGGTAGAACTTTGATCCCTGTCTGTTTTTAGAGGGATAGTGTGATAAACAGTGTGGATATATAAAATACAAACAATGTGGCTGGCAAGCAGGATCCACTCAAACATGATGTATCTTTTGTAATTTGTCTCCAGTTACTTGATTATAGCGATCATACAGGTTATTTATATGATATGTGATGTTACTAAAGTTGATGATCTTTTCAGAAGGAGTGCAAAGATAATTTTTATCGTAACTGTAGTGGAAGGTGTCAGCTAGCAGGATTTTTCTTCCCAGTGACAGCCTCTCTTCTTTCTCTTTGTGTGGAGAGTTTGTATGGCAGACAAGCAATTCTTAAAAGCTATTGATCAGTATTAGTTCTATTGCTGGTGTAGCAACTTTATCTAACATTGTTACTGCTTTCTTCAGTTTCAGCACAGCCAAATCATCATGTTTAATCTAACCAAACTTTACTTTTCTTACAGCATTGATTTGGTAACATTGCTTCAAAAACCTGTGACTTCCACTCAAGAGACAGAAGGCAACTCATTTGAGGCTCCCCAGCAGCAGACCTTTGGCCAAGCCCTAGTCTTCACAAATTCTCAGCACAGCACCCAGATGGCATCAGGAACTGGCAGTTCCAATGCTGTAAACTCCTATTCTCCTCAGAGTCTGGTAAAATTATCTGATTCTTTGAGTGCTCTTCATGAGGAAATACCTCAGGTTAAGCAGCTTTTCCAGTACTGGTCATTTCATGGAATGTTTCAGTGTTAGTAAAATTCTGTCCCAAATGCTAAAGAAATGGGATTAATAGCCTCTCTCACACATACACAAGTCTTTTTTTGTTGTTTTTTGCTAGGTAGTTGTTTCTTGGTTTACATGAAGTACTTGTATTTTTTTCGTGGGAAACAGGTGTGTTTACTGCATGCTGATTTAGGATTGAATCCTTGGTTTGTAGTAAAGAGTTCTATGCCAGAAAACTATGATGTGACATTTCCAAGCACATGTTTGACTGCTTTTCGTGGAAACATAACAATTTCTGAGTTTTCTGGAGTGATGAAAAAGGCTTCCCTTGTTTAATGATTCTGAGAGTTAAAATTGGGCAATTGTATTCTTTGAAAATCTGTTCAGCTATTAGTAATTAAATGTTTTGGGGATGTATGGATTCAAGAAAATCAGTATTGTTGCAATCAGTTTTTAAAAGTTTATTAGTGATAACAATATCATCTGGCCATATGCTACATTTGATTTTTTCATTTGTCATTTATTAGTAAACTAGGGCTGAAGAAGTTTCAGTTGTTGCCAAATAGCAGCTGTAGGCACTGACCTTATGATTATTTTCAAGTTACTTATTAAATTTTTAACTCTACTTCTCCCTTCCTGTTTTTCTCTCCTTGTCTTTTGGTAGTCTGCAGTTCTTTGTTCTGGCTTTGGAGAACTTGGGTCCTCTAAATTGGCAAACTCTACTGGATCCCAAATCTTGGACCAATTGAAATCTCCAGGTTTGGGTCAGTTTACCTCTCAACAAAACAATAGTAGCTCTACCACCACTACCACAGCTACCACATCGTCTTGGGATCTAAAACCACCCATTACTCAGTCCTCAGTCCTTAGTCAGTTTGGTAAGTGCTTTCACATAATCTATTAGTCTGCAAAATTTCTTAATGCCAACAACAGTTTAAAATGGCCTTGATGAAAGGCTTTTAAAAAAGCAATTCTAATAATAAAATTGGTTACAAGGTTTAAGTTTATCTGCTGGTAATAGATGTTACAAATATATCAAACTAAATTTTGATGGGCTTAAGCCTATCTGTCGAGTCTTCAGAAGTTGTTGAGCCTTCTTGTAGTGACATCTTTGATTTGGTGTGCCTGTCTGTTTATGTGGTACTTTGATGTGATTTCATTCTCAGCAAATCCTGGAAGATAAATATTTTAGTCTTTGTGCCTGTGCTGCTTTTAGCTGAATGTAATGTGGTATCATATTTTTTTTTTCTATTTTTTTCTCTTATAACTTCTACATGAGTTTTGAATGAGTACTACATAATTACTTCATAATGTGCATCATATCTCCTTGTGTGAAGTCTGCATGTGCTCAGAATGATGCAGATTACTCATTTTGTCTGTTAGCAATTGGATGGATTTTTCATTTAATTAAGTACAATTGGCAGGAACAACAGTGAACATGATAGGAAGCTGTTCTTTGCAGTTCTGTTGTAGCATTGTACTCACTGGAAAGAATGATAATTATTGTATGTATCTCATGTACGTGTGTATTTCCAAATAGATAAAGCAGCCAATTTGATAGCAGTTGTAATCTGTCACGTGCAGTAACTCTGAGAAAATGTTTATATGCATTTCAAGTTGCCAAGTGAATAAAAAAACCCTTCAGATTGTTGGTGCTGTGCATCTCTTATGGTTGATGGCCAGTGCTCCAAGCTGTTGTTTGGCTTTCACGTCTGAAAATTGTGAAAGAGAAAGAATCGGGGGGGAAAAAACTGCTTATGTCCAGTGTGTCCTGACTTTCAGAAAGATGGAGATGGTAGATAAATTCTTCCTTGTGTTGAAAATCTTCACCTTTGTGGGGTAGGAAATCATAACTCATAATACATCTAAATTGCAACTCCAAACACCTTGAAAGTTATCACATTTTATTGGCACAGTTAAATGCAGTGAAACTTGCTATGTTTGACTAAAATAATCCACAAGCTTTCTGATGTCTAATGTATAATATTATGTGCCTATTATTTTTAAAGAAAGCTAAATAATGCTTGATGAAAAGTGTTCAGTTAAGATAGGGAATACCAAATATTGGCATTGTTATTGTAGTGGTAATATTCTACATGGAATGTGCGTGGTGCACGCACTAGAAAATAATAGCTGTCCAGTGTGTCAAGTCACCCAGATTCTTTCATGAAGAGCAGAGTTTAATGCTTTAATTTTGATTTTTCTTTTTCCAACTGCTGACCAGACTTTAAATCCCAGCCTGAACCGTCCCCAGTTCTGAGCCAGCTGACCCAGCGACAGCAACAACAAACACAGGCAGTCCCTGTTCCTCCTCCTGGGCTGGAGTCCTTCTCCTCCCAGGTGAAACTCCAAGAGCCATCCCCGGTAGACACCTCTACAGCTGTCAGCAAAATGTTACAGCTGCCCAGTATATCTATGGAGAACCAGGCAGTGACTGCCCATCAAACCCAGCAGAAACAGATAAAACCACCAAAACGGAGGATAACTCCAGCATCCAAGGTGGGTAATTTGATGGCACCAAGTACTTAATAATTGCGTATAAGTTTCTAGGGAGAAGAGGGGCAAAGACCATCATAGGTTTTCTGTTTATAGAGCAGGGAGTTCTAAGCTGGATAGTTCTGCAGTCCAAAATACAATGATGTTGTCTTTTCCAAGCACGTCTGTTCTGTGTGGAAAATGACTGATGCTGAGTGATTTTGGATTGACTTAAGTGGCCGCAAGTTGAATGTTGGATGAAGGGGGGTGGGCGTGGGTGATGGTTCTATATTGCAAGATACAATGGCTAACACTTTCAGCCCCAGATCAGAGCACAGAATCAATAAATGAATTTCAGATTACAAGAATTGAATTAATTTATGTGATGTCAACTGGGGCTTTGTGACAGATGTAGTTAAGAGGAAAGATTGAGGCAGTAACTGAAGAAGCGTGTAGTTATGGGAGGTGAGTGTCAGTCACTGGTACCTTTTGATACAGATAGTACACAGAAAGGAACTGTGGCTTTTTTTCCCTTTTAAGATTCCTGCTTCTGCAGTGGAGATGCCTGGATCAGCTGATGTGACAGGGCTAAATGTTCAGTTTGGAGCTCTTGAGTTTGGATCAGAGCCTGCACTCCCTGAGTTTGGATCAACTTCAAGCAGTGAGAATACCAGCCAGGCGACCAACAACAGCTTGTACTCAAAATCTGTAAAGTACGTGTGAGTTCCCCTTGTGCCTTCTGAAATGCCCTCTCGAGGGGTTAAGTTTGTGCAAAATATGTCAAGGAACAGTTACTGTGTAATGGGAGGGGGGAAATAATGGTGGCTTGTAAGGCTGTGTTTTCTGTGGATGGTATGTTAAAAGAAGTCTCTCTTGTAATGACAATCAAAACCTTCTGGACGGGTTGATTTGAAGCTGCAGATGACACGAATGGAAAGAACTTTAAAGCAAGCTACCTTTTATAGAATTACTTCCTCATGTTTGATTGTCACGATTTTTAAATTTGCCAGAGGGTTTGTTCCTTACAACTTCAATTTTTCTGCTTTTGATGCAGGACAGATGAACCTTGTACCACATCTGCGTGTTAGTAGCTTGGCACCAGATTGCAGATCTGATGCTCCTATAGAATGAGAAAAGAAGCCAAGCTTTTCAGTCTGCAGAAGCTTTTACTGAAATGCTAAAATAGGCAATGATAAAGACAAATGTGTCAATAACCCATTTTTCTTTCTTACTCTTAGCTTTCTACTCTTAGCTTTCAGTAGAAAGTTTCCTGAAGTTTATTCAGAAACACTAGTAAAAATGAACTTTCACTGAATTTCCAATGTAGTTCCATAAATGATTTAATCTGTTTAGAAGATAAAACCACTGCATATTTTAGTTTTTTTTTTTACTCTTCGCATATGGTGTTAGACTGTTACTCTAATGTTAGATTTATATTTTAAGAAGATTAGGTGTTTATCATATTCTGGACTTTATGGATCTAATTGATTAAGGAAAGAGGTTGTGATCATTAGTTTATCCTTTGAGAGAATGGAAATTGACGGACAATTGTGTGTTAAGTACTGATTTGGTTGGGCCTACAGGAGGAAGGTGAATGGTGCTTAAATCAGCTGGTGGTTTTGAGGTGATTACGGGGGACCAAAGCAAAATTGTATTTATTCATGATTTTTTCTAATATAAATAGTGTAAATTTGACTGTCTTAGTTTAGTAAGTTTTAGATAACTGTGTAGAAGGTGATATTTTCATGAAGGTGTTTGATATCTCATTTACCGTTGTGGTAAATAACTTTTACTTTTTCCAGTGATCCTTTGAATACCTCTTTGCCAATATCCAATACAGTACAGGAGTCCACCTACACAACCTCTGCCATCACCTCTTCCAGCCTGACCTGCTCATCCCAGAGCACTAGCCCAGTAACAACAACTTCCTCCTATGAACAGACTTCTGTCCATAGTAGGATAGCGTACCAAAGCTCCATGGCTCCGTCTGAACCACCCCCGGTTGCAGTTTCGGTGAGTGAACTTCAGAAATAAGACCTAGAAAAAGGTAAAATGATCTTACCGTTTTAGACTCGTATAACCCTGCTTTGTCAGTGCTTTCAACCAAGCCAAGCGGTGTCTTTGATTCCCAAGCCCACCCTGTTATTTATTATTTCTTTTCCTGTTGTGTACCCATTTTGGGCTGTATTTGGGATATAAGAGCCTCTGATTTCATGGGTCTTGACATCTTAAATTGCCGTCTGACCTTTTTTCTTAACACTTTAATATTTCAGTAGTTTCCTTCCCTGAAGCTTAGCTTTTAAAAAAGGAACTCGCTCTCTATGTAAATATTAGTCATGGTATTTTGCCATAACTTGACAGTCTCTATCCAAAGGCATATAATTCCTTAAATTTATGAGGAATCTAGCAAATAGATCTCAAACTGCTTTTGGCCCCTCCAGCATTATTCTTTTGTTGGATTTAAATACCAGTAGGAATTAGTATTGTATTTTATTTTAAAAGGATAGGGTGAGATCTGATCTAGGACAGATGATCTCTTGGGAGATACTTAAAAGCACCTACTCTTTGTATATGGAACGTAGGTTTGTTTAAAGAGAATTTATTGAATGTTTAAGGAACTTGTGAGAGTTTGTAAGTTTATTTACTTCTGGCCTTTGTTATGTAATGGCTCAGTCACACTTGTCTTCTGCACTAGCTCGTATGTACTGGTGAGGATCAAGCGTAGACTATCCACTTCTGTACTCCAGCGTTATCCAAAAAACAACTGGTGCTTCTCAAGTCTTATCTTTCAATGGAAAAAAATTGGCGTAACTTGGATAGTTAAAATTGTGAGTTGCATTAGATCAAAAGCACAACCATTTCCTATATGTTAATGCAATCCTTTCTTTCATATTGGTGTGAACCTGAAGTTTGTTATATACAGTACATGGGAAGGTCTCCAGCTGATGGGTGTAGTATGGGCAGTGTATGGGATTCTGTATGTGCAGGACACCTTGCACTTGAGAACTTTATTATGTGGTTTTGTTAAAGGCAGTAAAAAGCTAATTTTCTGCCTTTTTTGTCTTTCAATTTAGAACAAATACAGAATTTTGCATGAAGCATGTTAAATGTGTGATTCATTTGGAAAATACAATATGCCTCTGAGATTTATTCATTTCTCCTTTGTTTACAGAATGGGCACAGTGGTGTTAGAACACAGGCAGCTCTTGACAGTAAGTTTACAAAGCTTGGATGTGTACAGGACTCTTTCTGATCTTTCCTTTTAACTTGGTATGTGCACAATTGTAGCAATGACATCTGGTTTGAGGTTTTGTATAGTTCTCTGACTAATTTTCTGCTGATCAATATGAACTTTTGTACGTGCACAGGATGTACTGCTTGCTTATTGGAGAAAATTGAAATACTGAAACAGCTCTAGGGAATCTATACCCAGTATGTGTAACACTGAGCAGTCTTAAGCATTAGAAAAGCTGCTTTGCTGCTGCTTTTTTTCCTTTCTGGATTTCTCTACTGCAAATTATTTAACATACAATTCCTTATACATTGTTCCAGCTCTTGTCTGGAAAGCTGCAGTTAGAATTTACTGGTAACGAAGCAGTCACATTCTTCGAAAGCACCTCTTGCTGAGTGTAGTGCTCAATTGCTACCCTGTAGGGAATAAGGGTGACTAATGTGCTCCCTCTGCTGGGTTGCTTGCTATCTTACAGTAGACTAACAATAATATGGTGTTGGCTCTGATACTATTCTCTTCATCTTGGCCGCCTTTTTTTTTTTGTGTGTGTTAATTTACTTGTAGCACCCCAGTAGCTCTCTTCCCAGGGTCAAAATAATTAAAATGTAGTTTTTACTCTTCTTGACTTCTATATTGTGGTTTATGGAAGTTTCCAGCAGCTTGAATTAAAAGCTTTTGGAATTCCAACTCTTCAGTTTTATCTCTATCCATCTTTTAAACATCTCAGGTATGTCAGCAGCTGGACAGCTTTTTTTAATACGTGTCTGAGTGCTGAGAACTTGAGTATTCAGACCTATGAACTGTTTTGTTATTGCCAAGTTCTGTTTAAGTGAGCAGGAGGAAGGGTATATGCCTAAAGAGTTACTTAATAAAGATTGTAATGTATAGAACAACTTTGCAAATAGGAAACTTATTTACTCTTACATATAGAATTTATAATTTTGGAAAAAAACTGAGAATATCTATTTTTTTTAATTACTGTGCAACAGTTTTATTAGTCCCTTTTTCTATACTGGATCCCTTTGACAACATTTCTGCTTTTTCCTCTATCTCAGGCCCATAAACCAGAATCAGTCTTCTACTGTTTATCTATTTCATGTGTCCAAACTATTTTGAAATTCTCTTTTTGTAAACATATGAAAGCACTGACTGCTTTCCTTCTGTATATGCCACTAATATCCTTAGTTGGTAATCTCTTGTCTTTGCTACTGCTGCTCTTTAATGTCCAGGTCTCATCCTTCCTAAATGTGTAGCTGTTCAGAACATGCCTGGATTATAATACTGACCGTCCTATTTGTCTTCTGGTTTTCTTCTTGTCTGGCACATCATGTTCAGGCATTGTTTATATGATCTTAATGAAGCCCCTTATCCTGGGGTTATCTACTTTGATTTCAAGGAGTGAATCCTGGCCTAACTGTATTGAGAGTTATAAGTGGTGTTTACTTATTTTTATATGAATGTTGCCAGGAGCTATCAGGTGATACAGTTATGTTCTTCATAGCTACTTTTTTTTTTTCCACTTGAATTTCCTTTGTCAGCTATGCTCATGCTTATTGCCAAGGTCAAGACCTCTTGATTTCTGTTTGCATGGCAGCCGATCCAGCAACCTGCCTTCTCTCATTTAGGGAGAAAACCATTAATGTGAACAGTGATGCTTAACTTCTAAGCAGACTCTTGCTTGGTGAGCATTCTGACTGCCTGACTTCACAAGCATTACAAGATAGCAGTGATCCACCGGGTGGTGATCTTCAGTGTTGTATGAAAGCATGGCCCAGCATAAGGCAGGGCTCAACTATTTCTGAGATTTATTGGTGTGCATGTGTGTCTAATTCTGTGCATTATCCTCCTTCAGAGGGCAAGAGACAGAAGTGTAGAAACAAATGGAGGAATTGTTCTGTGTCTTACTGCAGTACAGTGTTCATTTGGAAAGGCAGTTTGGTGGTAAACAAGTTCTATTATAAAGCTAAAAGAAGTAATAATGCTAATCAGCCTTTATCTAAATCAAATAAACTAAGGCTATATTTGTCAACTCTTTGAGCGTGCTTAATGCTGTGCTCAATTGTGGCATTTTATTGTAGCTTATTTTATTTTTAATGCATTACGCATTTGAGTCAGTACTGCAAACAGATTAGTTTTATGTGCCCTTTGTGCAGCGATCCAAATCTCTGGCATCAATGGTGCAGTGTAGATTGGAGTGAAGAATTAGAGCTGTAGGTAAACTTTTGCAGTGCTTTGAAGAGTGCAGACAAGTTCAGTTTGCAGAAAGGGATTGAAATCAAATGCAAAGAATTTAGAAATGAGGATGGACTTAGGAGCAAAAGCTGGGAGATGAAGCATAGAAGACTAGTTTACTACATGTGTAGCAGTAAATATTGTAACTTTGTAAGTGAAGAGCTTAAAGAGAGAAATTCATAGTTCTGGTGCCATCTGACTTTTCCTTAGTAGCCAGATTGCTTAACACTGTTCCTTGTTCTTAACAGCCTGATTTTTGTAAACCAAGGGTAGAATACGTAGTGTTCCTAAGTTCAGTCTGGGAGTCAGGTATGCTGGAATTTGTCTCTGAATGCCTCTTTTCAACTCATTGCAGCTACTTCATCAGTTCCAGTGTCTAAGACAGAGCCTTCTCCCTCACTACCTTCTGCTGGTTCTATGCCTAGTGTGGTGTCCACCACCGCTTCGCTTCTGCCTTCAGCATCGCAGCACGCAGCAACGTTGCCCAGCTTGCCTCAGTCCAGTGACTTGGCCAGCAGCTCACTTTCCCAGTTAAGCAGGTACGGTAGGAGTTGGGGTGACCTGTGAAGGGAGTACTATTCTGGGGAAAGGGCAAATATAAGGGTGGCTGACACTGGGGCTATCAGGATCCCCTTTTCTGGCAGTAACTGGAATTCAGAAAGATTCAGAAGAGGATGTTCCTGTTTGCAAAGTAATATTAGAGCAGTGCTGCCCTCAAATTTTCGTGGCATATAAACACCTTTGTTTTTCAAGGGGCTCTTGCTTCAATCATACCAGCTAAATTAGCTAGTTTTATTTCCCCCATTTTGCTTTCCCTACTTTTTGCAGTGTTTGGACAAATACACTGCTTTATGTTTGAAGTCACTGCTTTAATTCTGCCCAATTTTGAAGTATTGTGGTTTCATTTACACTTGTTTTTTCTCAAAACTAAAAAGAATATCCATAAGGACAGTGTGTGTTTCTTCTTTCTAAGACATTTCCATAGGACGTGTTGAAACATCAGGTTCCTGGAAGTGTTTTCAGCACAGTTCAACTCATATACACTCTCTGATATTTCTGTCCCTGTTACTTGAGCTTTGTCCTCCGGCGGGTGACGTGCTGGGGTTGTACTGATTTGTTAAACTTCTAATGCTCATGTTTGTACTTTATTTGTTAATGTAAGAAACTACTTCGATGGGATATCACAGTTTTATTTCAGTTTCCCAGCTGGAGTGTGGTTGATTCTCTCTTGTACTAGCATTTTCTGTTGAATATAATGGTAAATGCAGCAGCTAATCAGAATTATTCCATTCATATTAGAAAAATTCTCTTCACAATTGTTGAAAAGATGTGCATGTTGGTAGAAGTTTTAGTTGGAGGGTTGTTAACTGTTGGGCAGATACTGAGTGTCATGACAAGATGATGCCTGACCTCGAGGCATGTCTGACTTGGTTGTTCTGGCAGCTGTTGTCTGAGTCTCTGCCATAGGCCAGATAATGAATTAATGAAGGCTTCTTACAAGGGAAGGGTGGGCAAGGAAATGGTTTAAAACTGTATGCTGGACTCAGTCATTTCTTTTCTTGCTGCCTGAAGTGGTGTCATCCTATTTCCTCCAGATGGGGAATGGTTTTAAAGGCTAGAAGGAAAATTAATCTGTTGAAACTGCCAAGATTTATTCTGGCCCAGCACCTTGAAGAGCTTGTAACATGAGTCCTTTACCTTAAATTAGGGCATATGATTTAGTCCAGAGTCTTGTTAAAAACACTGCTCTATTTTCTTGTGGCTATTTCCATGGAGAATATTGAAGTATGTGGTGTTATTAGGATCCCTCTTGCTTCTGATTCACATCACGAGCTATTTGAACACCAAACCATACATGCTCCGTATGGCTTCGTTTGGCATTATTCGGTATTCATTTGGTTATTTTGCTTATCCCTATTGTACTTTTGTGTGTTCTTGACCTTGAAAGTAAGGTAGAACTTGTAAGTATAAATGTTTGAGAACCAGTTTGTCACTTCTCAAGGAGGCATTTAAAGAACTTTGAATTACAAATTAACGTTGGTGCTGTTGTTACTGCCTCAAATTCACAGGCCTAGTCAGCTAGGGAAAGAAGTGGGGCTAACACAGAGCTGCTTCCTAAAATCAAGTTATCTGCAGATGTTTTTCATCAGTGGATTCCTTATTCTCAAGTCTTACAGTATGTATATAGCTGAATTGATTTTTCTGTTTCATCTTTTGAATATGGAAAAGGTTTTCAGGTGTTGTAGTGGTGGTATGAGTGGTATGATTAAATTACTAGATTTTCTGTAGTAGTATGTCTAATTTTCCTGCTTTCACAGGTTTTTTTTTTTGAGCCTTGCCTTTTGAAGAGAGTATCGAGGCTGTTGACAGAGTTTGGAGCACATACCTTACAGTTATAGTTAGCAGAACTAATGAAATGCAAGTTAAAACATGAAAAGTGGTGAATCAAACTAAAGCACTGCCTCACCTAGTACCTGTCCCCTGTGATAACCAGCAGTAGTTGCTCAGGGAAAGAATAAGAAACAAGCCACGTGATATGTGGAACTTTCTGGTATATTCTGGTTTTGGAATTTATATGACTTCCAGGCATAGTATAATTGCTGAAACAACTGTTTTTTCTAAAAAATGTAGTAAACTGATTATTAGAAATGCTTGGTGCTTATCATGTTTCTTGGTATTAACAGTTCTTTTTAATTTTTATTAAAAAGTAAGTAGTCAGATGTTATTTAAAGAAAAACTGCCTGTAAGGGTGTGTGTGTGCACATAGTGTGTGTATGGTTTGTTCTAGGATAAATTCATTGTGTTAATTCTTTGCAATTTCTTTCTAGCTCCCTTTCCAATCATCAGAGCAGCCTCTCCCCTGCCTCAGTGTTGTCTTCAAGCACATCACATGCAGTAAGTCCTGTTTGCATTTCAACAGATGTTTGGCATATAGTCAGTGTTAATCTGATGGTTTAAGACCCTCTCTTAAAGTTCCTTGTGTCCCAGTACACCAAGAACTGATAAAAGAAGCTTATCTCAAGGGAGAAGGACTGCCAGCCCTCTAGCGGTAAAAAGATTGTTATTACTACTTGTGATTTGTACTAGATCAAGAATTAAATATTAGAGACTGGCCAGTCGTACAGCTGCAGAGAAAATTTTTGTGCCAGCAAGGGGAGATGGATTAAAGAGAATTTCTTGCAGCAAGTGTGTTAAAAACAGAGTTGGCTGTCTGAAACTTCTTCAAAAGGTGGAGTGTTAGCAATCTGCAAAAGGTGGAGTGTTAACAATCTATACTGGAGAGGTTAGCAGGCAAAGTGTGGTGTGATGGAATGATACATATCATGATAAATGCTTCATGACAGATGATACTGGAGCTTACCATGTAACATTGTTGTCATATGAGTAATTCATTTGAGTGAGGCAAATGGTATTGAATACAGTGCTGTAGGTGAGGTTACACAAATGGAAGCCAGGCTCTGCTTTATTCTGTGATAGTGTACTTCTGTACAGTCCCAGTTAGGGTGTGCCAATAGGATTCTGCTCTTCTTTATTCGTGCATTTTAGTTTGTAATGCTTCATCCTGACTGAATGTGTAACTTGAAAATTCACGTTTAGGCAAATGTCCTTCTTCCCTGTTGAGGGAGCTGTTTTAGCTTCTGTGTATTGATGACACTTATGCAAGTGTGATCAGCTTTTACAGTAAAGGCAGTGTATTGTGCTGGATTCAAACCAGGAACTCCTTTATACTTGTGTGTTCCTGTAACACATCTGAATTGTGGTGGTTTACCATGTTGAATTTGTTGTGAGCATTGCAGTTTCAATATTTTGAATTCTACAGAGTGCATTGAGGAAATGACAATAGCAGTGTCCTGTATTGTGGAAAAAAAAAGTCTTTTGGAAGATTGTAGTTTATTTTATATAAGTACTAGCTTAAATGAGTAGACGGTCAAAGGGCAAAACATAATGCAGTGGAAGGGCATACGAGTTTTTGTGATACATAATTCTGTGATGATATAGCTGCTTAATTTAAACTTTCATGTAATTTTCTTTGGTTACTTAAAAATGACAAGCATGCGACTTAGTTGCTTGCTTGGTACATAAGTAATGCATATACTATTAAACATTCTCTTGCATGAGCTGCGGTTACTTAAAAGATATTTTTTTCCACAGTGTCTTCGGCTGTGGTTTATTTGCTCTGTGATCCTCATTCTTTTTGTCTCCTTTCTAGCACACTAGTGTTGAGAACACAACTTCGCTCCAGCCCTCAACAACCTTTTCAACTGCTTCAACTTCAGCCACTAGCACCACCTCTTCGGTTGTCAGCATGGCAAGCAGTATGAACACTACAAACAGCCTTGGCCTGAGCGTTACCAGTGTGTCTATACCAGCTGCTACCACGCGGGCAGCTCCCTTAGTGTCTTCAGGTTCGCAATATTAACAGATCACGTGGATAGAGAGAGGACTTCAGTCTGCAGGGCTGTCAGTTGAGCATCTCACCAGCAATAACTATGCTAAAAATTCCACACTCTTGATTAGCATTTTCAGCATGCTCTACTTGCTGGCTTATAAAATAAAGTTACCTGCTTTTGTGTATTTGAAGTATTTGTTAGGGTGTGATGTGGCATTTATATAGCACATTCTATCCCCAAAGAACTTTATAAATAGACACCAGAGCAGTTCTTGCTTCAACTTTTGGACTAGGAGACTTGCCCAGTTTGGATTCCAGGTTGTGATCTACTCTTGGCTGTCAGTTCACATTAGCTTTCCTTTCAGTCTTTTCTGTGACTTGAATTCATTTGTCAGTATCAAAGTACACTGCAGTGTCCTCATTATCATGTGTCACATCCCTACTGCCACATATGCAGACAGGAAAAAAGCTGTCTGATGTGTGGGTTATTCCACAACAATAATCACTTCCAAATCATCCACTGACAGAGAAGGTGGGGAGGCTTTTTCCACTGAAGTGGAAGCAATGCTCTATTTCTCAGTTGTTCTAATCAATGTAACCTGCTAAAAGGAAATTCTGTGGAGGGAAGTGCATGATGTAAATATTAAGATCAAACTTAAATACATGAGAATTTCTCATTTCCTATTCCCACTCTTTGTAAATGAAGCATGTGACTGGCCAAAGTGCCTTTTTACCCTTCTGCTTCCTAGCTCTGCTTCACAGAGGTACCTGAGACTGTCTCAATCTTCTTTATTTTCCCAAATGCAATAAGTAACCCACAAAAAGTATACTGGCAATAATTAGTGTTTTCTGGTCTGTTGCTGACAGCAAGGTGTTGACAGGGCAGAAAATGCAAGAAAATGATTTGCTCTCAGATCAAGTCCAATGCCTATGTTCTACCTTCAGGAGGGACCAAGGAAAGAAGTTACTCTAATTCCTGTAATCCACTCAAAGTAAATGACAAAGTTGGGCTGCTTTCTGCAGGGACTGTTTTCGGTTTGAAGTAGTCTGTGCTTTCCCTTCCTTTAGATATGGTTTAACTTTTCAGGCTATTTTGAGCATTTTTATCAATTAGCACTATATTTTTCTGTGTAGTTCTGTTCTTTAAAAGCCATGATAGTGCAGCTGCCAGGGCTCCTGAGCTATGTTGTCTCAGTGCTGAAGCCTTTTCTTTCCTAAAGGCTTGTTAAAGTGTCTGTATTTTGGTTCTACAGGCAAAGCTCCCCCAAACCTGCCCCAAGGTGTACCTCCCTTGTTGCATAACCAGTATATTGTGGGACCTGGAGGACTTCTGCCTGCCTACCCAGTAAGCAATTTAATTGTACCTGTCCTTGTTTACTTAAACCTTGGTGCAAGTGGGCCCTCCAGACCTGCTGCTGTCTATGCCAAGGCATTTGTGTTGTCATGTATTACACCTGGAATTCTTCTTCCAAACACCGAAGAAATGCAGTATATTCAGTGGGAGTTCACTGTTCACAGAAAAATTCAGAATTGGTGTGGCTGTTGTCAAAGCTGAGCATGTCTTCTGTTACCGTTTTTGGTTGTATAATGTTTTAGGCCTTTACATTAAATTTAGACTTATTCAGGTTTGTGTTACTGGAATAGACTTGCTGTATTAATAATTGAACTATGCCATGTGTCCTGTCTGTCATTGTTTGAAAGGTTGCATGGAGATTTTTGGTGTATGACCAGGGTCAACATCTCATTATCTAATTTTTGAACCAGAAACTGTTCTAACTGCTTTTCTTATCACATTGGATGTGAGGGATGAGTTGTAGTTTGCTTGATAACCTACTCATTACGTCTTTAATCATTATATTCTCGGAAAGAATAATTGCAGAAAAGACTTGGTTTTACTCCCAGATCTGAATGCCCAGTAGATCTTTATTAATTCATGCATGATACATCTGTAAAAACAGTATTGAAGACTGGACAGTCAAGCTCTCTTCAGAGAACTGCTGTCACCTGAAAACAATATTAGAGTGACAAGCCATTTTAAGCTCTACTAGCCTTACAATTCTACTTCATCATTACAAAATACTACATAACATATAGCCATACACCTTAAACATAGGCTTGTCCTAGGGCAAACTGTTTAAAGCCCCAAATTTGTCAGCATCAGAGGAAAGTGTTACAATGATGTTTTATTTTTATATGTCTTCAAGCAGATTTATGGTTATGATGATCTCCAGATGCTTCAATCCAGGCTGCCAATGGTAAGTAAATAGCTTGGTTTATTTCATTTTAAGCAAGTTATCTTCAGTATTGATCCTCTGTCCAACGCAAATTGCTTTGCTCAGTGGTGATTAAGAACTTATCCTGATGTTCTATTTTTTGAATATCCAGAAACAGTTTCTTTAGGTGATGTAAATGGGTATAGAGCGATTGTTACATTTGTCCATCTACAAACTGTCTTTTCAAAGTCTTTTCAAATCTATCTGGAATCTGAGCATGAGCTTCTCTCTTAGCAAGGGGTGGGCTTGAACAGCAAGGCGTTGTGCATGAATTGACAGCCACTGGGTGCATCTAGCAGGTTGCTGAAGCTATTAAAGCTGGAGTTCTTTGCATACATTGTGGCAACAAATGCATCAGCAGGTAAGCTGCAGGAGAGGAAGCACGATTTTCTTACTTAGCTGAATCCAGAATATAAATGACACATGAGAGAAACTTGAATGGTAGGTTGTTAAATTCACAGGGAACCTCACCCTCAATGCAGAAAGGTGAGGAGTTGTTTCCTCTCACCCCAAAACTGGGGTAAAGAACTCAGAAAGGTTGGTAGCATGTAACTGAGAAAAGTTGAAGGATAGACTGATGCACTGTATCCATAAAGGCAAAACTGGAGCAATGAGCAATGATCTGGAAAGAGGTATTATTGGATGAAGGCTGTAATTAAGCAAGTCAGTATCAAGTTGTCCATGTGGAATCTGGGGTTAGCCAAATAGAGTACAGTGATGTCCCAGACAAAGCCCCATCTGTCTGCTCATCATCAAAATCAACGGTCGCAAGTGATAATGTGGTTAAGATTTGAGTTTTATGCAAACAAAAACCAGCTAATAAAAATGTTGCAGAAGAACCACTCTGACAGATAACTGAATTGAGTTAGGAGAAAAAATACGGATGATATCTAAATTAATACTAAACTGGGGGGGGGGAGGGGAGTATTGCCAGACGAAATAAAAAGTGAGACCTAAAATAAAGCATCTGGTAACGAAAAACAGGTGGAATATTTTCTGTAATGGGCAAATCAAGGCTATGGAACAAGTACTAGCAATTAGATTCAGAAGAAGCTTCATACCTGTCAGACAATTAGAGTGGAAAACTGACCTTCCTGTTATTTGTAAGTTGTCCATATATTCAGCAGAAGACCTTAAATGTAGGTCTAATATAAACAGGCAATGATTTGGAAATAAGTGGTGAAGGTTTCTGAAAGTCTTTTGTATGAGGATGTCTTACTTTCTAGTAAAATTTTTTTGAAACCCAAGAAAGTTGCAGTGGGGGCAGATCAAGTCATAGTGAGATAAAAGGAAAGACCTAGCTAAATGAAGACATGGTAGCTTGTTACCACTTCGGGAGAAAGTTATGGGATGGCTGAAAAAATGCAGCAGATGTGTCACACAAATTGAGGTGAAGCTATTAAAAACAAGTAAGAAATACTATAATGAATTAAGGAAATGATAATATTGGTATTAAAATAAGAACATGCTTGGATCAAAAAGAAAAACCAACCCTAATGATAAAGAGAACAATGACAGGTCTGTACCGCAGGAAGGAGCATTAGGAGTAGGTTCATGGTTCTACACCAGACACTATCCACAGAACAGAACTGTTGACATGTTTGTGATGATGTGAGTTCATTAAAGACAAAGCAGTGAAAGTGGACATGTGGGAAGGCTCTCCTCAGCAAGCATAGGTGGAAGAAGTGAGGTGAGGGAGCGAATGCATGAGCTGTAGCCTGGGCTCAGTGCAGGAGAGTAAGAGGTGTGGGATTTGTGGGGCTGAGGTCAGGGTGGGTGCCTGGGGCTGCTGTCACACAAAACGTGTGCTGTCCAAGCCTCTGTCTTGGCCAGTGGCTGTTGGTTGCAGGGAGTGTGTTTGGGATCTCCTGCCTCACCCCTACAACATGGGCGTTGTTCAAAGTTTATTGCTGGAAAGATGGTGTAGTTGGCTTTTCCCCTGTTCTTCCCATAAAGGCAGAGGAGGCTGTTAAAGGAGATGGACTGGGGATCTGGTGCTGTAGGTTTGTTTGTGAATAGAGAAAAAGTCAGAGAAATAAAGTAGTAGGGAAGAGCGGTTGCTGGATATGATGCAGCAGCTCCTAAGTGATTTTTATGAAGGTTCAGGCAGACTGACTCTGAAGTTGTATGTTGAGGAAGAGATAGTGTCCATGTCAGCTTGAATCTTTGGGGATAACCCCTGCCTTTGGTTGACAAGGAATGGGGTACGTATGCTGTCATGGTGCACATCAGTGAGGCTGCTCCTGTTTCAGGACAGCACTGGAATTAGTTCAAAGCAGCTGACCGCAGCTGCCAGCGTGAGTTTGCTGGGGGAGAATAAGGCTTGTACTGGGGATCTGTGTGCTGGGCTGTGAAAGTACATCTGTCTGTAACCGTTGCCTGCTGGGCCGGTTGAACATGTGACTTCCATAAAATATTTTAAAAGTACTATTATTTTCCCTTTTACCTCTTTACTTTTTTTTCGAAATAAAGTTACGCAAATATATGAAAACATAATGGACGTCTAGGGTCTTAGAGAATTCTTCACAGTTCAGCAAGTTGACAAATTTCAGTGAATAACCTGCAGGTCTAAGCAGTGCAGCAAGTACTATGGGTACATGGCGTGCAGAAGGGTATTGTGGTTACTGAAGCTGTGGTGGTTTTCTGGAGACAGGGGTGTTGTGAGCTGCTTGCTGCAACTGCCTTGCTGTAGACCAGGACATGGTCCATGGCCTTTGTGTGCTTTGAACGTGTATATGGATGGAGCTTCCCAAAGCTGTCTGCTCCTTGTGCCTTTGTTGGGTCACCCATATTTTGGGTTTGTGTAGGCATTTTTCTAAGGGTGAAATGGAAGTTTGTCGTAGCGTTTCCTGCAAATGAAGGGACCCCCAAGGGTCATGGAATCGTTGAGGTTGGGGAAGACGTCTAAGCTCATCTAGTTGAACCGTTAATCTTGTATTACAGTCCAGCAGTATCCCTTGCCATTAAGTCCTGAATGTATGCGTTTCCTGAAGACCTCCAGGGATGGTGGCTGAACCGCTTTGCTGGGCAGCGTATTCTAACGCTGCCCAACCGTTTCAGTCAAGTAATTTCTCCTTACCTCTAGCCTAATCCTCCCCTGGTGCACCTGTTGCCCATTTGTCCTTGTCTACTCAGTTGGTGCTTGGGAGAAGAACCCTATTCCCCACCTCAAAACACACAGTCCTGTAAGGTAATTGTCTCCTGTGAGCCTTCTTTTCTACAAGCTGAAGAACCCCAGGTCCCTCAGGCACTCCTTGTAAGACTTGTTCTCTAGACCCTTCACCAACTTTGTTACCCTATCTTATCAAGCCCATGTCATCTCCAGAGCGGACATTGCGTTGGCTGTGGTGCTGTGCGTGTATCCCTGTGAGGGGAGTGTTGTGGTTGAAGGTAGGTTGTCTCCAGTGGTGGTGTGGTTGAAGGCAGGGTGTGCAAGCGCTGGGGCAGAGGCCACGAGAGCAGTTGTGGTGTGGATGTGTGAGGGTTTCTGTTTCGTCCCTGAAGAGCGCTGTCACGCTTCTCTTTTGCCCTTCAGAATTCTCTTCCTGCTCAAGTGTGAAGGCCGGTTGCTGGTTGTATTGGGCTTGCTTTTTGGTCTGTCTTTCCCCATTGTTTTGGTATTAGTTATTATGAAACAGTAGAAGGGCAAGGTCAAGAAGGTCTTTCCTCTGTCATGGCATGTAGGCGTGGGGTGGTCCATGTGGGAAGCGAGCTTGTGGGAAGAAGATTGTCAAGGTGGGAATCATTACGAAGAATTGTAGAACCGTAGCATATCCTGAGTGTGAAGGTACCTCCAAGGATCGTGGAGTCCAAGTCCTGGGTCCACGCAGGAGGAGCCAAGAACAAAACCCTATTTCTGAGATCCTTGCCCACGCGCTCCTTGAACTGCAGAGGGGCTCGGAGGTGTGACCACCTCCGTGGGGAGCCTGTTCCAGTGCCTGACCACACTCTTGGTGAAGAGCCTTTTCCTAAGAGCCAGCCTGACCCTCCCCTGTCCCATCTCCATGCCGTTCCCTCGGGTCCTGTCACTGTCCCCAGAGAGCAGAGCTCAGCGCCTGCCCCTCTGCTCCCTCATGAGGGAGCTGTAGGCCGCCATGAGGCCTCCCCTCCATCTCCTTTATTGTTGGCTGAACAAAGTGAGGGACCTCATCTACTGCTCACACGTCTTGCCCTCTGGACCTTTCACTGTCTCCGTTTCCTTCCTTTGGAAGTTCCCCAGTAGCTTTTAGCACCCAAAAGAGCACAGTGTTTTGTGTTACCGGAAGCGTAGAGGCTGCTGGAGGTGAGTCCACCGCAGAGCAGAGTGGGACAATCCCTTCCCTCGCTGGGCCAGAGGCCACCCAGGATACGGCTGGCCCTTTTGTCTGCTAGGACATGCTGCTGGCTCATACTGCAGTTGGTGTTGACCCAAAGCCTGAGATGTGTTACTGTGGGGCCGCTGTCCGGCCCGTGTTCCCCCCGTGTGTGTGTGAAGGCAGGGTTGCCCCGTCCCCGGCGCAGCCCAATGCGGCGCTTGCTCTTGGTGCCCGTGAGGTGGTTGGTGAGTGCGCAGCCCTCTGGTTTGCCAAGAGCTCTGTGCAAGGGCTCTGTGTCCTTGCGGGAGTCTGTGTCTGCTCCGAGTGTAGGGAGTGTTTTTCTCTAAGTCACTCGTTACGCCTTTGAGTCCTTCATCTAGGTTGTCTATGAAGGCATTAAAGAGACCCGTCCTTAAAATAGGGCATCCCGTTAGTGACCGACTGCCAGCCTGCTGTAACCCCCTTGAGTGTAAGCCTCTGAGGCTGCCTCGTCTGATGGTTGTTGTCCCGTCGTCCTGTGTACTTGCGGAGCTGTATGCTGTCTGTTTTGTGCAGAAGGGTACTAGGAGAGGAAGTATGGAAAGCTTTGCTGAAATCACAGAGTCACACAAGCACAAAATGTGAGGCATTGGAAGGACCTTGAACGATCATCTGGTCTGTTCCCGCTGCCGGAGCAGCAAGACTGAGATCACGTCACAGAGGAACGCATCCAGGCAGGGTTTGAATGTCTCCAGAGAGGGGGACTCCCCAGTTCCCGTGGTCAGCCTGTTCCAGTGTTCTCTCACCCCTCACTGTGAAAAAGTTTTGTCTCATATTTACACGGAACGTGAGGTGTAATATGAATATTCCAGCTTGCACCCATTGCTCCTTGTCCTCTCTTTAGATGTCACAGAGAAGAGCCTGGCTCCATCCTGCCGACACTCATCCATTACACGCTTACGGAGATGAATAAGGTCACCCCTGAGTCTCCTCCTCTCCAAGCTAAAGAGACCCACCAGCCTCAGCCATTTGTTGCAAGGGAGATGCTCCACTCCCTTCATCGTCCTCGTGGCTCTGTGCTGGACTCTCTCAACCAGTTCCGTGTCCTTAGGGAAGTAAGGGTCCCAGAACTGGAGACAATATTCCAGATGCGGTCTCAGCAGGGCAGAGTAGAGGGGAAGGAGAGGCTCCCTCAACCTACTAAGCACAGCCCTTGTAATACACCTCAGGATGCCATTGGCCTTCTTGGCCACAAGCACACAGTGCTGGCTCCTGGTCATTGTGCTGTCCACCAGGCCCCCCAGGTCCGTTTTCCCTTTGTTGCTCTCCAGCAGGACAGTCCCCAAGTTACTGTGGTGTCTGGAGTTGTGCTTGCCCAGATGCAGGACTCTACACTTGCCCTTGCTATATTTCATTAAATTTCTCCCTGCCAATGTGAAGTGATGCTGACTCCCTGCAATGTAAAAAGCTAACGTTGGGTGGTGTCCCTTGGTGAGGTAGGTGGATAATGTTGTCCTGAGAGGAGAAGCTTGAGTCAAAGAGGAGATTCCTCTCCTGCAGCTGTGTTGGCTGTGACCAGTGAGTGTGTCATGCCTGTGAGCGTGCAGTGTGTCTGGTCAGGCGCGAAGGCCGCATTGATCCCGGGCCGTGTGGGTAGGAGAGTGGGCAGCGGGCTGTGTAGGGTCTGGTAGGCTGAGGAGCGGTGTGCTGGGTTTTGGGTGTACTTGGTGAGGCTGTCAGTGGTGTGGTGGAGGGAGAGGTTTGTGGTCGCTGAAGCTGTGGTGGTTGTAGGAGAGGAGGAGAGCGAGAGCGAGCTGTGCATGCTGATGGAGGCTGAGAGAAGCAGAGAGGTGCTGGGTGCGTGGGGGTGGTAGCTGCGAGGGTGTGTGGGGGGAGCGAGAGGGACTGCTGGCAGAGGTTCCCTGGGATGGGATGGGAGAGGAGTGAGTGAGACGAGTTTGGTTGGCGGGGTTCTCCCAAGATGGTTGAGTGCAAGTGCCTGAGCACTTGAAGGGTAAGCAGAAGTGTAAGGCTGGAGATGAAGGCATTATCCAGATGCCCCCAGGCCAGTCAGTGAGAGGGATGCTGTAGGACTGGGCAGGTTCTTACAAAAGGTCTTTATTTACTTTGCATAAATAGCTAATAAATAGATGACTAGCATGGTTGAAATAAATAGTTAAATAAGGAGGTGGTGGGTGGTGGTGGCTGCTGGGCTGTGGTCAGTTCTTGTCAGTGTCCATGTGCGGTGGGCGAAGGGAGGTGTCAGGTCAGAGGTGCACGTGTGGGGCTCCTCTTAGCGCATGGTGCGGGTGAGGCGGTGGATGCTCTGGAAGCAGGCGTGAGCCTCGAGGCGGATGTGGTCCCAGGCGCAGGGGCTGTAGGTGTGGTTGTGGAGGAAGTGTTGGATGCAGCCGAAGTACTTGTTGATGCTGAGGTGAAGGTTGCGGGGCCCTCGCCTGTGGAAGCGCGTGGTGTCGATGGGGAAGCAGCGCTTGAGGTGGTGGATGTGGTGGTGGAGCTGGTTGAGTAGGTCGTGGCGTGCGGTGTGGAGCCAGTGCGCGGGGGTGCTGGGGCTGCTGAGGGTGTCGAAGAGGTGTTGGAGGAGGTGGA
>CM021729.1:6506228-6519269 GCA_011074415.1 Stictonetta naevosa | reverse complement strand
CTCATGGAGCAGATTATCTTGAGCGTCATCATGTGGCACTTGCAGGGCAAGCAGGCGATCAGGCCCAGTCAGCATGGGTTTATGAAGGGCAGGTCCTGCTTGACGAACCTCATCTCCTTCTATGACAAGGTGACGTGCTGGGTGGATGAGGGAAAGGCTGTGGATGTGTCCTACCTTAAAGGAGGCTGTAGCGAGGTGGCGGTTGGTCTATTCTCCCACGTGCCTGGTGACAGGACAAGGGGGAATGGGCTAAAGTTGCACCAGGGGAGGTTTAGGTTGGATATTGGGAAGAACTTCTTTACCGAAAGGGTTGATAGGCACTGGAATGGGCTGCCCAGGGAAGTGGTTGAGTCACCATCCCTGGGGGTCTTTAAAAGACGTTTAGATGTAGAGCTTAGGGATATGGTTTAGTGGAGGACTTGTTAGTGTTAGGTCAGAGGTTGGACTCGGTGATCTTGGAGGTCTCTTCCAACCTAGATGATTCTGTGAACATGTTTAAAATAACAGTGGACAGCCATGAGCAGAGAGCCTGAGATAAGTGTTGAACTTGTTCAGAGCGTGTCCATAGCTACTTAATATTTTGCTTTCCATCAAACACTTGGTCAGGAGTTTGAGTTACCCCTCTTCGACTGTGTCTGGCTGTCAAGATGCAGTGCTCCCAAGGCCTGTTTGTTCAGGCCTTTTGCAGACACCCAAGTTAGACCCCCTGAAGGGACTGCGAAACAGCTTGGCTTTGGTGAAGGTATTCATGAAGCTGGAGAAACTGTGTTCCTGTTCAGATCATACTACGTTCGGTTCCTGGGAAAGGCAGGCCTTTTCTTGTTAAATATGTAATAGTTCATGGAAATACCTTTTTCCTCAGGCTCTGTTGAATGGTTTAACTATCACATTAAAAACAAACAAAAAAACAGTATTGTGTTGAATTTTGGCCAACAAAAAACAAATATATTTCTAAACTGAAGGTCATAACAGGGTTAATTGTCTTTTTGATATGTAGGTGAGGCTCCTGAGCACTAGGGATCAGTTTTTGAACAGTGGCAGCTTGTTGCAATTCTAGGTTTTGGATGCATACCACTTTTGAAGGCTAGTGACCAGTTTAGTACTGAACACATCTTTGTCTGCGTAATCACAGTGGTTTGCTCAGTTTTCATTTGAGCATTATCATGCCCTGAGCTCGGCGATACCGAACTTGTGCCAGAGCGATTTGCCCTGCCAGGTTGTCTGCTGGGGCTGCAGTAAAATGACTTTGCAGCTTTGTGCATCTTCTGCCCAGGTGGCACCAATTGCATGTTGTCTTTGGTTCCATAAATTTGCAGTTTTACTTCCCTGTGTCACGGGGACAGAAACTGGGCAGTTGACCATGACTGTTCTGAGACCTGTTTTCAGTTATCAGAGCTGGTAAAAGCCATATATTCATCAGGTAGTTTTGTGTTAGGTGCCATACAAATACGGGAATATGAAATTGCTTTTTTTCCAAGTGTTTTTAGTGATGGAGGATAAATTGAAATGAAAGCTGATTGCCACAGACAAGACAACACTGGTGTGTGTGTGTGTGTAGAGAGGTTGGGTTTTTCTTTTATGAACACCTACAACAAAAGTATGTTTAAAGGAGAGTAATAGGTAGCTTGGTAAATGCTTTCTGTTAGTATGAGGGAGAACAGAAAACAAACCCTGTCTACAGAGCCTGGATTTAAAGGCAAGGATCAGCATTTCTCTTACAAATGAGGGATGAGGAGTCAAGTGGGTGTTGGCAGTGACCTCCTTATATGTGTAGGAAAGATTTAATGACAGGGAAGAGACAAACAGTCTGGTTTGTGAATATGATGTTTGCATTAGTGTTCTGAGTGGGTATGAGTGTGGTGAAATTCTGGGCATCAAAACAGGACAGGAGAGATCATAGAAATTGAAGGAGTCCTACAGCTGGAGCTGGAATCCCAGCAGAGTAGCAGATAAAGTCTGTGTTAAAGACCCAGAAAAATCTGGGAGATGTCTGCAAGTACAGATCTAGACAGACCACTGTCAGCTGATACGAATGTTTTTTATCCACTCTACTCCCTCTTCTTACTCTAAAGACTGTGTGATAAATCCAATAATAGAATTTTTAAGCTGCTTTCTCAGGAATCTTGCCTTAACCAGAGTTTCTGTTAAAGGCAAGTAAAGCTGAAACTACTGCATTTGTTATCTGGGTATTTAATCAGAGCCATACCTTAACTCATGCTTTTTTTTCTTTCAGATTTTCTATTTTGTACATACATTGTTTTGTATATACTGTATATGATGACTTCGGTGGGCAGTGAACGTACCCGGGGCACTCGGGACAAAATGCAAATTTCAACCACACAGACAATACAACAACAGAAACAAGTAGTACAGGTACGTGCCACTGTATAATCATCTTTGAATTCAAAGCAAGCATGTAATGATGTGTACTTCTTCCACAAGTCAGTAAAAACTAAGAAAAGATTAAAGACTTTTTTTTGGAAGAGTATGTTTGAAATCTCACTTCAATTGCTTAGTAATCTACCACAGCCTTAATTTGTTCCTGTATTCGTCACTCTAAATGAGCATTATTTTTCAGTGATATTTCCCATCAGTGAGGAATTCTATGCCTATGGTTGTGTCAGGTTTTTGTTCTGTGACCTTGGTGTCCTCAGATTTTCCTCCTCTGTATACTAGTCTCATCATGCTGGAAGATCTCTAGTTGATACAGGTGTTTGGGTGGGTGGGAATAGCTTTATTAGATACATGCTGTGTTCTACAGCATGATTCAGTGTATCTGCAAGTCCCAGATTGCTTGTAGCGTCTTCACAGAAAGCGAAGTGAAGATCATCAGTGGATTAAAAAGTATTTCCGAATATCTGAGATTAGCTCATTGTCTTTTTTTTTTTTTTTTTTCAGCAGCAGAGTATTTAAGTTGTGTACTTATCTGGGTTACAGAGAATGCAAAATGTTTCCTCTTCTGGCAACTCATTCTCTTGTCAGGTACTTCTCCAAAATTGGACTCAGTCCAAGAATTGCCTCAGTTCTCTGCTGGCAGAGAATGCATCAGTCTAGAGGTGCTCCCCTGGGAAATGGTTTTTTATCGTTTTCCAGGCTGATCTTTAATGTGGAGAGGCTTCCTTCCTGATTTATACAGTATTACGTGAGCTCAAGCCTTCATCTCCATGCATTGCAGTGTTTTGCTTACTGGTGATTCATACTAATATGTGTATTTAGAAAGTGACTTTCAATAGGTGAAGTTGAATTTGTTTTTGTTTTTAATAATAAGGTTGCAGGAGGGTAGTGAGCAGGTTGACCTTTTAACCAAACTTGGTTAAGCACAGGGCTTGGAGCTGGGAACTCCAGGGTAGTCTCATCTGTGTTACCAGCTCATGTAGGGGGCTGTCACCATGGTACTCAGGAAATGTGAAATAGTGAGGTGTGCTTAACTCTATTACTAACACTAATTGTCTTGGAATGTTGCCTCTCAACGTGGCAAATGTCACTTCCCTCAAGGGACTGGGACAGCTGCAGTAACTTCTCAGCAAATAAGCAGCTGATGGTGTATGGTGGAGTAATTTTTAGACTATTCTCAGCATTTGCACTTGGTGACCTTCTCCAAAGCTTGTATTTGTGGTAAACTCCAACAGGAAAGCAGGGTGGGGCTGAATCAAACTCCTGAGGCTCAGAACATGTTGGTATTCTCTGAAGTGATACTTCTGGAAGGTGAGGTTCAGCCAGCTGCCCGGGATGAATCCTTTTACTCAAGAATTTCAGTAGATGAAGTGGTCCCTTTCTTAATGAAGAAGTATTTTGCAGCACATGAATGCACATTTTGGGTCTTAGCTCTTTATAACAGCCTTCTCCAACAAGAGACAGACATCTTTTCTATTTGAGCAGAAATCAAATTAGGTTCAGGATCATGTAACGTACAGTTATCTTTGACATTTTCATGGGAATCTGGTTCAAGTGGATTAAAAATGCCATGCTATGAAGAGTAGCTGTATCTGCTGAGACATTAGTGGGTATTGAGATGCTTTCTGTGTGGGGCAACCATAATATATTAGGACTTATGTTTTACTGCGTCCATCCTTTTTAGTCTGACAACTTCTGGAGAAGCTGCAAGTGTGGCTTTGTGGTCTAGAAATGTTACAGAGGCACCAAGTTACGGTGGTTTTACTTGGGTGGGCAACCGTGCTCCACCATGGCTGCTCTCTCACCTCCCTTTCCTCAAAGGGGAAGGGGGAGAAAATACAATACAAAGGGCTCAAGGGTTGAGATAAGGACGAGGAGATTGCTCAACAATTATTGTGATGGCCAAAACAGCCTCAGAATAGGCAATAAATCTTACTGTCTCCCTACTACTAACAAGCTAGAGCAGTGAGGAACAAAGGAAAGAAACCAAAAATGCATTCCCCCCATCTGCCGCCTTCTACCTCCTTCCCCTGGGCATGGGGGAATGAGAGTTGCGGTCAGTCTATAGCGCTTCTTCTCCGCTGCTCCTTCTCGGTCACTCTCGTCCCCTGTGCTGTGGGGTCCCTCCCACGGGATGCAGTCCTTGCCGAACTGATCCGGTGTGGGCTTCCCACAGGCAGCAGCTCTTCAAGAACTGCTCCAGATATGGGTCCGTACCATGGGGTCCGTCCCTCAGGAGCAAACTGCTCCAACCTGGGTCCCCCACGGGCAGCAGCTCCTGCCAGGTCACCTGCTCCTGCGTGGGCTCCTCTCCACAGGCTACAGGTCCGGCCCGGAATCTGCTCCGGCAGGGGTCTTCCACAGGCCGCAGCCTCCATTGGTGCAGGCCCACCTGCTCCACCGTGGTCTCCTTCACGGGCTGCAGTATGGAACCCTGCTCCACCGTGGTACTCCATGGGCTGCAGGGGGACAGCCTGCTTCACCATGGTCCTCACCACAGGCCGCAGGGGACTTCTGATCCGGTGCCTGGAGCACCTCTCCCCCTCCTTCTTCACTGACCTTGGTGCCTGCAAGGCTGTTTCTCACTCCTCTCACTCTCCCAGCTGCTGTGTAGCAGCTTTTATTTTTTTTTCCCATCTTAAATATGCTCTCCCAGAGGTGCAAAACAACATCACTTATTGGCTCAGCTCTGGTCAGCAGTGGGGCCCTTACCAAACATGGGGCAGCTTCTAGATCCTTCTCACAGAAGCCACTCCTATGGCCCCCTGCTACCAAAACCTTACCACGTAAACCCACTACACAAATATATCATAAATAGCAAGATCCTTTACTAATTTTCAGAGGTATTAGTGCAGCTGTTCACAGGCAGAGTCTTGAGGTTCAACCCTGTCTTCTTTTAAGTGCAGAAGTCTAGAAATCTACAGTCACGTTCTTGGGAGAGTTATGGAAGGTGATGTGAGTGGGCATCATTGCAGATGGGGTTAATTTAGAAAAATACTGTTACTGTTTTTTATGATAAAACTCTTACTTTGGAGTCATAGTTGCTAAATAAAAGTAGGAGTAAAATATCAAAACATAGGCTTCCATAGTAAATTTAATCTTATTCTGTAGTTATTTATGTAATGGCCTGTAACTGTGGTTTAAGCATCAAAACCAAGTGTTGAAATTGCTTCTGTTCCAGTAAACTTCTTTTTAATGTAAAATGAATGTAGAAGAGCAAGTGTTAATCCCTTCCCTGTAGCACCTCTGTGCTTGTTGTGTTGGTTCTCTTTGAGAAATGGTGGAGAAGATAGTGACAGTAGGCGATACTTTTTAAAAGGATATTGTTACTTTCTGTGAACATTATTGGATGCTTGCATTTTTTTCAGGCAACAGCAGAACAGATTCGCCTTGCTCAGATGATCTACGATAAGAACGACGCAGATTTTGAAGATAAAGTGAAACAAGTATGTTTCTTACGGCACAGACTTCTTGCGCCCTGCACTAAGGTGTCTCTAGGCTGGCTTACATTTTGGAGTTAGTGGCTGTTTCTGGTTTAGGTGAAATATTTTTTGGAATTACATAAGTTTAACTAGGAAAAGGTGCTCTTATTGCACTGTTAAAATTCTGTTTATAAGACATTGTGTGGTAATATAGCTCTGGCTGTGTAGTCACACTGGTGTATTATCCTTTGTAGATGAGCCGTTCAGCCAAAAGTCATCTGTGCTGATGTCTCTTGCAGACTCTGTATCTCTAATATGGTCCTAATGCTTAATGATCTTTAGAATAAAGAGTGCATTCAGCTTGCTTGCGTGTACATGCACAGGGGAAAAATTTGTCACCTGTGTAAACTGAGTTTGCTAAAATGGCCATTTTTCAGGAAAAGTAAAAATCTAATCATAGCTTAAAGGTGAATTGGTGTGTGCTGTGTAGCTGTTTTTTTTTAATCTGACCTCCCAGATCTGTATATGAAAATGGTAGAATTACACTGTGAAAACAAAATCTCACACTATTTCCTCTACCACGCTGAGCTTTGGATATATATATATTCAGGTTTCCATTATACTGTTAGAGCTGAGGTCAAGCAGTACTGAGGATTCAGCTACCTGTTCTGCTCAGGGTGTTGGTGTTTTTATCTTAGTGAGCGTGTCACAACTCACGTAGAATGTAGGAATGGACTCGGAGAGAAGAGTTATTGTGAACGCGTTGATGCAGCAGAGGGGCAGATTTCTCAATTTCCTTCCCTTTGTAAAACCTCTCAGTCACTGTTAACTGCTTTTTGTTCTTATTTATAAACTTGTTTTGTTGCGGTACTAAAAGTGAAGTCCTGTATGTCCTGAAGTAAAGGGACCTTGATCAATAGTGCCTGTAGCTCTGCTGATTGGAAGAATGATAAGAGTTAAATTCTGCTTAGGAAATGTATAATATTTCACATGTGCGTATATATTTCTAGCTCATGTTTTTTTTCTGTATGGAAGTACTTTATACCCTATGACAGGCTGTTTATATCCATTCCCCACTCCTCAGGTTGTGTACTGCAGGCCAACAAAGCATAGCTCAGAACCAGCTCTCCTTAAGCAGTCATCACAGCCTGTTTGTGTGGTCTTATGCTACAACGGATTGAAGGAGCTGAGCTGACTGGAGAAGTTAACCTTTTTCTTAGTCTGGATGTTTTTCCTGGTGGATTTGTTCTCCACCACAGTTTATGGCTGTACTCACACAGTGAAATAAAGGGTGGAGATAATGGAGCTGTCCTGATTTCTGGTGTCTTTACCCTCATACACAGGTATCTATGGGGTGACAGCATTTGCTTGTAAGCATAAACTTGCAAGCATAAAGGAAAAAAGTGCAAGAGGGTGCTTTCTTGATTACTATTTAAATTTGTGTTTCATCCTTCCTCTTACCTGAACCCTAAGCAGATCTGTGAAATGTAGATACCTTTATTTAGGATTTTAGATTGCTCTGACACAGTAGCTGCGTACTTGCTTAGAATCTGTGGTGGTATTAACTCTTACTTTATGATGATACTTTGGATATTTTAATGTGTGACTTTTACTGCCAGCTTATGGAAGTGACGGGGAAAAACCAGGATGAGTGCATAGTGGCATTACATGACTGTAATGGGGATGTGAACAGAGCTATCAACATATTGCTGGAAGGAAGTTCAGACACGGTAAGGTTTTACTTCTCTATTAAACTGCTGTTATTTCTTGTTGTAGCTATTTAATTTGAGAAAATGATTTATATTTAAGAAATCATATTTATGATTTCTTAGAAGCCATGATTTAAGAAGTCACATTTAAGAAATTGACTTTCCATGTCTCCACTGAAATTCCTCTGGAGGAAATGGGGGACCAGGGCAGCTTCTCTATCTTGTGCATAAAGGCTGAAACTTGAAAATGTTGTGGGTGTTCTGCTGGTCTGTAGAGTTCTCCATCTTTTATATATGTGCTATTATTTTCTCTGCAGCAGAGCTCAGTGGGGCACTGTCCTGTGTTCTGCTGACCTGTTTGTAGTTACTCTGTAGCACCACAATCATGAGACCTGAGGTGATACTGTGTTTGTCACAAAGGGAAATCTTTGTAAACCTAAAAAGGGAGGCAGATACTTGAAGTCACATAACTTTTGTAGGTATGCATTGCAAGTATTGAGGTTGGAGGAGTGTTCCATATCTGAAAACTAATAGTGGCAGAAGAGAATACAGAAAGTAGTTGCTTTTTTTCACTGTTGCTCATTAGCCTTACTTTACGGAGAAACTGAAAGAGAAAACTGAACTGTGTATATAGGAATAACATTAGGGTTGCATAGCATGTTTTTCATCCCAAGAGTTTTCAGGAAATTGTGGTTGAAGTTTTTGTTGGAAGGACTTGTAACAGCTTATCTGAGACAGTCAACTAAATTCTCTCTCTAATAAATGGAGAAAGAAACATGGACTTGCTTACTTTACTGTTAAATGTTCAGTAGTACTTCCTGTGATTTATCAGGATGTGTTTTGTTGCTTAGTGTTAATGAGGAAATGAACCCCCATGCCCCAAATCTGGGCCACGTATTCTAACCAAGGGGACTTTATTTTTATTCAATTTTTATTTGTAAGAGTTGAGATCATCTAAAGCATAAAAGCATGTAATGCTGAGTGTGTGGGTAAGTTGGTAGGAGAAGAGAGCATCTCACCTTGATTAAATTTATCTTGGTAATGTGCTATCCATTTTTGTGTTGTCTTGTACTTGTATTTGTCATTTTTCTAGTTGAAAATAATTTTCTGGTTGAAGAATGTCAAATGCTTTCTTACCTTAGCAGACTGTTATAAGTGATCATGACATGGAAGAAACTTTCTGAACTCATCTGTTAATAAGAGGCAACACATCTATGTTCTGTTATGTTGGCAAGTCCCTCTGAACCCATTGTTCTCACTATAGAAAATGCAACTCAAATACAGAGAATATGAAGGGCTGAACAAGGGAGGAGGAAAATATTAATTAGAAGGGTCTACATCAGTGTGTGAAGGCACGTATTGCTTATGGAAGTGTGGACCTCCAACTTGAAGGGTTTGTTGTGAGGTCATTTTCCTTCAAAAGAGCTGTACCATGGATTTAGTTATAAAGTTGGAAGCAGAGGTAATACTTGTTCTGAATGCAGATTCCTGAATCTGTTTCTAGCTTCATTTGGCTTTGCACTACATTTTTTTTTTTAACCTCATTTGGAAGAATATGTATCTATCCAATTTGAGGAATTAGAAGAGCAGGGAGGGAGTGATAGCTATGGAGTCTATTTATAATTTCTTTAGTACTCTGCCAGCTTTTTTTTTTTTTTAAACGCTGTGATCCTTAAGGCTTTGTACTCTCTTTATGAAGATTTTTCAGTTCAGATTTTTCAGGACAGTCTGGCTTTGGAGGATAATAGAGAAGGGCATGCTTCTTTGCCTAAGACTTGTGTTTGTTTAGCTTGCTACAGGAGTTAAGAGCCATTTTATTCCCAACCATATTTTAGTTTCTAAAACTTTGGAAGGTAGATTAAAGGGGGAACACTTCAGATTCCTTTTCCCCCTGTACCCCAAGATCAGGGCAGCAAGAAGGCTTCTGTTACATATTTTCAAGGGTCAAGTCCACAACTATAATTTGGCATCCTCAGCTGAAATTGTAGTTTACAAAGGCAGCTTTGGTCTATGATGCATACCCATGCCCAGAGATAGTGCTATACCCAACTTCTCAGTGTTCTTCCAAATTATATTTATTTTTTCCCCATATTAATAGTAATAAATAACTTCACAAATCCTGAGATCCTTGTGGTTGTCTGAAAACCTTACTTATGATAAAGCATGGATCTGATGCTTTCATAGTTGTTTTTACTGATACTTAAGTTGTATAAAGCTTTACTACAGTCTTTTATTTAAGATTTGCAGAATCATCCGTTTTTGGAGATTTCTTAAAACAATTGAAGATCACTTGGCACCATACCCATTAGCAATGTAGTGCATTCTGAACCATCTAGATTTGGTTCTTAAGTTGTCAGTGCAGTTATTTATTCTCCTTTAAAGTATCTCTGAAACTCTTGGAGGGTCATAGTGTGCAATGCAGTTACACAGGCTGCGGCATGTGAAGCCATGTGATAGTTACTGGAGGAGACCAAGTTTTCAGTTAAACAAATAACATGGCATTGCTCAAACAAGTAGTTTTGTAGTTCCAATCAGCACCATCTGTGCTTTACCTAAGTTGTTTTAATACCAGATATGAAATTGAAAAGTGACTTCAGCTTCTTTCTAACCTATACCACTACAAAAAATGAGTAACCATTCTTTTAGTACTTAATCTTTCAAACAAGACACTAGAACATTGAGTTTATACTTGCAAACTGCTTTGCTACCTGCTTGTTTGGTAATGTTAGGTTTTCTAATTTTAGGCAGATGGGGTTAGCTGGTCACTGCCTGCCTACCTTGAGAGGGTTTCTGAGTTGCTGTTGTATGAATTGAGAAGAGATCACAGGACCTAAATTACTGATAGCCAACCTTTTTTTCATGTAGTTTCCTGTTGTGAAGCCATGGGCTTTATCTAGTGCTTCACAGTTGACAGCACCTTATTTGCATATTCAATTTTCCTGCTTGAATACCTTATCCAGACTATAAGCTCCTAGAGGTGGAGACATTAAAAGCATCTCCCATCTTAATGGTTTACAAATAATACCTTTCTTCTTTGCTTTGCAACTATGGCTCAATAGACTATGCAATTGCATAATGAGTTGCTGTGCTATACTTAGCAAGTGTTTTAGTCATTTTGTTTTCAACTCCTACAGATACTCATATGGAGCTGATATTATCCCTGAATTTATTTTGGGGTTGGATTTTTATATTAAAGCTCAGATCTGTTTGTACCTTGTACAGATTATACCTTGTACAGTGTTTGTACACAAACTAATAAGGATTCTTCTGGTGGGGATTACATACCCCCCTTTTCCCACTTCCAGGGAGTGTTCTTTGGAAACACTCCAATTCTGTGTAATTCAATCCCTTTTCCTCATGAATTCATTAAGAATTCTTCTAAGGAGAAGTTAAAGGTTTACAATAGATAGTTTTAACAGTTTTAACCTTAAAAGTCTTTGTTAATGCAGTCTCTCTGGTATCAGGGTTAACTGATGCTTTCACCCAGGTATGAGTCCACCCTTCTTCAGCCATTCTTCCCCCCATCTCAGTAGTGAGGAGCACTTGGAACAGTCTGTCCCACTCAAGTTGCAGCTTCGATTCTCTCCATGTTCGCATCAAAACACAATCTCCTGCTCGGAATGCATCCATCAGGATCGATCACCATTTCCAAGGGTGGGGTTTGAGCTAACAGTTCACAGGTCCTGAGAGATGACAAAGAGGATGACAGCCTGAGTATATAGTTCTTAAGAAAAGCATCTTTTGTCTCAAATTGAGGTAATTCATTCCCTTTGTCCATGCACAGCAATCCAAATAATATTTCATATGGGGAAACTCCCACATCTTCTCTTGGTGCAGTTTGAATTCGGAGAAGTGCCAAAGGTAAGCACTTCATTTGGGGAAGCCGAGTTTCCAGAACTTAGTCAATTGCTTCTTTACTGTCTGATCTGCTCCACCCCTCCAGAAGAGGAAGGATGCCAAGGAGTGTGAAATTTCCACTTCATTCCTAGAATCCACATTAGCCCTTGCAATATTTCTGACATAAAGAGATTTCCTTGATCAGAGTCAATATTTTTAACAATTCCATACCTGGGAGTTATTTGTTCTAGAATTACTTTAGTTATGATGTTCGCAGTAGCAGATACTGAAGGGAAAGCTTCCACCCACCCTGACATATGATCAACCAAGACTAAGAAGTATTTACATCTACCTACTCTAAGGAGTCCTGTAAAATCTACCTGTACATTTTGGAAGCGTTGAATTCCTGGTTCTCGCCCCCTTTGGGCTGACTGCGGATAATTTTCCTATTTACCTTTTGACACACTACACAACTGCTGCGTACTTGTTCAGCCAGGGTATACATATATTCCTACACATACATATTTTCATAGCACAGTGTCACACATTGCTTGAATTCCCCAATGACCCTCTTGATGTAAAACAGTTAATATTTGCCTCATTAGCACTTTATTCAGCATTTCTCTCCCCTCAGGGAGTATCTGGTTTCCTTTGGACTTTGTGACTCCTAATTCCTTAGAAACCTCTTTCTCTTAAAACCTTTTTACTTCTTTTTAGTTTCAGGTAGGGGTAGCTCAACAACTCCCTGAATCCTCTCTGGATTTATTCTTCGTTCCCCCTCAGACACTAGATGCCCTAAATACTTGATGTCTCTTTCTATGTATTGTAATTTTCCTTTCGAGCCCTGTTTTCCCAGAAAGTCAAATAGTTTTTTAGTGCCTTCCTTCACAACTGTTTTCTCCTGTCCTGACAATAAAAGATCATCCACATATTGTAACAGTAATACCTCCTCAGGAGGCTGGAATTGCTCCAAACTCTGTTCTAGAACTTGCCCAAATAAATTGGTGGCCCTGTAAACCCCTGAGGTAAAACTGTCCATCTGTGTTGTTGCTTCCACCCCCATTTCAGGGTCTTTGCTCTCAGGGCCTGAGAGCACTCCATTAATAACACTGTTGTTCCAGTCTAACAATTTACTCTTTGAATGCCCAATTTCATCATTAAATCCTTTCCCAACAAGTCAGTCCCTGCCTTGGGTACATACAATAATTGCCCAGTGATCATTCTATCCCTAGTCTCACCTTGGTGGCCCCCAAAAGTGGCACTGTTATCCCAGTCCCTTCTACCCCCATCACATTTAGGGTTTCATTAGTTAATTTAAGCCCTGATACTTTACAGGCCAGCAATGACCTAGCTGCCCCAGTGTATTGGGTTCACATGGCAAGGTTCTGGTAGTGGGGGGGCTGCAGTGGTAGCCCCTGTGAGAAGAATCCAGCAGCTGCCCCGTGGCAGATAAGGGCCAGTTTCAGCCGGCTCCAAAGGGGCCCACCGCTGCCCAGAGCCAAGCCATGAGCAATGCAGTTTGTGCCTCTGTGAGAGCACATCCAAGAAAGGGAAAAGAAAACTGCTGCACAACAGCAGCTGGGAGAGTGAGGAGTGAGAAACCTCCCTGCAGACACCAAGGTCAGTGCAGAAGGAGGGAGAGGAGGCGCTCTAGGTGCCGGAGCCGAAGCCCGCCTGTG
>CM021729.1:6495042-6506128 GCA_011074415.1 Stictonetta naevosa | reverse complement strand
ACCCCCCCCCCCCCCCCCCCCCCGTGCAGCCCATGGTATACCGCAGTGGAGCAGATTTCCGTGCTGCAGCCCATGGAGAGGAGCCCATGCAGGAACAGGTGATTTGGGGAGGTGGACCCCAGGGGGTCCCAAGCCAGACCAACCCTCTCCTGACGAATAGACCCCGTGATAGAGACCCACACCTGGAACAGCTCCAAAAGAGCCTGTTTCTTGCTGCCTGTGGAGAAACCCATGCAGGACCAGCCCAGGAATGTCGGCACCCCGCGAGAGGGACCCCACACCAGAGCAGGGGAGAGAGTGACTGTGAAGGAGCAGTGGAAACGAAGCACCAAGGACTGATGGCAGCCCCCATCCCTGAACCCCTCCCCCGTGCCACTCAGGGCAGGTGGAAGAGAGTGGATGGGGGAAGGTGCCTCCAGCTTGTTTCTTTGTTTCTCATTGCTCCAGCCTGTCAGCAAGAGGTAATAAATTTTATTCATCTTCCTATGCTAAGTCTGTTTTGCCCGCAACAGTGATTGTAGAGTGATCCCCACTGAGGAGCCCTTGAGGTACGCTTTTTCATTTATCAGGGAACTAGCTTTCTGAGAAGCCCCAACTCCCCTATTCTGAATTTATAACAGCAATCTCTCCTCCTTCTTCTACTCCGGATACTCCTATTTGAAGTGGCCGGCCTGGCCACACTTAAAACATCTTCTCAAAGCCTGTCCCTGCTAGGATTTAGGCTGCAACACAGGTAGTTTTGCTTGCCTGCCATTCCCCTCCTAAACATTCTTCTCCAGTGAATAACATATGCAAGATTGACATTTCCCCCTCCCCCCACAATATACATTAGGCCTTAGAAATGGATTTGACTGTTCTGCTAGTTCTATAGGGTCCTCAATTAAAGACTTTGTTTCTTAAAAAACAAAACCACGCTTTAAGTTAAAACTCCTAACTTCTCTGCTGGTAAGGAGGGGAGGAGTTCACCTAAGAGGATACACAGTTAGTGTTAGTACTGTTAGTTTCAGGGAAGGCGAAGCTCTCAATATCTCTTCTACCTTGTTCTAATTCTTGCCAGAGCCTAGAGTACGCTCCTTCTCATCAGTTGCAGTTCCTGTCTCCCCTCCTGGAGCAGCTGCCGCTGCCTCTGGTGCAATGTTAGGATTATAGGGAGCATAACTTGATTCCTCCTCTGAAAAAGGAGTCTTATTGTTTATTTATAAATTTAGAGCCTGAATTTTCATCAGACCCATATTTTTTTCCAAAATACTAAAGTTCCTTTTATTGGCTTTTTAAGCCAGACAGTTAAACAATATCTAACCTTTTTAAAAATATTTTTCCCTAGAAATATTTTTCCCTAGTTTTTTGGTTGTTTTTCCAAAACCTTATCATTCTCCCCAAAGGACTATCTTTAGGCACAGTCCCAGGGTCTCCACCCCCACCCTGCTGAGTCTTGGAACCCTTAATCCCCATCTCTTCCTGATGTGCTGCTGTGGACTTTACCACCCACAGGGTACCACACGCCTTCACCTAGGATTAGGACAGAGGTGGGGTGTACTGCCGAGCACGTCACCTCACCATGTTTGGGGTACTGTACACCTAAGGGCCCAAACCCCCTGAGACTCTCTTTTGCTCATCTACCTTTTGCTTCGTATGTCTCCGGCTGCGCCCCTCACGGGACTACAGAACCTCGTGGATCGGGACTCCACACTCGCTTCGCACTAAAAGTGCGTCTCATTCACACTCCACACAAGTCTCCCCAAACCCAACCCAAGGCGATATACGGTAAAGTTTCCGTTACCTCGGTCCGTGCACAGATTTCCCAGTCCGGGTTATCAGCAGTAATACCTGTGTCAGTGCTGGCCTCCCTTCTCCCCAGTGCTTCACAGAGCCTGTCTTCAGATGAACAGTCTCGGTCCTTTGCCGGCCATACCCGACGGGACCACTGAAATCAGCGGGGTGCACCTTCCTGTCTGTGGTGGCAAGAACTCTTCGGTAGGCGACAAGATCCTGGACGAGCCCCCAAATTGTGAGAAAAATCTCAGTAGTTTTCTTCAGACAGGACCTTCTGTGAAGCTATTTTATTTGTGATTGCAATGGCGGGCGTCCCGTCAATCAGGAGCGCATTTTAGTAAACAAATCATAACCTTTTATTCCCTATTGCCCGACACCTGATCACCTCCCCTGTTTCCTCATTGGCTGAGTACTACAGGTTCACAAGCTACTCGACCCTCCTCTATACCATATAGGTACAATTTGATTTGACCAACCATTAATTTCTCCTTTTCCTTTTTTTTTTTTTCTTCTCTCGTGACTAGAGGGCACGTGATTTTTGTTTTTACTGGTTTCGTACTGCTCATACTGTTTTTCTTAGCTATCCTTATTTTGGGACAGTGGGACCTTCCCCTTATCTGCTTAACGTACTCCTCACTGCTATGCTGCACAATCACTTTTGAATATTCAAGGTTAGTGGAATTTTCCACTGCAAAAACACAACTTTGTTTCTCACGGTCCTTTGTCTTGTTTAGACATAATATTTCTTGAATTTTGCTCTACGTGATGAGCTGTTAGTGGATATTTTGTCTTATGGCTCTAGTTTCCTCAAGTTCTTAGTCTGCCATTCTGTCTCTTGGTGCTTGAGCTCTAGCATGTGTGGGTAATTTTTTTCCTTAGACCATGTACTACTTCTCATCAGTTGCTTGTTCAGTGATGCTTGGAAGATTATTTTTTTTTTCATTTCCTTGTGAGAAAAGTTTTCATTTCCTTGTGAGAAAAGATAGCTCTGTGTTGCGTCAAGGGGTGTAGCTGATTAACCGTTACGGGTCCAGTTGGATTCAGGATACTGAACTATCACAATCACAGATTGACCAACAAAGTATAACCACTGAACTACCACGGTCACAGAATCACCAATAACGTATAACCGCCGTTACTCTAGTTGCATTCAATGAGAAGTATCACGGCTAGGAACAATGCAGTTAGGTGCAATTTATTACAGCAACAGGTACACAGGTTCTTTGGATTGCTGGTGATAATTTACTGTCTGCAAAAGCAAGCTAGCATGCATGAAATACACAGGTGTGCAGCCTGGAAATTAACGTGTTAAAAGGCACAAAGACTATAGAGGTTTCTGTGGAGACACCCAGTGCAAGTGAGCAGTGGATATCATCTACCTTGACTTTAGCAAGGCTTTTGATACTGTCTCCCACGACATCCTGATAGCAAAGCTGAGAAAGTGTGGGATAGAGGAGTGGACAGTAAGGTGGGTTGAGAACTGGCTGACTGGCCGAGCTCAGAGGGTGGTGATCGGCGGCGCAGAGTCCGGCTGGAGACCTGTGACTAGCGGTGTTCCCCAGGGGTTGGTGCTGGGTCCGGTCCTGTTCAACATCTTCATCGACGACCTTGATGAGGGAATAGTGTCTGCCCTCAGCAAGTACACCGATGACACAAAGCTGGGAGGAGTGGCTGACACGCCAGAAGGCTGTGCTGCCATTCAGCAAGACCTGGACCGGCTGGAGAGATGGGCAGGAAGAAACCAAATGAGGTTTAATAAGAGCAAGTGTAGAGTCCTGCACCTGGGAAGGAACAACCACACGTATCAGGACAGGCTGGGGGACGACCTGCTGGAGAGGAGGTCTGAGGAGAAGGACCTGGGGGTCCTGGTGGATGACAGGTTGACCATGAGCCAGCAGTGTGCCCTGGTGGCCAAGAGGGCCAATGGGTTCCTGGCATGCATTAAAAGGAGCATGGCCAGCAGGTCAAGGGAGGTGATCCTCCCCCTCTACTCTGCCCTGGTCAGGCCTCACCTGGAGTACTGTGTCCAGTTCTGGGCTCCCGGGTACAAAAAAGACAGGGATCTCCTGGAAAGAGTCCAGCAGAGGGCCACAAGGATGATACGGGGCCTTCCCTATGAAGAAAGGCTGAGAGACCTGGGTCTGTTCGGCCTGGAGAAAAGAAGACTGAGAGGGGATCTCATCAATGTTTATAAATACCTGAGGTGTGTGAGACAGAGGGATTTGGCCAACCTCTTTTCAGTGGTTTCTGGGGACAGGACAAGGGGCAGTGGCCGCAAGATAGAGCACAGGAAGTTCCACACCAACATGTGAAAGAACTTCTTCACGATGAGGGTGACAGAGCACTGGAACAGGCTGCCCAGGGAGGTTGTGGAGTCTCCTTCTCTGGAGATATTCAAGGCCCGTCTGGACACCTACCTGGGCAGCCTGCTCTAAGGAACCTGCTTTGGCAGGGGGGTTGGACCCTATGATCTCTTGAGGTCCCTTCCAACCCCTTCAATTCTGTGTTTCTGTGATAATCAAGTGTTCAAATCTCACCCAAAGGCGTCCCAATGGGGGGGAAGAGAGGCTCAGCTCGTCGACTGATCCCAGGAGTCAGGAGGTCCTCGGGATGGTATCTTCCCCTAACATCCCCTCTCTCTTAGTTATGATTTGTGAAAAGTTTTCCCGTCTCCATTTAAAAGAATAGGCTCCGAGAAATTTAGAGCGCGTGCTCAGTGAGGGGTGGTTGCACCTTGGAGGCAGGTAGCTTTTGGGATGGAGGTGTGTTTTGGTATTATAAGGATATTATAATGAGCAAAAGTACCTTAGAGTACAGCATTTGTCAAAACCTGACAGATTGTAGGCTCAAGGTAGCAAAAAGTGTAGCTTATCAGTCTCGGTGAGCACAAGAACAGTCGAGTCCCCACCTGGTCATGCAGTCTAGCCGTGGTGTCTCCACTCCACTCTATGCTCCGTCCTGTTCCTTAGAGCCAGCACACCAGGTTCCCCCAGCATGATAGCATCTAAGGTCGGAAGCCTAGGGAACGCTCAGGTAATGCAGCTACACCCTACCCTGAAAGCCTCTTCAATGCTGTACATTTTCTTTAAAATGTGAATATAGTTTTATTTTATTAGTTGCTTTAGGCAATTATACCATACTCTGTATATGGTCCCTTGTTAGATTTATGGAGGTAGTTTAAAAGGGAGAATGTTGCTCTGTTTTTTTCTATGTTGCGGTCTTATTTAGGCTTCTTTGAACTGCTTAAAATTGATATAATTAATATATAGCTGGAAATATTTGGTGTTCTCACGCTTCATAAGAAAGTTCAGTTTCTATAACTTGTTTCTTTCCTATCTTTTCCCAAAAAATACAGCCTGGTTTTCCACTTGTGTCAGTGTAGTTTCTGGTAGGTATTTACTGATGTGATATTATACAAATACCTGTTTTTTTCCCATGACCTGGAGGGGTGAGAGGCAGAAGTATATCGAGAAGCCTCTTTCTTTTTGACTTCTGTATCTAATTCTGTTCTATCCAAATAGACTTCTTGGGAGACTGTAGGGGGAAAGAAGAAAAGCCTTGGAAAAGAAAGTTCAGAAAACAAAGAGAACAGAGAAAAACGAGGGGACAGAGAAGTCAGTCGTGGACGGGGAAGTTCCAGCAGACGGGGAAGAGGAGGCAGCCGTTGCCGAGAGTGTACGTACATTTTTAAAAGTTTTAGGCACTTTTCTTGCAGGTGAAACTGGTTGAGAGCAAATGCTTAATGGAATAAAAACGTCAGAGTTATAGCTTGGTGCCTAAGTGGTTATAACTTGTTTACGTGACAGGTATGTTTGATCCCTCTACATAACTTAGTTTTGGGACAGTCTGTGCTTATATTTTGCAGAGAACTAAATTTAAGTTTCTGTCCTTTTTTTTGATTAATTGATCTTGTGCTTACTGTTCTTTTATTTCAGTTTTATAATTGAGTATTTGTAAGACTGAGAGCAAGTATTTCACTGCACAGCTGCTATACTTAGTTTCTTTTAATGAAAAAAATATCCAGCTTTGATTCAGTCTCCTTTTATGAGTGGGAGAACCTGAAGATGTTCTCGTCTTCTCATAAGGGGAATGAAAAGACTGGGATCATTATTAATCTCTAGCATGTATTACTGACAAACTAGCCACAGGTGAGTTACTACAATGGAGAAAGTGCCTTGTGAATTAAAACATTTTTTTTAAAAAAAGCTACAGTTTATACAGGTGCAATAGGACCTTGTCCAAAAGAGGACTAATATTTTCCAAAGTAGGTAGCATCACAGTATCACCCAGGTTGGAAGAGACCTCCAGGATCACCTAGTCCAACCTCTGACCTAATGCTAACAAGTCCTCAAACACATTAAATTGCCATTGGATTCACATAGCCTTTTTCTTCTAGGTTTTATTAGCAATGTCTAAGCTACATGTATTGCCTATAAGAGCCATCAATAGCACTGATAAATGGGCAGAGAATGGAGAGAGATGAAAAAAAAGCCAATCCTTTTCCCTTAGAAGCAGGAAAAATATTAACAATAATTGCTAACTTTTCTAATTAATTATTGGAATATATTAAAATACCGTGCCATTGAAAGCATTGAGAAGCTCTGTAGAATAGAGTAACATCAAAAATGAAAGTGAGAGGCAAGATTTTTGCCAGAACCAGATGCTGCTTGTTTCTTTCCTAAACTGAAACTAAAGATTTTCAGATGGTTACCAGATCTTGTGTTTTCTTCCCACCTTTTTATGCATGTGTTAATGGTTTTGTTGCTGCTATTAGGACAAACTGTGCAATACAAAACACTCAGCAGTGTTTTAAGTGGACAGTCATCTTTTTTCTTCAGGGAGCCAACCATCTTTCAGAATATCTATTCAGCAGTTTCCCCCAAAATAGAAGTTGTAGTGCTTTTCAAACACCTAGCCTTCTGTCACCATCATCGTCTGATTTAAATACAGAAGAGAGTTAAATTCTCCTTGTTGTGTAGGGATGTGACACTGGCAGACAAGAGATATTGTCTTATGTATGAGTCTCTAAATTTTCTCTTAAGCTGTCTTCTCTCCACAGTTAGAGATGAAGAGAATGGAGTGGACAACAATCAAGGAGACAGGCCTTCAGACCGTGGAAAACGTGGCCGTGGGAGAGGTGAGATGGTGGCATTGGTGTGGGACTGGCCCTGATTTCATTTCCTGAAATTGAATCCCCTCTCCCCCTTTATGTGTTTACTTAAAAACTTAAGCATTTGGTTATCCTTTGATTCCATAAACACTTCAGCCACTTTTAATTTAGGTACTTGCCACCCCCCAAAGCCCTTCTCATCATTTGGTCTTAGAGTGACTTAAAGGTGATTTATATCAATTATTTTTGCAATTTTTCATGTGGTAGGCTGGTGTGCTCTGGCTATCAAGAGCTGTTTTCTCAGATCGAATAATGGCGGCCTGGAAGTTGGAGTGCACTGGGCTCCTCAAGATGTACATTGGTAGCAGCAGAGCACAAGATTCCATCTGTGGAGTTCTTGGGGAGGGATTTGTTGTGTGCTTGCCCCATTTCTTTGGGGTGGATCCTGTTGTTAGGTTTGTCTTCTGCTTTCAGTACCCAGTCAGAGAGCATTAGCCAACTTAGAGGCTTTTTGGTGAGAAGTTTTGGCATGCAGTTGTTGATGAGGAGAGCTGTGGAAAGAGCACTGTGGAGTCATAGGTAGAATTGTGCATCCTGTAAAAGAGATGGGAATGGTGTTGATAATGAACTTGATGCGGAATCAAGGGATGCATAGTTTGGATTTTCATGGGTTTGAGTGGAAAGAAGCTTGTTGTTCTTGAAGCAAGAAGAAGGGAAATGGGTAACCTGGGATTGTATTGAGAGATGGGTATTAAACTGTTAGCAGGGCTAACATAGTAAGTAATATCCATGTTGTGGAAAAACATTCCTACCTTCAAAAAAGGACTCTTCTCTTTGGAATATCTAGTAACGAGGCATTCAATGACTGGCACATCCAACTTCATTGTCTCCAGATCTGTATCTTGAAGGAGTGGAAAGATGCAAAGACGTGTAGCTTCCAGAGGGTTGTGAGTGACTTAGTTGTGCATGTAATCAGCAGGCATGAAATGGCTTCTGCAGAGAGTGCTTTGCAGGGGAGGGTGTGGTATATAGTGTTATAGGTGGAACTTAAGGCTTTAAGTGTTTGCTTTATAAAAATAATTCTTTATACAAGTTGTAAATACAAAGGTAGGATTTTATTAAGTTGTTGGGTGAAACTTAAAGGTTAATTTCAAGTTCTGTTTTTTGATTTGTTTTATGAGCAATTCATTGTGTTCATTGTCAACTCTGCTCTCCAGATGAATGTTGTATGTCTCAAGCCAAGGCACTTAATCATCAGTAACTGACATACCAGACTGAAGAAGCAGAAACAACTTAAACCAATTTCTGTTGGTTGGGTTAGTGTATACAGTGTATCTGTATCTCTACCCAGTAGTTTAGACTCTACATTCATGTGAACAGTGTCTTGATGAAGTCTCCTCAACTGTCCGTGATAAATCCCTTGAATGGCTTCAGGATCATTGTATTACAAGTGTGTGTGTTATATGGCAGGAAATACCTAATTTAATTTAATAGTGCAAGCCCTTGAAATCTGCAGGGAATTACATAAAGCTGTGTAATTCGCGTCTTTTCAAGGATGCATAACCTTCTGGTTACTAGTAGATATAAAAAAAAAAAAAGCTTCTTGCCATTTTATTCAGTAGTCTTCATTTGCTGTTAAACAAAATAATAGTCACATTTGGGGATAAAGTACTTCAGCGAAAAGTACATAGATTGGTAATCACAACAGAGCCATTTTTTTTTAGAAATGCTTCATGCAGTGTGTGTGTGTAGGAATCTAGGAAACATATACAAAATTAGGGGTCAGCTAATATCCAAACAACGCACTCTAGCTATTTTAAGGTACCTTCTCAGGCTGGTATTATCTTATTGGCTGCTTTCTAGGGGGAGATTTGCTGGGCCATCGCATTACTGCTTCATTGTAGAAAAAAATAATTTCAAGAAATGACATGCACTGAAACCAGCAGAAATGGGGTCGATTCTGTGGTGATAGTGCACTATTTATTGGGGGAAGAAAAAAGCAAAGCTTGATTATGAGAATTTCAGCTTTAGTGCTGTAGGCATTAGTTTCCTTATCCCTGCAACTATGAAGGGTAGTAGGTAGACAGTACGAACAATGGTGATTGCTGGCACTCAGGAAAGCAGGGATTTGAAGTAGATTGATGTTGTGGTTTAACCCAGCCGGTAGCTAAGCACCACACAGCTGTTCGCTCACGCTCCCCCCTCCCTCTCTGGGATGGGGGAGAGAAACGGGAAAAACTGAAGCCTGTGGGTTGAGATAGAGACAGTTTATTAGGACAGGAAAGAAAGGAAAATAATAATAATAATGATAATAGCACTACTAATGTGTACAAATAAGTGCTGCACAATGCAATTGCTCACCACCAGCTGACCGATGCCCAGCTTATCCCCGAGCATCCGGCCCCCCACCCCAGCCAGCCACCCCTATATATTGTTCAGCATGACGTCAGATGGTATGGAATACCCCTTTGGCCAGTTGGGGTCAGCTGTCCTGGGTCTGTCCCCTCCCAGCTCCTGCTGCACCCCTAGCCTGCCCGCTGGCAGGACAGAGCGAGGAGCTGAAAAGTCCTTGGCTTAGTGTAAGCATTGCTCTGCAGCAAGTAAAACAGGGTGTTTCCAACATTATTCTCATCCTAAATTCAAAACATAGCACCCTACCATCTACTAGGAGGAAAATGAACTCTATCCTAGCTGAAACTAGGATGGTATCCACCCCTTATTCCATACCATTTATGTCATGCTTAGGTCCCACACTTCTCAATACATTCCAGTTAGTCACCACCTTCATACATGTACATGAAATGTCCATTAAATTTGTTTAGTCCATGATTGACTTCGGGCTCTATCTGTCACAGCAGTCTTTACGGGCAGAAGAGATGGTGGGTGGTGTTGGAGCGTCACACATTGAAGCTCGTTCTCGTTCCACCACATCACTTTGCTTGTCCATTTCTATCAAAATTCATTCATCGGTGTCTGCGTGGTTGTTACTGTGATACCATTAATAGGACATTGACATATAGCAATCATGGTAGTGATGACACACAGTATTAGATAATTAACATAATACAATCCAACTCATGGTCTATTCTCACCCAGTATTAAATCTCCTTGAGGTACACACCAGACCTCCCCATTCTTTTGCATTACCCACCAAGTGCATCCAGGTCCCTGAGCAAAAGCAATCCCACAAATGGGTTTGCCTTTTCCTGAGGCAGGAGTAGCCCAGACTGTCTTTCCCAGCATGTTTCTTATGTGCACTACAGGAACTTTATCCCCTTCTACTGTACATAACAGGTCTGACTGGGCAGGTCCAGCTCGGTTAGCAGATCCCCTAGTATTGACTAACCAGGTGGCCTTTGCCAAATGTGTGTCCCAGTTTTTGAATGTCCCAGCACCCATTGCTTTCAGTGTAGTCTTTAACAGTCCATTGTATCGCTCAACTTTCCCGGAGGCTGGTGCGTGATAGGGGATGTGATACACCCACTCAATACCATGTTCTTTGGCCCAAGTGTCTAGAAGGTTGTTTCAGAAATGAGTCCCGTTGTCTGATTCAATTCTTTCTGGGGTGCCATGTTGCCATAGGACTTGCTTTTCAAGGCCCAGGATAGTGTTTCGGGCGGTGGCATGGGTCACAGGATATGTTTCCAGCCACCCGGTGGTCGCTTCCACCATTGTAAGTAGGTGGCGCTTGCCGTTGCGGGTTTGAGGGAGTGTGATGTAATCAATCTGCCAGGCCTCTCCATATTTATATTTCAGCCATCGTTCTCCATACCAAAGAGGCTTTGACCGTTTGGCTTGCTTGATTGCAGCACAGGTTTCACAATCATGAATAACCTGTGCTATAGCGTCCATGGTCAGGTCCACCCCTCGATCACGAGCCCATCTGTATGTGGCATCTCTACCTTGATGGCCTGAGGTGTCATGGGCCCATCGGGCTATAAATAATTCACCCTTATGTTGCCAGTCCAGGTCCACCTGAGCCACTTCAATCTGAGCAGCCTGATCCACCTGCTGGTTGTTCTGATGTAGCCTGATTCTTGGGCACATGAGCATCTACGTGGTGTACCTTTACAACCCGGTTCTCTACCCAGGCAGCAATATCTTGCCACAATGCAGCAGCCCAGATGGGTTTGCCCCTGCGCTGCCAGTTGTTCTGCTTCCATTGCTGTAACCACCCCCACAGGGCATTTGCTACCATCCACG
>CM021729.1:6454008-6475042 GCA_011074415.1 Stictonetta naevosa | reverse complement strand
GATGGGGAGGAGTAGGTATGCTGTTAACTGCATTTTCAGGAATTCTTATTTTGGTTCAGTTTCTCTACAGTTTCCATGCTTTTTTTCTTCCTTCTTTTCTCTTTTCTCTCTTTTTTTTTTTTTTTTAATCCATGTCTGCTCATAGAGGAAAAAAAATCTTTGGAAACCAAAACTTTTGTTTTGTTCAATGAATGACCCATGTGTTTTCTTCCATTTCTTAACTTTTAAAACTCTAGGACATTTAACCCTGCAGACTATACGGAGTCTTCTGCCACTGATGGCTTTGGGACAAAATCAGAGATTTGGGAGACTGGTCAGAATGATGCAGATGATGGAACTGGTAAGATGCTTCCAAAAGTGGAAGGATTGGAATGAAGACTTGTAGCAAATGGCAGTTAAAATAACCATTCTATTAGTATTCAGCTACCTTCTGAAAATGTGAATACATCTCACATGGCACAGATAGTAGTTCATTTTTATAGCTTAACTACTACTGAATTGCAGAGCGTATGCTGTAGCCCAAGTGACTCTTCAGTTAAATTGAAGGGAAGGCAATTTGCAATTTTTTGTTTTAGTACTAACAATCTCTTGAGAGTCAAAGGGTTATTGAAAGAGTTATTGGAAGAACCTTGTATGTAGAGAATTGTTTAGATATCTTAAGTGCTGCTTAAGATTTCACCTAATTGTAGTTAAGATTGCAAGTACCACTGAAAATGATTGGTTCACAGGCATTGAGTAGTAGGATCTGAATACGTAAGTAGAAAAAGGAAAATCTGTTGATAAATATAAATCTACTTTGTGACACTGCGATGACTGTGGAAGCTTTACTTATGCAACACATGAACTTGAGCATGTGAGTTTCTGGGATGGAGGAGAGTTCCAAGATCTGGCACCTTTGAAGAGAATTATTAGCTAAAACCTGAGTAGGCACTTGAATGGAAGCTAGAAGATCAGTCTGCCTCTCTGAAGATAGAGGCAGACTATACAGAGTTTCTACATGGAGTTTCAAGTATGAAGCGTGCACTCCTGGCTAAAGGCAAGAGACAAGATGGTCTGGAAAGGAACCACTTCACAGTTGTTTCATGATGATTCAGAAATGAAGAATGTGATGTGCTAGTCTGTGACTTGGAAAAACAAGATTGTTGCTTCTCGTAGTCTGTGGCAGGAGATGAAGACCAAGGGAAGCCTGTGCCATGATGGAGAAATTAATGTATGTTATCATTCACGCCTGGAAACCACTGACTGATAGGAGAGACTTATTGTTTTTAAAACCCCAGTAAAGAGTGACTCTTATGATCTTTTCATTGCTGAAGCTAGCTGAGATTATTTTTTTCACAACCTCCATGTCAAGTGTGGAAGGAAAAGACTGATACTGGAGGCCAGTGTGTGCTTCGTAGAGCACTGCAGTGAGCCTCTTGAGGTGTGCAGCTTTCTAAACTTCATAAAAGCCATTTTTCACTTAACTGGAGAAAGCAGTAACAGGCTCAGAGTTTAGGTGGTCTTACTAGGCAGCTGTCTTGTCACTTGAGAGCTACTACTGCCTAGCAATCCAGTGTGGGAGAGTGGCACTGAGGACATTAATGGTCATTGGAAGGGGAGCTCTTTTTGCCAAATACGGCATCTTTCCAGGGAATTGCATTTTAAGTGATGTGGTGGTGTAGCACAAACAGGAACATGCCTTTTACTTTCACTCATGTTAGTTTTTCAAATAAGGAGTTAGAAGGGCAGCTAATGACTTGAAAATACCCTTAAGAATACTGATGCTGATGTTTGCTGTATGGTAGCAGAGGACAAAATATGTTGTCACAAGTATAACAGAAGCAATAAGGTTGACTGACTAAAGATATTCAAGAAAGGCATGAGGAGGCTGGAACAGAGGTAGAAAATTCCCTGGTTATTTATTAATTATCACAGTTACGAGGCTGTGGTTTATAAATGACTTTGGCTTGTGCTCTGCTTCCCAAGTGAGCCTGAATGGTGGTGACCCTCCCTGCAAGCTGTGTAGCCTTTGTATGCTGCCTCCTTGCAACCTGTTCCTCTTGTGGGCGTCTCCTCAGGCTTCAGTAATGGAAGAATTCTGCCCAGGAGTAAGAGTGGGTGCAGCTGAACAGATCCCTAGGAGAGAGTGAATGTGTCTACATGAGGGATTTGCTGCGAAGGAAATCAGTGGAAATTGAAAGCATACTAGCCTGTGTGCGTGCAACTTGTTTTTTGATGCCATGTCCATTTTTGCTGTTAGGCCCTATGCATGTCAGCGAGAAATACATTGGATTTCAGTGAAGCAACTTAAGTCATGTATGGGATGTTGGGGAGCATGAGGAGAGGTTTGCTTGGCCTAGTTGGCTCTTAGGTGTATGAGTGTGGGGAGTTTCCTGCGATATAGAAGTGTTTGTCAATGTAGGGAGTTGCCTGTGTAATAATTCGGTGAGTGGAAACTTAAAGTAGATGACTGTGAATGTTCTTTATGGATGTTAAGTAACTTTCTGCTGCTAATTTTCCTTTACTTTCAGTGAGTGCAAAGGCACCATAACTGACAAAACGAAGTCAAAATGCCTGCCTATATGTATCAGTATAGGGAGAAAAATTTATTTTGTGGTGTTTCTTCTTTAGACAAGTGCTAGTCCCATATCTTTTCATCCACAATGAAAGAAACAAAATTAATGCATTCTTGTTATGTGGAGGATTAGTGTCTTTTGTTTGCAATTTCATTAAAAAGGATATAGTGGGCAACTACCTGGAGAAGCTAAGCCAGTTTTGCATATTAAAATGTTTTCTGAAGACAGAACTCCACAGAGAACTTAAATTTGGAGGATGAGTATTTACAAAGTATTTCCTCTTTAAGCCAGTGCTGGGAGAGGATTAACTTTAAAATTTTCAATTAAAAATAAACACATTATTTGTTTCCAAAATGTTGTTGCTTCCATGTGTGTAATTGTATTCCAAATAATTCAGCATCCTAGTTCTTATAGAAGTAATGTTCTACAGAAAGGTAAAGGGAAGGGACAGGTGGAAGGAAACAAAATGACCAAGTCTTATCCGAAAGGGATTATACTTGAACAATTCAATTGATGCTTTCTTAGAGGCATGCTTAGTTTTCATTCTCTTAGTTTTTTTTTGTTTTTTTTTTTTTGTAATGCCCAAGGCAATGGGAGATCCTGAACAACAAATTGCACCAGTTCTTAAGAAAATAAATGAGGATGGAGGTGCTCACCTCTCAAAGTAGACTATAAAAATGGATATTGTATTCTGGTAATTTACTGTTACCTTGACTTTGATAGTGTTTCGTAAATTTCACAGAAAAACTTTATTCATATCATCTTGGTTATGAGCAGCCTGCAATGACTCTGAAACTGAACAGTGACAACCAAGAAAAAAAAAAAAAATTATAGTGTATCTGTCAAGGGGGAAGAAGGGAATTGGGTAGCTTGGAAGTTGCAAGGAAGCTGTTTGTTGTTTTTTTTTCAGGACTGCTGTAGGAATACTTAAAGGAATCATTCAGATCTTTCAAAGATGTAACCCAGAAGAAAAGGATTAATATATTATTCTTATTAATACAGAAGTTTTAGATAGACCAAAATAAAATAATTTGGGGGCAAATACATATGGCTGAATAAAAAAAGGAGGGGGGAAGTGACAGGAAGTGAGGAACTGGAGGAAAATAGTTGAAGCTGTACCAGAACCATATACTTTGTATTGGCTTGATGACTTTCTGAAACTGAACTTTTTGCAGAAGAAAACATGAAACAGTCAGAGATGGAAGTGTACGTAGAAGCTGATAGACAAGGATCCTTGAAAACACAAAGCATAATTTCAGTGGAAAACAGAACTGTTAAACAGTAATACTTCGCAAGGCATGGGGTAAAGGTTGGGAAGAGGATTTATGGAGCTAAAATAATACCAAGGTGGATTATGGACAAAAAGGAAATTGTTAGACTTGTGGCAAGATCAGACTTAGAAGCCTGTCAATACCAGGAAGCTGTTAGCAATGCGGATTTAATTCAGAGAAGAGCAATAAAACACCTGACGTTGGAATGATTGATTTTTGGAAGGCAGTGTGTTAATAAGTGACAATGATGAACTTAGCCTGGGTCAGCTAATTAAAGGGTGAAGGGTTGCGTTCAGTATTTGAAAGGAGTGAATGCACAGAAGTGTAGTCATGAGTAGAAGCAACAGATAAATGTTTACATGGAGTGTTAGGAAAATGTCCCAGTGTTATTCCAAACAGCTCCAGTCTCCAGAAGGTGTGGTGAGAAATGCAAGGGGCTCAGGTGTGCTTTGCAAAGGCTTTTCTTTCTTTGTTTTACCAGATTCTGAGCTCTGTTGGGGAGCTGTGGCACCAGCGCAAGGTGTGTCTGCTGCAGAGATGACAGAAACATAGAATTGAAGGGGTTGGAAGGGACCTCAAGAGATCATCGGGTCCAACCCGATGGGAACCTGCCAAAGCAGGTTCCCTAGAGCAGGCTGCCCAGGTAGACGTCCAGACGGGCCTTGAATACCTCCAGAGAAGGAGACTCCACAACCTCCCTGGGCAGCCTGTTCCAGTGCTCCGTCACCCTCACCGTGAAGAAGTTCTTTCACATGTTGGTGCGGAACTTCCTGTGCTCTATCTTGCGGCCATTGCCCCTTGTCCTGTCCCCAGAAACCACTGAAAAGAGGTTGGCCAAATCCCTCTGTCTCACACACCTCAGGTATTTATACACATTGATGAGATCCCCTCTCAGTCTTCTCTTCTCCAGGCCGAACAGACCCAGGTCTCTCAGCCTTTCCTCACAGGGAAGATGCTCCATGCCCCGTATCATCTTTGTGGCCCCCCGCTGGACTCTTTACAGGAGATCCCTGTCTTTTTTGTACTGGGGAGCCCAGAACTGGACACAGTACTCCAGGTGAGGCCTGACCAGGGCAGAGTAGAGGGGGAGGATCACCTCCCTTGACCTGCTGGACGCGTTTCTTTTAATGCACACCAGGATCCCATTGGCCCTCTTGGCCACCAGGGCACACTGCTGGCTCATGGTCAACCTGTCGTCTACCAGGACCCCCAGGTCCTTCTCCTCAGAGCTCCTCTCCAGCAGGTCATCCCCCAGCCTGTACTGATACGTGTGGTTGTTCCTTCCCAGGTGCAGGACTCTACGCTTGCTCTTGTTAAACCTCATTTGGTTTCTTCCTGCCCATCTCTCCAGCCAGTCCAGGTCTTGCTGAATGGCAGCACAGCCTTCTGGCATGTCAGCCACTCCTCCCAGCTTTGTGTCATCAGCGTACTTGCTGAGGGCAGACACTATTCCCTCATCAAGGTCATCAATAAAGATGTTGAACAGGACCGGACCCAGCACCAACCCCTGGGGAACACCGCTAGTCACAGGTCTCCAGCCGGACTCTGCACCACCAATCACCACCCTCTGAGCTCAGCCAGTCAGCCAGTTCTCAACCCACCTTACTGTCCACTCCTCTATCCCACACTTTCTCAGCTTTGCTAGCAGGATGTCATGGGAGACGGTATCGAAAGCCTTGCTAAAGTCAAGGTAGATGACATCCACTGCTCTCCCCCCATCTACCCAGCTGGTGATGCCATCATAGAAGGCAATGAGGTTGGTCGAGCACGACTTCCCCTTGGTGAATCCATGCTGACTACTCCTCATAACCTTCTTCTCTTCCAATGGCGTGGAGATGGCATCCAGAACAAGCTGTTCCAACATCTTTCCAGGGACAGAGGTGAGACTGGCTGGCCTGTAGTTTCCCGGATTCTCCTTCTTACCCTTCTTGAAGACTGGAGTGATATTGGCTATCCTCCAGTCTTCAGGCACCTCTCCTGTTCTCCAGGACCTTTCAAAGATGATAGAGAGCAGTTTGGTGATCACCTCTGCCAGCTCCCTTTAGCGCATGTGGATGCATCCCATCAGGACCCATGGATTTGTGTGCGTTGATCCAACTCAGATGCTCCCAAACCACTCTCTCATCAACCAGGGGGGAGCCCTCCATTACCCAGACCCTTTATCCTCCCTCCAGGGTCCAGGAGTCCCAGGGGGGAGTCCTTGAAGCAAAGACTGAAGCGAAGGAAGCATTCAGTATCTCCGCCTTCTCGGCATCTCCTGTTACCAGGAAACCCCCACGTTCAGCAAGGGACCCACATTATCTCTAGTCTTCCTTTTACTGTTTACATACTAAATGTAGCCCAGCTCTCACAAGCACCCTTGTCTTCTAGCAACCTAGCCCATGAGATACCCCCAGGCAGGTCCCGGAAGAGGTCGAAGTTGGCTCTTCAAAAGTCCAGGGTAGCAATCCTGCTTTCAGCCTTACTTCTTCCACCAGGTTCCATCTTGAACTCCACCATCTCATGGTCGCTGCATCCCAAGCTGCCCCCAGCCTTCACATCCCTAACAAGCCCATCCCTGTTGGTAAGAAATGGGCCTTGCTCTGGGCAACGTGAGATAAATCCAGGCAGGGCAAATATGGGGATGAATTTCTTTAAAGAAGAAATATCAGAGTAAGAGATCGTGTGCTGGTCAGGAGAGGGGAAAGAAAAACTCTCTGGAGAGTCCTGTTTATGAGGCTTTGCCTCCTTTCCAGAATTTCTGTGTAAATGTGTGGGTTAGGCTATAAATTCGAGGTATTGTAATTTTGGTGTGCTTTCATATGATCTGTAGTTATTTTTCAAGTGCCTTGATATTTCACAATAAGAAAGATTTCCCTGCTAAGGGGCTGTGGTACAAACAAGAGCAAGATATTTCAAGCCATGTTATGTTGCTCCACAGAGTCACCCCAGAGTGGATGTTACCTTGTTCAGGACTTGCCAAATAATTTTGGATTCCGAGGTATAAAATCCCTCCCTTCTCGCCCTGTGTGTATCTCTGTGGTTGGCCTGGATCACTAGATTAGTGCTGTTCAGCCCTGCTCTGGCTTGGCTGCTGCTTTTTAAAAGTGTACAGAAGGCCACACTAATTTACTGATCCTGTCAGTACAAGTGGGATTTGGTGCTGTCTGTAGGGGGCTTTTGTTTCTGATGTGTCTCGAGGGGGTTTCTGGTTCAACGAAAGGATGGGATTCCAGTCGTAGTTCTGCTTTTGTGCTTGATCAAAGGTGATGGTACCAGGAACTTCAAATGCTGGTGTTTTCTTGGCTTGTGGTTTTGTAGTTCAGATGGCAGCTCAGGTTGTTGCTGGGTTACCCTCCCCTGTGCTTATGCTGCTGGGCAAGGCTGCAGTCCGTTCATCGCTCTTGCATGTCTGGGTCTGCTGTTTCCTAGGGAAGGGATCAGGTTTTTAAATCTGTAGGGTCGTTTCCTGGAGTTCTACCTTTGCTGTGTGCTATGGACTGGGTGCTGTGCTCTGGTGTTTGCCAAATTGTGCTGCAAGTGATGGGAAGAAATGTTTTGCAGCTACGGTGGGAGCTTGACTCTTCTGCTGCTACAATATCAATTATATATGTTTTAAGATCAAACCCTTCTGGGAGGAGAAGGGATTTGGGTCCCTCTTCCCTGAGGAGAGGGTTAACAGGTTGGAAAGGAGCCTCCAGAAGCATAGCTTGGGTCTTGAGTTTGAGTACATTGAAAGTGGGATTATGGATGTCAGAGCAGGTGTTTTAGTTGCATGAATTTGTTACGGAAATGGGAGATCCCGTGGAGGGGCTGAGCAACCCCTCCCTGTCATGGGGGCGGGTATAGGAGGATATGATAATGTTTGATATTAATCACTGGTTGCAGACATGCCTTTGTGTAAATTGTCTGATACCACAGTGGCTAAGAAACTCCTGAAATCATAGACCAAAGTTAAAAAAACAAACACTTCTCAAAAGCTCAAATCTGCAGACCAATTTCCTAGGGCTGCCCATGTTTCCAGCCACCATCTCCTCACGTTGTTTTACTAATAATCAGAACAGAATTGCTTATAATGCAGAAGGGTAAAATACGACATATTTTTAGCTGGTAACTGTTTTCTTTCCTTCCCCAAATTTTAATAGGAGCATGGAAAAATTCAATAGAAGAATGGACAGCAGAAGACTGGAACGAAGATGTAAGTGTCCCTTCCTAGATAGACAGCGTTCATTATTTACCTTTTTCAGTCTTTACATTGTTTTCAAAACATCAGTGCTCTAATTCTTTCTTGTATGTGATGTTTCTTGCTGTAATTCCCATTTAAGAGCATATATTTAGAAAAGCTTAATTTTAAATCAAATTGAATTAAGAAATATATTTTGCTGGGTGGCCTATATATGGATAATGTTAAGTTTTGTCCCAAATTAAATATTAGTGAATTATAGTTCTTTACTGCTTAATTCTGATGGGTGGTATCTGCATACCTCCCCCTAATATTTTGTAGGGATGTCAAGCCATATTATCACAAGATTTTATGTTGAAGTGCTGAAGCTTGCTATCAAGTTTAGACCCATCATTGATGCTTTTTGCTTGAAATGTACATAATCCAGTCAGTCCTCTTCATATTCAGAATATTAAAAGAGGAGCTAGTAGTGTGCTGAAGATGACACTTAATTGCTTCATTCCTGTTGCTTCATCATTATGTGTTGTCTAAAGTACTGGAACAATCTTTTTTCTTTATCAGGCAAGAGATGCGTCTTCATGTCTGCAAAATATTTGACATATTTATTGTTTATTTGTGATTTTAAATTTTCAGTATATAATAATAAAGATTAAGCAGTTCAGAAAACAAATGAGATAGCAAGAAATAGGGAGAGAAAACCTTAGTGTTTAAGAAGTTTTTCATTTTTATAGATACATCTATCATCTCAAGATTATTTTTTGAAGAGTAAACTTGTTTCAGAAGCCATCCCTTTTGCTTCCTGTAGGGTGGCATGTCAGTGTTACCCTCAGGGATGTGTTAATAGGTCACGTAACAGATACAAAACTGTCCTTACCCAGTAAGGAGGCCATGTCTTTTGAGAAAATTAAAAGAACTCTGAAATATGACCTAGTCCTAGGTTCTCTGTATTGGTTACTGCCATCAAATGCTGGGTTTTTTTGTTTGTTTCTATAAAGCCGTCCTCTATTTCTGCAGTAGATGCTAGTGGAAGGCTAAGGATAGTGAAAATGTCTGGCCTTGTTTCTCTGTTTAGGACTGGTACGATCTCTAGCCTGTTAATTTTCATTAATTATGGAAAGCTGGAAGAATCCTGTAACTTAGGAGAAAGTTATTCATGTGTTGATGCTCAGAAAGAATGAAATGGAAAACTGTAGGCAAATTAGCCCAGAATGTGCCTGGAGAAAAATTAAGGGAAAATTGATTAATCTGAGTCAAAAAAGAAAAAAGGGAAGTACAGGATACAGTTTGTGCAATTCAGTGTTGCTTTATGGAAAATAAATCCAAATAACTTTTAATTTACTTAAAGACCAAGATTATGTTTAAGTGTGAAGATAAAGTATGTCCTTGTAAGAGATTTCATTTTATATCTTTTGTTGTCTTTTAAAAATAATTTCATGATACCAGAAACCACACTAAGTAGATTGTGATCTGTCTTGTAAATTTTGGTAAATAGCCTTTTGCAGGAGGATCCTTACTGAACGTGGGTACTTCTGAGAGGGCTACAAAGCAATCCATTCCTAGGCCAGAGTCAATCTAGTGTCTTTATCAATGCTTTGGAAGTAAAAAATAAAATCACTGCTGAATAAAATGTTAGGGAAGACGAAAAATTATTGGGTAATAAAAGTAAACCAGTCATGCAGAGAAATCTTGATTGCTGCTAGATGTGACTTGTTCAAATGAAAAATGCTTTAATATAACCAAATGCTACCCCTCAGCCTTTTTTTTCCTTAAATAGGAATAAAGAATGCAAGGCATATCTCCAGAACAAGGGACTGTTTTCTGGAAAGTAGCAACTGAAAACATTTTAGTGTTTTAATGCGTGATGCAAAAAGAGCAGCTCAGCATGGTTTCCTAAAGGGCTGATGCTGTGGCAAAAAAAAAAGGTACTGTAGTCTTTTTGCCTGTAGGCAAATAACTTTTTGACTGGGGAAAATAGTTGAAAAATATTAACTGATAGAAGAGGTGCTAGAGTGAGATTTTCAATTTCTTTGGCATAGTTTACTGAATCTGATCTATGCCTAATCTAGCAGAAAGGCATAATATGAACCTGTGTCTAGAAAATGGAGCCACACATTTAAATGTGTAATTAAACAAGCCTAGCAGTGTGACTAATGATTGAAACGATCAAGGAAGCTGATGTTTTTGCTGTCTGCTGATAGACCAGGTGCTTTTCTGAAGAACACTTTTGTTTAAATTTTTGTTCTTTAGTCAGATGTGTTGCAAGGTCAGTATTTGAACAGGTAAGTGAAATTTAATGTTGCTTGATCTGAGTAGGATTAGATTTTTGTGATCTGATAGTCCTGTCTGGTATTTATCTTTGAAGTAATGAGTACAGTAGGGTGTCAGCGTGATGTTTAACAGGGTGGAAGCTATTTGCAGTGAAAATAGAAGGCTGTATTTTTTTGAAGGGACATTTAGAACATGGACGGTGAAGGACCAGACAAATTTTGAGGTACCGTAAATGCTCTAATATATTTTCCTGTTCCCTTGCACATTAACTGGCCATAGGAGGAGCTAACTAGTTAAATGTGTTATCTGCTTGGTGATTGGAGAACAATTTTATAATAGCAACAAGGACTAAAAAGCACAGGCATTTATTTCACTGCAGATGGAGGAAATACCCCTGTGAAGCTGCCACATGCAAATGGTTCGTGACTGTTCATTTGGTTCTGGGAAATGGCCAGTGCCTCAGTGAAAGATTTGCGAATGTGGTGTATGGTGAGCATAAATGACTTTGTCAGAAGACGGTAATGCTACCTCTAAGAAATACTAAATACATCTGTGTAACCAAATATACTTGTTAGCTGCTGCACAAAGTATGTGTTTTGATAAATGCTATTATTCCCCAGACTTTAGAATTAGTTGCTTGATTTAAGTTTGTGGCAGTTTGCTAGGACAGGGTGCAAGTGTAAATTTAAATGTAGCAGAGCTGGTAGCTGAAGACTTGGGAGTTATTTTGCATGCTGGTTTATTTGAGGAGACTGTTTTCTCTTGCATACTTTGAGCATACTTTTAGGCTGTCACAAACATCCCCGGGCTCCTCGATTTGCTTGGTTTTCAGGATTCATCAGTGGTTTTGCCACAGTTGGTCTTACCCTGTGTTGTGTGGGCAGAAGAAACTGTTGACATTACAAAGAACTTAATATTTAACCAAGGGATTGCAGATCAGAGCTGCCGCTCTATTAGTTGACCTCCTTATGCTGTATAATGCAGGAATCTCATAATGCTACAAAAAAGTACAGTACAAGGTGTTCTAAAATAACACGTGCAGTTGAGAAAGGGCTGAACAACAAAGGAAGAGGCTTTTTAATCACGTAATAAGTTGATTCCTTGTAAGCTTTGATCAGACCATCAAGTTGCAGGCTTGCAGCGTGATGCACAAGACAAAGCTGAGAAGTGTTCCAGAAAGATGGGATTAAAATACTTTGTCTTGGCAGCGATGGAAGGGAGGGAAATGGAGGAACTGTGGTGAGTTTCAGTTTTTCATGACCCACTATGGTGTAAGTAAGGGAGTTGTAGCGGTGTATGAGAAAAAAATGAACTTTGCCTCGGAGTGGGAGCTATCACTTCCCACTCAGCTCCAGACAGCTTAAATCAGCAGCGATTCACAGAAGCCCAGTCAGTTGAACACATGCATGGATGGATGTGTGTGTTCAGCAGAGCTGCCCATGGGATGGCAGGTGAAATTGGCTGGTATCCGTGATGTGCTTTTCAACTGGGCTGCTAGCAGCACATGCAATTAAAAAGGCCTAATTTCCTGCAAGAGCTGTAGTCAGATGTCCCATTCTAAAGGGATCCTTTGTAACTGTTCGAGTAAAGAATAACTGAGCTATTCAGAATGCAAAGTTACACCACAGTAGTTAAATTTGCAGAAAATCACCCTTAATTTAAAATATGACCGTTATACGTATATTTTTTATCTTGTTGAACCCAACCTGTATTGGCTTAAAACCTATTCTGGTTATAAGTATTCCTGTCAACAGAAATGAATTAGCCCTACAAAGTTGTAGCTGTGTAGCTATTTTTAAAAGGAAAGCTATAAAAAAATAATCACCCCCTTTGCCCTCCCCACTCCCCAAACCAACCAGCCAGCACCCCTCCCCTTTTCCTCTTATGCGTGCAAGTATCTATTGTAACAGAATGGTGTAAACACTACAGGCTTCTGCTGTGGATGGACTGACTGGTTGTACTAGTACAAACATCTCCATGCCTCTTCCTTTATTATTGTTTTCAAACTCATGCTTGCAGAGCAAAGAGTTTAAGATGTTATCGCTGTCCCTAGCAAAAATGCCAAGAAGAAACCTTGAATGCTAGTTCCTGGTGTACACCTGGGTGCAAACCTGCCTCTGCTGGTGGGGTGAGCTGACGTGTAAAACAAAGGGATAGGTGAAGTGAGTAAAGGGGAACAGTGCAGTGCCTTAGACATCTACAGTGGGATTTATTGGAGCTGCTCTATGGCATCCTAAATTGTGTCTACAAAAGTTATCTTTATGCTGATAATATACTGTCACATTAATTAATTTCTACTGGAATATTTTTCAGTTATTATTGCTCAAACTAGTGTAGGTACCGTGGTATATCATTCTGTGTGTTCAGTAGATCAAATTTCCTAACACTAATTAAATTGATACTTGATTCTGTGGTAAAGACTTTGCTGAAGTTTCACTATGTTTTTTTTGTCTTTTTAAGCACAGCTGCAGCATAACCAGTTGTAGAAGTACAACTGGTTATTTACTTTTACTATGCATTTACTTTTATCTGGCAGTACATGACCAAGATGGAACTTCTTCAGATATTGCAGCAGTGAGGTGCAAGAACGTTTGTATGATTACTTTTTTTCTTTTTCAGCTTTCTGAAACAAAAGTCTTTACTGCTTCCTCTGTTCCAGCTGAGAATCATGTGACTTCTGGGCAAAGGTAAGCTCTTCCCCATTTCCCCTATATCTTAAAAAGCTTCTGCTGGTGAAGCAATGTTATCTTGCACATACTAAAGCAGATGTTGGATGAAACATGAGGATGGCCCTGGTCAGAGATTGGCTTTTACAGTTTTGAAAGCAGCTTAACCTTGCTTGCAAATAGTTGGTTCTGTGGGTTCCTGTATTATCTGTTATCCTGGTTTTGGACTATGGATGTGTAGCCAAACTTACCAAATCCATGAGGATAATACTGAGAAGACTGTCTTCTGCACAAAACCTAGTTACAGGCAAGAATGAAGATAGCTGGGAAGTTTTGTGCTGTTGAAAAGGAGGCACTGGCTTTGTCCAGGAAACAGAAATCCTGCCCTGAGGAGTCAAAAAGTGCTCAGAACGCAGCATTTGACAAATATGTTAACAAAAAAGCTTGCATTAGCAAGAAGCTGAAATTGCTGATAAGCATCGTGATTACTTGTCTTTACTTGTGATTGGGAGATCAGAGTGTGAAAAATACAGCAGTTGCAGCCTTGCTGTGGTTGCCTTCATCTTCACTGAGTGCCTGGCAGGTGGTGGTACAGATCTGTCGCCTGCATTAGTTAACATTTCCTCAGGTCAGAGGAGAGCATGTCAGAAGTCAGATACCATGAGATCTGAAAACTAGATGGCCTAATGGTCCCGAATATCCTGGTACAGCTGTACTGCTGAACTCCACACTGCAGCAAAACTTTCCATGTAACATGGTTATAATCCATGTAATATGGTTATAACCTAGAAGAGGCACGGTGTCAGTTCTGGAACTTATATTCCTTTGCTTCTTAAATGTGATATGCTAATACATTAATATTCTTCCAGTGGATGCTCCCCAAATTATGTTAGAAAAAAATTTAGTTCATCACATTAAGTTCTGGTAATTTTTTACTTGCCAGAAGAAAAGTTTGGGCATTAAGAAATCTAGTGATGAAAGCACTGGGAGCAACTCTTCAGCCCAAGCCTGCAGTGTGTTTAGGAAAACTTCTCCAAAAATTCTGGTATCTTATATTGTCTGAATGCTTTATTTCCTTGCATAAACCTCTGCTAGATGTTAACAAGCCATGTTAAGTGTAAGAAAGAATGTTTCTCATTCTGCTTAGGTATTTGTGGTAGTGTAATTTTGGATATGTGGCTGCTGAGAAACATTTATTTCTGCTGTTCTTAGGACTTTCATGTCACCACGTGTTCACTCAATTGCTGTATTTGTGACTTGATTCTTGACAAGCCCATTGTGTACAGAGGGTAGAACTTTGATCCCTGCCTGTTTTTAGAGGGATAGTGTACAATGTGGATAATTGATATATATAATGGGCTGGCAGGTAGGATCCACTCAAATGTAACCCACAGGAACGGTGTTAAGCTGAGGCAGGGGAAGTTTAGGCTGGACATCAGGAAGAGGTTCTTCACCGAGAGGGTGGTTGCACACTGGAACAGGCTCCCCAGGGAAGCAGTCACTGCACCAAGCCTGTCTGAATTTAAGAAGCGATTGGACTGTGCACTTAGTCACATGGTCTGAACTTTTGGGTAGACCTGTGTGGTGCCAGGAGTTGGACTCGATGATCCTTATGGGTCCCTTCCAACTCGGGATATTCTATGATTCTATGGTATCTTTTATAACTTGTCTTCAGTTACTTGATTATAGTGATCATATAGGTTATTTATGTGATATGTGATGTTACAAAAGTTGATCTTTTCAGAAAGAGCGCAAAGATGATTTTGATTGTAACTGAGTGGAAGGTGTCAGCTAGCAGGATTTTTCTTCCTCTGTTCTTCCTCTTTGTGTGTAGAGTTTTTGTAGCAGACAAGCAATATTCTTAAAAGCTATTGATCAGTATTCTATTGCTGGTGTGGCAGCTTTATCTAATATTGTTACTGCTTTCTTCAGTTTCAGCACAGCCAAATCATCATGTTTAATCTAACCAAACTTTACTTTTCTTACAGCATTGATTTGGTAACATTGCTTCAGAAACCTGTGACTTCCCCTCAAGAGACAGAAGGCAACTCATTTGAGGCTCCCCAGCAGCAGACCTTTGGCCAAGCCCTAGTCTTCACAAATTCTCAGCACAGCACCCAGATGGCATCAGGAACTGGCAGTTCCAGTGCTGTAAATTCCTATTCTCCTCAGAGTCTGGTAAAATTATCTTATTCTTTGAGTGCTCTTCATGAAGAAATACTTCATGTTAAGCAGCTTTTCCAGTACTGGTCATTTCATGAAATGTTTCAGTATTAGTAAAATTTGTGTCCCAAATGCTGAAGAAATGGGATTAAGAATAGCCTCTCACACATACGCAAAACCCTTTTTTTTAAAAAAAAATATTTTATTTTGCTAGGCAGTTGTTTCTTGGTTTACATGAAGTTACTTGTATTAATTTTTGCATGGAGAGCAGGTGTGTTTACTGCATGCTGATTTAGGATTGAATCATTTTTTTATGGTGAAGAGTTCTATGCCAGAAAACTATGATGTGACATTTCCAAGCATGTATCTAACTGCTTTTTGTGGAAACATGACTGTTTCTGAGTTTTCTGGAGTGATGAAAAAGGCTTCCCTTGTTTAATGATTATGAGAGTTAAAATTGGGCACTTGTATTCTTTGAAAATCTGTTCAGCTATTAGTAATTAAATGTTTTTGGGATGTATAGATTCAAGAAAATCACTGTTGTTGCAATCGGGTAAAAATTTATTAGTGATAACAAGATGATCTGGCCATATGCTACATCTGAATTTTTCATTTGTCATTTATTAGTAATCTAGGGCTGAAGAGGTTTCAGTTGTTGCCAAATAGCAGCTGTAGGCACCGATCTTATGATTATTTTCAAGTGATTTATTAAATCTTTACTCTTCTGTTCCTTTTTTTTTTCTCCTTGTCTTTTGGTAGTCTGCAGTTCTTTGTTCTGGCTTTAGAGAACTTGGATCCTCTAAATTGGCAAACTCTACTGGATCCCAAATCTTGGACCAATTGAAATCTCCAGGTTTGGGTCAATTTACCTCTCAACAAAATAATAGTAGCACTACCACCACTACCACAACTACCACATCGTCTTGGGATCTAAAACCACCCATTACTCAGTCCTCAGTCCTTAGTCAGTTTGGTAAGTGCTTTCACATAATCTCTCTCTATTAGTCTGTAAAATTTCTTAATGCCAATGACAGTTTAAAATGGCCTTGATGAAAGGATTTTTAAAATGTAATTCTAATAATAAAATTGGTTGCAAGGTTAAGCTTATCTGCTGGTAATAGATATTACAAATATATCACAAACTAAGTTGTGATGGGCTTAAGCCTGTCCATAGAGTCTTTAGAAGTTGTTGAGCCTTCATGTAGTGACATATTTAATTTGGTGTGCCTGTCTATTTAAGTGGAACTTTGATATGGCTTCATTCTCATCAAATCCTGGAAAAGAAGTATTTTAGTCTTTGTGCCTATGCTGCTTCTAGCTGAATATAAGGTTGTACCATATTTTTCTCCCATTTTTTCCTCTTATAACTATTACATGAGTTTTGAATGAGTACTACATAATTTCTTCATAAAGTGCACCATATCTCCTTGTGTGAAGTCTGCATGTGCTCAGAATGATGCAGATTACTCATTTTGTCTGTTTGTAATTGGATGGATTTTTCATTTAATTAAGTACAATTGGCAGGAACAGCGGTGAACATGATAGGAAGCTGTTCTTTGCAGTTCTGTTTGTAGCAATGTTCTCACTGTAAAGAATGATAGTTCTTGTATCTCTCTCTTGTATGTGTGCGTTTCCAAATAGATAAGCAGCCACTTTGATAGCAGTTGTAATCTTTTACATGCAGTAATTCTGAAAAAATGTTTATATGCATTTCGAGTTGCTTTCTAATGCACTTTGCCAACTGAATAAAAAAACCCTTCAGATTGCAAGTGATATGGGCTTATGGTTGATGGCCAGTGCTCCAAGCTGTTGTTTGGCTTTCACATCTGAAAACTGGGGAAGATAAAAACTTGGGGGAAAAAAACTGTCTATGTCCAGTGTGTCTTGACTTTCAGCCAGATGGAGATGGTAGATGAATTCTTCCTTGTGTTGAAAATCTTTGCCTTTGTGGGGCAGGAGATCATAACTCATAATACATCTAAATTGCAACTCCAAACACCTTGAAAATTATAGTTTATTGGCACAGTTAATTGCAGTGAAACTTGCCATCTTTGACTAAAATAATCCACAAGCTTTTTGATGCCTAACGTTGATGCCTAATGTGTAATATGTGGTTATTATTTTTAAAGAAAGCTAAATAATGCTTGATGAAAAGTGTTCATTTAAGATAGGGAATCTCAAATGTTGGCATTGTTATTGCAATGGTAATATTCTATGTGGAACTCGTGTGATGCATGCACTAGAAAATAATAGCTGTCAAGTGTGTCAAGTCACACATTCTTTCATGAAGGGCAGAGTTTAATGCTTTAATTTTTCTTTTTCCAACTGCTGACCAGACTTTAAATCCCAGCCTGAACCATCCCCAGTTCTGAGCCAGCTGACCCAGCGACAGCAGCAACAAACGCAGGCAGTCCCTGTTTCTCCTCCTGGGCTGGAGTCCTTCTCCTCCCAGGTGAAACTCCGAGAGCCATCCCCGGTAGACACCTCTACAGCTGTCAGCAAAATGTTACAGCTGCCCAGTATATCTATGGAGAACCAGGCAGTGACTGCCCATCAAACCCAGCAGAAACAGATAAAACCACCAAAACGGAGGATAACTCCAGCATCCAAGGTGGGTAATTTGATGGCACCAAGTACTTAATAATTGCGTATAAGTTTCTAGGGAGAAGAGGGGCAAAGACCATCATATGTTTTCTGTTTATAGAGCAGGGAGTTCTAAGCTGGATAGTTCTGCAGTCCAAAATACAATTATGTCTTTTCCAAGCACATACTTGATTGTTCTGTGTGGAAAATGACTGATGCTGAGTGATTTTGGATTGACTTAAGTGGCCGCAAATTGAATGTTGGATGAAGGGGGGTGGGCATGGGTGATGGTTGCATATTGCAAAATACAATGGCTAACGCTTTCAGCCCCAGATTGGATCCAAGAATCTATAAATGAATTTCAGATTGCAGTAATGGAATTAATTTGTGATGCAAACTGGGGCTTTGTGACAGATGTAGTTAAGAGGAAAGATTGAGGCAGTAGCTGAAGAAGTCTAGTTATGGGAGGAGAGTGTCAGTCACTGGTATCTTTAATGCAGATAGTACACAGAAAGGAACTGTGGTTTGTTTTTCCCTTTTAAGATTCCTGCTTCTGCAGTGGAGATGCCTGGATCAGCTGATGTGACAGGGTTAAATGTTCAGTTTGGAGCTCTTGAGTTTGGATCAGAGCCTGCACTCCCGGAGTTTGGATCAACTTCAAGCAGTGAGAATACCAGCCAGGCGACCAACAATAGCTCGTACTCAAAATCTGTAAAGTACGTGTGAGTTCCCCTTGTGCCTTCAGAAATGTCCTCTCAAAGGGTCAAGTTTGTGTAAAATATGTCAAGGCACAGTTACTGTGTAATGGGAGGGGGAAATAGGGTGGCTTGTAAGGCTGTGTTTTCTGTGGATGGCATGTTAAAAGAAGTCTCTTGTAATGACAATCAAAACCTTCTGGACGGGTTGATTTGAAGCTGCAGATGACGTGAATGGAAAGAACCTTAAAGCAAGCTACCTTTTATAGAATTGCTTCCTCATGTTTGATTTTCCCGATTTTTAAATTTGCCAGAGGCTTTGTTCATTACAACTTCATTTTTTCTACTTTTGATCCAGGATAGATGAACCTTGTACCATATATGTGTCAGTAGATTGGCACCAGATTGCAGATCTGATGCTCCTATAGAATGAGAAAAGCCAAGCTTTTCAGTCTGCAGCTTTTACTAAAATGCTAAAATAGGCGATGATAAAGACAAATGTGTCAATAACCCATTTTTCTTCCTTACTCTTTTAGCTTTCAGTAGAAAGCTTCCTGAAGTTTATTCAGAAACACTAGTAAAAATGAACTTCCACATTCATTTCTAGTTCTATAAATGATTTAAGCTGTTTAGAAAATAAAATTCCTGCATGTTTTAGGTTTTTTTTACTCTTTGCATATTGTGTTAGACTGCTACTGTAATGTTAGATTTCTATTCTAAGAAGATTAGGTGTTTATCATCATATTCTGGCCTTTATGGATCTGAAAGAGGTTATGATCATGAATCTCTCCTTTGAGAGGATGGAAATAAGTTGATTGACAAGTGTGCGTCAAGTATTAATTTGATTGGGCTTACAGGAGGAAGGTGAATGGTGCTTAAAGCAGCTGGTGGTTTTGAAGTGATTATTGGGGACCAAAACAAAATTGTATTTTTTCATTATTTTCTCTAAAATAAAGTGTAAATTTGACTATGTCTTAGTTAAGTAGTTTTAGATAGCTGTGTAGGAGCTGATATTTTCATGAAGGTGTTTGATATCTCATTTACCATCGTGGTAAATAATTTTTACTTTTTCCAGTGATTCTTTGAATACCTCTTTGCCAATATCCAATACAGTACAGGAGTCCACCTACACAACCTCTGACATCACCTCTTCCAGCCTGACCTGCTCATCCCAGAGCACTAGCCTGGTAACAACTTCCTCCTATGAACAGACTTCTGTGCATAGTAGGATAGCGTACCAAAGCTCCATGGCTCCGTCTGAACCAGCCCCCATTGCAGTTACGGTGAGTGAACTTCAGAAATAAGACCTAGAAAAAGATGAAATACTCTTATCCATGTTAGACTCGTATAACCCTGCTACATCAATGTTTTTAACCAAGCCAAGTGGTTTCTTTGATTCCTAAGCCCACCCTGTTATTTGTGTTTTCTTTTCCTATTGTGTAGCCATTTTGGGCTGTACTGTATTTGGGATATAATTGCGTCCTCTGATATTATGGGTCTTGACATCTTAAATTGCCATCTGACCTTTTTTCTTAGTAACACTTTAACATTCTAGTTGAGTTTCCTTCCCTGAAGCTTAGCTTTTAAAAAAGGAACTCACTGTCTATGTAAATATTAGTCATGGTATTTTGACGTAACTTGACAGTTTCTGTCCAAAGGCATATAATTTATTAAATTTATAAGGAATCTAGCAAATAGATCTCAAACTGGTTTTGGCCCCTCCAGCGTTGTTCTTTTGTTGGATTTAATCACTAGTAGGAATTAGTATTGTTTTATTTTAAAAGGATAGGGTGAGATCTGATCTAGGACAGAGGATCTCTTGGGAGATACTCAAAAGCACCTACTTTTTGTACACAGAATGTAGGTTTGTTTAAAGAGAATAATTTGTTGAATGTTTAACTTCTGGCCTTTGTTATGTAATGGCTCGGTCACACTTGTCTTCTGCACTAGCTCGTATGTACTGGTGAGGATCAAGCGTAGACTATCCACTTCTGTACCCCAGCGTTATCCAAAAAACAACTGGTGCTTCTCAAGTCTTATCTTTCAATGGAAAAAAATTGGCGTCTGTGTAACTTGGATAGTTAAAATTGTGAGTTGCATTAGATCAAAAGCACAACCATTTCCTATATGTTAATGCAATCCTTTCTTTCATATCGGTGTGAACATGAAGTTTGTTATATACAGTACATGGGAAGTTCTCCTGCTGATGGGTGTAGTACGGGCAACGTATGGGATTCTGTATGTTCAGGACACTTTGTGCTTGAGAACTTTGTGTGGTTTTGTTAAAGGCAGTAAAAAGCTAATTTTCTGCCTGTTTTGTCTTTCAATTTAGAATTAATATATAATTTTGCATGAAGCACGTTAAATGTGTGATTCATTTAGAAAATGTGATATACGTCTGAGATGATTTGTTCATTTCTCCTTTGTTTACAGAATGGGCACAGTGGTGTTAGAACACAGGCAGCTCTTGACAGTAAGTTTACAAAGCTTGGATGTGTACAGGACTCTAATGACTCTAGTCTTTCCTTACAAATTGGTATGCGCAGTTGCAGCAATATGACATCTGGTTTAAGGTTTTATATAGTTCTGACTAATTTTTGGCTGATCAATCTAAGTTTATTTTGTACTTGCACAGGATGTACTGCTCGATTATTGGAGAAAACTGAAATAT
>CM021729.1:6441454-6453908 GCA_011074415.1 Stictonetta naevosa | reverse complement strand
AACATCCTCCCTCTGCTGGGTTGGTTGCTGTCTTGCAATAGAGTAACAGTGTTGTCTGATACAGGCAATACTGTTCTCTTCATTTTGGCCTTTTTTTTTGGCTTGTGGTAATTTACTTGTAGCACCCCAGTAGCTCTCTTCCTAGAGTCAAAATAATTAAAATGTAGTTTTCACTCTTTTGACTTTTATATTCTGGTTTATGGAAGTTTCTAGCAGCTTGAATTAAAATCTTTTGGAATTCCAACACTTCAGTTTTAAGTCTATCAATCTTTTAAACATCTCAGGTATGTCAGCAGCAGGACAGCTTTTTTTATATTTCTGAGTGCCAAGAACTTGAGTATTCAGACCTATGAATTGTTTTGTTAATGCCAAGTTCTGATCAAGTGAGCAGGAGAAAGGGTATATGCCTAAAGAGTTACTTATTAAAGATTTTAATGGATAGGACAACTTTGCAAATAGAAAATTTATTTACTCTTATGTATAGAATTAACCATTTTGGAAATTCACTACGGGATTTGTCTTTTTGCTATGGAAAACAAAGATCTGAGAATTTTTTTTTGGTAATTACTGTGTAACAGTTTTATTAGTCCCTTTTCCTATACTGGATCCCTTTGACAACATTTCTATTTTTTTCTCTATCGCAGGCCCATAAACCAGAATCAGCCTTCTACTGTGTATCTATTTCATGTGTCCAAACTATTTTGAAGTTCTCTTTTTGTAAACATATGAAAGCACTGACTGTTTTCCTTCTGTATATGCCACTAACATCCTTAGTTGGTCATCTCTCGTCTTTCCTACTGCTGCTCTTTAATGTCCAGGTCTCATCCTTCCTAAACACGAAGCTGTTCAAAACATGCTAGGATTATAATTCTGACCGTCCTATTTGTCTTCTGGTTTTCTTCTTAATGAAGATGGTGATTCTGTCCCTTATACTGGGGGCGTCTACTCTGATTTCAAGGAGTGAATCCTGGCTTAAATGTATTGAGAGTTATAAGTGGTGTTTATTTTTATATGAATGTTGCCAGGAGATATCAGGTGATACAGTTGTGTCCTTCATAACTATGTTTTTGCCACTTGAATTTCCTCACGTGCTTATTGCCAAGGTCAAGACCTCTTGATTTCTGTTTATAGCATCCAATCCAGCGACCTGACTTCTCTCATTTAGGGAGAAAAGTATCACTGTTCACATTAATGGTTAACTTCTAAGCAGACTCCTGTTTGGTGAGCATTCTGACTGTCTGACTTCACAAGCATTCCAAGATAGCAGTGATCCTCTGGGTGGTGATCTTTGGTGTTGAATGTCTAATTCTGTGTCTAATTCTGTGTATTATCCTCCTTCAGAGGGCAAGAGATAGAAGTGTAGAAACAGATGGGAATTATGTTAGGCAATACGATTGTTCCATGTCTTATTGCAGTACAGTGTTCCTTTGGAAAGGCAGATTGGTGGCAAACAAGTTCTATTATATAAAAGCTAAAAAGTAGTATTAATGCTAATCACGCTTTGTTATCTAGATCAAATAAACTAAGGCTATATTTGTCAACATGAGGATGCTTAATGCTGTGCTCTATTGTGGCATTTTATTGTAGCATATTTTATTTTTAATGTGTTACATGTTTGAGTCAGTACTTCAAATGGATTAGTTTTATGTGCCCTTTGTACCCCAACCATACAAATCTCAGGCATCAATGGTGCTGTGTAGGTTGGAGTGAAGAATTGGAGCTGTAGGTAAACTTTTGCAGTGCCTTGAAGAGTGCAAACACGTTCTGTTTGCAGAAAGGGATTGGAATCAAATGCAAAGAAATTTGAAATGAGGATGGACTTGTGAGCAAAAGCTAATAATCAGATACTGGGAGGTGAAGCGTAGAAGACTAGTTTACTACATGTGTACCGGTAAAAATTATAATTCTGTAAGTGAAGAGCTTAAAGAGAAAAATTGATAGTTTTGGTGCCATCTGACTTTTCCTTAATAGCCACATGGCTTAACACCATTCCTCGTTCTTAACAGCCGGATTTTTGTAAACCAAGGTAGAATACTTAATGTTCCTGAATCCAGCTTGGGAGTCAGGTATGCTGGAATTTGTCTCTGAATGTCTCTTTTCAACTCATTGTAGCTACTTCATCAGTTCCAGGGTCTAAGACAGAGCCTTCTCCCTCACAACCTTCTGCTGGTTCTATGCCTAGCATGGTGTCCACCACCGCTTCGCTTCTGCCTTCAGCATCGCAGCATGCGGCAACGTTGCCCAGCTTGTCTCAGTCCAGTGACTTGGCCAGCAGCTCACTTTCCCAGTTAAGCAGGTATGGTAGGAGTTGGGGTGACCTGTGAAGGGAGTAATGTTCTGGGGAAAGGGCAAATATAAGGGCAGCTGACATTGGGGTTATCAGCTGACAGGGTGCCCTTTTCTGGCAGTAACTGGAATTAAGAGATTCAGAAGAGGATGTTTCTGTTTGCAAAGTAGGGCTGCCTCTTTATGTTACAGCAGCACTGCCCTCAAATTTTCATGGTATATAAACACCTTTGTGTTTCAAGGGGCTCTTGCTTCAATCATACCAGCTAAATAAGCTAGATTTATTTCCCCTGTTTTGCTTTTCCTACTTTGTGCACAGTATCTGGACAAATACACTGCCTTATGGTTGAAGCCATTGCCTTAAGAGTTCACTTTCTGCCCATTTTTTGAAGTATTGTGGTTTCATTTGCACTTGTTTTTTCTCAAAATTAAAAAATAAAAAAATAATATTAAAAAAAAATCCATAGGGACAGTGTGTCTTTTCCATAAGACACTTTAAAACATCAGGTTCCTAGAGGTGTCTTCAGCACAGTTCAGCTCATTTATGCTCTTTGATATTTCTGTCCCTGTTACTTGAGCTTTGTCCTCGGGTAGGTGACATGCTGAAGCTGTACTGATTTGTTAGACTTTTAATGCTCACCTTTGTACTGTATTTGTTAATACAAGAAACTAATTTGATGGGATATCAAAGTTTTATTTCTGTTTCTCAGCTGGGGTATGCTTGATTCTCTTTCATACTAGCATTTTCTGTTGAATATAATTGTAAATATGGCAGCTAACCAAAATTATTCCATTCACATTAGAAAAATTATCTCTTGATGTCTGTTGAAAAGCTGTGCATGCTGGTAGAAGTTTTAGTTGGAGGGTTGTTAACTGTTGGGCAGATACTGAGTGTCATGACAAGATGATGCCTGAACTCCAGGCATGTCTGACTTGGTTGTGCTGGCAACTGTTGTCTGAGTCTCTGCCATAGGTCAGATGATGAATTAATGAAGGCTTCTTACAAGGAAAGGGTGGACAAGGAAATGGTTTAAAACTGTATGCTGGACTCAGTCATTTGCTGCCTGAAGTGGTGTCATCCTATTTCTTCCAGATGGGGAATAGTTTTAAAGGCTTGAAGGAAAATTAATCTGTTGAAACTGCCAAGATTTAGTCTGACCCAGTACCTTGAAGAGCTTGTGACCGAAGTCTTTGCCCTTAAATTAGGGCATATGATTTAGTCCAGAGCTTTGTTAAAAAACACTGCTCTATTTTCTTGTAGCTATTTCTATGGAGAATATTAAAATACATGTTATTATTAAGATCTCTCTTGCTTCTGATTCACATTGAGCTTTTTGAACACCAAATCATAAGTGCTTTGTAGGGCTTTGTTTGGCTTTGTTCAGTATTCATTTGGTTATTTTGCTTATTCCTATTGTACTTCTTTGTGTTCTTGACCTTGAATGTAAGGTAGAACTTTTAAGTGTAAATGTTTGAGAACCAGTTTGTCACTTTTCAATGAGACGTTTAAAGAGCTCTGGATTACAAATGAATGTTGGTGCTGCTGTTACTACCTCAAATTCACAGGCCTGGTCAGCTAGGGAAAGAAGTGGTACTAATGCAGAGCTGCTTCCTGAAATGTAGTTATCTCAAATGTTTTTCATCAGTGATTTCCTTATTCTCAAATTTTACAGTATGTATAAAACTGAACTGATTGTTCTGATTCATCTTTTGAATAAGGAAAAGGCTTTTAGGGGTTGTAGTGGTTTGAACAGGCGTTGATTAAATTAACAAATTCTGTAATAGTATGTCTAATTTTCCTGCTTTCACAGGTGCTATTTGTTTGCTTTTTTATTTTGAGCCTTGCCTTTTGAAGAGAGTATCGAGGCTGTTGGCAGAGTTATGGAGCACATACCTTAACAGTTCTAGTTAGCTGAACTAATGAAACACAGTTAAAACATGAGAAATGTTGTGAATCAAACCAAAGAACTGCCTCGCCTAGTACCTGTCCCCTGTGATACCCAGCAGCAGTTTGTGGTGGTTTTACTCAAGTGGGCAGCCGAGCTCCACCACAATTGCTCTCTCACTCACCCCCTCCTCAAAGAGGAAGGGGGAGAAAAGACAACACAAAGAGCTCGAGGTTTGAGATGAGAATGATTTAATTAAAGGGAAAGGGAATGGGGAGAAAAATAAACAAAAGAAACAACAAGGCCGCACGGAAGCACAGAAAGGAAAAAAGTTATTCTCTACTTCCCATCAACGAGCAATGTTCAGCCACGTCCTGGGAAGCAGGGCCTGAAAACGCGTACCGGTTGTTCAGGAGGACCGCCCTCCCCCCACGAGAGCCCCCTTTTATTGCTGAGTGTGACATCAGGTGTTATGGAATATCCCTTTGGTTGGTTTAGGTCAGCTGCCCTGGTGATGACCCCTCCCCATCACTTGCCCACCCCCAGCCTGCTGGCTCTTGGGGGCTTGGAGGGAGTCCTGATGCTGTGCCAGCACTATGCAGCAATAGACACAACACTGGAGTGATACCAGTGCTGTTCCAGCTACGAGTGCAGAGCACAGCACTGTGTGGGCTGCTGCAGGGAAAGGTGACCATCCCAGACAGACCCAACACACAGTTGCTCAGGGAAAGAATCATTAACAAGCCATGTGTTATGTGAAACTTTCTGGTATGTTCTGGTTTTGGAATTTACATGACTTGGAGGCATTGCTGTGTAATTGCTGAAACGACTATTGTTTTTTTCTAAAAATATGGTAAACTGATAATTAGAAATGATTGGTGTTTATCATATTTCTTGTTATTAATAGTTCTCTATTATTTTTTATTAAACAGTAGGTAGATATTAAAGAAAATTTGCATGTAGGGGTGTGTGTGTGTGCATATACATACAGTGTGTGTATATAGTTTGTTCTAGGAAAAAATAATTGTGTTAATTCTTTGCAATTTCTTTCTAGCTCCCTTTCCAGTCATCAGAGCAGCCTCTCCCCTGTCTCAGTGTTGTCTTCAAGCACATCACATGCAGTAAGTCCTGTTTGCGTTTCAACAGATGTTTGGCATATAGTCAGTGTTAATATGATGATCAAGACCCTCTCTTAAAGTTCATTGTGTCCCAGTACACCAAGAACTGAGACAAGAGGCTTGTCTCAGGAGAAGGACTGCTAGCCCTCTAGTGATAAAAAGATTGTCATTACTACTTGTGATTTGTACTAGATCAAGAATTAAATATTAGAGACTGGTCAGTCGTACAGCTACAGAGATATTTTTTTTCCCCAGGAAGGGGAGATGGAGTAAAGAGAACTTCTTGCAGCAAGTGTATTAAAAATAATATTTAGAAGTGACTGTCTGAAACTGCTTCAAAAGGTGGAATGTTAGCAATCGATACTGGAGAGGTTAGCAGGCAAATTGTGGTGTGATGGAATGATATATGACAAATGCTTCATGACAGATGATACTAGAGTTTACCATGTGATGTTGTTGTCACGTGAGTAATTCATTAGAGTGAGGCAAATGGTATCAAATACGGTGCTGTAGGTGAGGTTACACAAATGGAAGTCAGACACTGCTTTATTCTGTGATAAATTCTGTACTTCTGTACAATCCCAGTTAGGGTGTGCTGATAGGCTTTTGCTCTTCTTTTATTCGTATGTTTTAGTTTGTAATGCTTCATCCTGACTAATGCCTAAATTGAAAATTCACATTTAGGCAAATGTCCTTCTTCCCTGTTGTGGGAGCTGTTTTAGCTTCTGTGTGTCGATGACGCTGTTTTGCAAGTGTCATGAGCTTTTACAGTTAAAGCATTATTGTTCCTGTAATATATCTGGTCTACGGTTGCTTACCACATTGATTTTGTTGTGGGGCATTGCAGTTTTAATGTTTTAAATTCCACAAAGTGCATCGAGGAAATGACAATAGCAGTGTCCTGTATTCTGAAAAAAATACTGTCTTTTGGAAGAATATAGAAGTTTATATAATAAGTACTAGCTGAAATGAGTAGACAGTCAAATGGCAAGAAAGAATGCAATGGAGGGATGATTGAGTTTTTGTGATACAGTTCTGTGATGATATAGCTGCCTAATTTAAACTTTAATAATTTTCTTTGAATGCTTGAAAATCACAAGCGTGCGACTTAGTTGCTTGCTTGGTACATAAGTAATGCATCTACTATTAAACATTCTCTTGCATGTGCTGCTGTTACTTATAAGATTGTCTTTGTTCCACAGCGTCTTCCACTGTGGTTTTGCTCTGTGATCCTCAATCTTTTTGTCTCCTTTCTAGCACACTAGTGTTGAGAACACAACTTCACTCCAGCCCTCAACAACCTTTTCAACTGCTTCAACCTCAGCCACTAGCACCACCTCTTCGGTTGTCGGCATGGCAAGCAGTATGAACACTACAAACAGCCTTGGCCTGAGCGTTACCAGTGTGTCTATACCAGCTGCTACCACGCGGGCAGCTCCCTTAGTGTCTTCAGGTTTGCAATATTAACAGATCACGTGGATAGATAGAGGACTTCAGTCTGCAGGGCTGTCAGTTGAGCATCTCACCAGCAATAACTATGCTAAGAAATCCACACTCTTGACTAGCATTTTCAGCATGCTTTATTTGCTGGCTTATAAAATAAAGCTGCCTGATTTTGTGTATTTGAAGTATTTGTTAGGGTGTGATGTGGCATTTATATAGCACATTCTATCCCTAAAGAGCTTTATAAATAGATACCAGAGCAGTTCTCACTTCAAGTTTTGGACTAGAAGACTTGCACAGTTTATATTCCAGGTTGTGATCAGCTCTTGGCTGTCAGTTCACATTAGCTTTCCTTTCAGTCTTCTCTGTGACTTGAATTCATTTGGCAGAATCAAAGTACACTGCAGTGTCCTCATTATCATGTGTCATATCCCTACTGCCACATCTGCAGAGAGGAAAAAAGCTGTCTGATGTGTGGGTTATTCCACAGCAATAATCACTTCTTCCGAAGCATCCACTGACAGAAGGTGGGGAGGCTTCTTCCATTGAAGTGGAAGCAATGCTAAATTTCTCTGCTCTGATCAACATAACCTGCTAAAAGGAAATTCTGTGGAGGGAAGTGCATGATGTAAATATTAAGATCAAACTTAAATACACAAGAATTTCTCATTTCCTATTCCCACTCTTTGTAAATGAAGCATTTGACTGGCCAAAGTGCCTTTTTACCCTTCTGCTTCCTACCTCTGCTTCATAGAGGCACCTGAGACTGTCTCAATCTTCTTTATTGTCCCAAATGCAATAAGTAACCCACAAAAAGTGTACTGGCAATATTTAGTGCTTTCTGGTCCCTTGCTGGCAGCAAGGGGAAATGTGTTGACAGGGCAGAAAATGAAAGAAAATAATTTGCTTTCAGATCAAGAACAATGCCTATGTTTTACCTTCAGGAGGGGACCAAGGAAAGGAGACAAGTTCCTGTAATCCACTCAGAGTAAATGACAAAATTGGGCTGTTTTCTGCAGGGGCTGTTTTCAATTTGAAGTAGTCTGTGCTTTCCCTTCCTTTAGGTATGGTTCAACTTTTCAGGCTATTTTGAGCATTTTCATCAATTAGCACTAAATTTTTGTGTAGTTCTGTTCTTTAAAAGCCATGATAGTGCAGCTGCCAGGGCTCATGAGCTATGTTGTTTCGGTGCTGAAGCCTTTTATTTTCTAAAGGCTTGTTAAAGTGTCTGTATTTTGGTTCTACAGGCAAAGCTCCCCCAAACCTGCCCCAAGGTGTACCGCCCTTGTTGCATAACCAGTATATTGTGGGACCTGGAGGACTTCTGCCTGCCTACCCAGTAAGCAATTTAATTGTACCTGTCCTTGTTTACTTAAACCTTGGTGCAAGTGGGCCCTCCAGACCTCTTGCTGTCTATGCCAAGGCATTTGTTTTGTCATGTACTGCACCTGGAATTCTTCTTCCAAATGCCGAAGAAATATGCAATATATTCAGTGGGAGTTCACTGTTCATAAAAAATTTCAGAATTGGTGTGGCTGCTGTCAAAGCTGAGCATGTGTTCTGCTGTAGTTTTCGGTGGTATAAGGTTTTAGGCCTTTTCATTAAATTTAGACTTATTCAGGTTTGTGTTACTGGAATAGACTTACTGTAGTAATGGTTGAACTGTGCCATGTGTCCTGTCTGTCATAGTTTGAAAGGCTGCACAGAGATTTTTGATGTCTGACCAGGATCAACATCTCTATCTAATTTTTGAATCAGAAACTGTTCTAACTGCTTTTCTTATCGCATTGAATGTGAGGGGTGAGCTATAGTTTGCTTGATAGCCTATTCATTACATCTTTGTCATATTCTCAGAAAGAATAATTGCAGAAAAGACTTGTTTTTATTCCCAAATCTGAATGCCCAGTAGATCTTTATTAATTCATGAATGATACATCTGTAAAAATGGTATTGGAGACTGCACAGGCAGACTCTCCTCAGAGGACTGCTGTCACCTGAAAACAATATTAGAGTGACAAGACGTTTTAAGCTCTACTAGCCTTACAATTCTACAGTGCTTCGTGATTACACAATACAACATAGAGCCATACACCTTTAACATAGGCTTGTCCTAGATCAAACTGTGTTTAAAGCCCCAAATTTGTCAGCATCAGAGAAAAGTGTTATGATGTTGTATTTTTATCTGTCTTCAAGCAGATTTATGGTTATGATGATCTCCAGATGCTTCAATCCAGGCTGCCAATGGTAAGTAAATAACTTGGTTTATTTCATTTTAAGCATTATCTTCAGTATTGATCCTGTGTCCAACACAAATTGCTTTGCTCAGTGGTGATTAAGAGCTTATCCTTATGTTCTGTTTTTTGAATATCCACAGTTTCTTTAGGTGATGTAAATGGGTATAGAGCGATTGTTACATTTATCCATCTGCAAGCTGTCTTTTCAAAGTCTTTTCAAATCTAGTTGAAATCTGAGCATGAGCTTCTCTCTTAGCAAGGGACGGGCTTGAACAACAAGACGTAGTACACAAATTAACAGCCACTGGGTGCATCTAGCAGATTGCTGAAGCTATTAAAGCTGGAGTTCTTTGCATGCATTGTGGTAACAAATGCATCATCAGGTAAGCTGCAGGAGAGGAAGTACACAATTTTCTTACTTAAATGAATCCAGAATATAAATGATGTATGAGAGAAACTTGAATCACGGGTAGTTAGATTCACAGGGAACCTCAGCCTAGAATGCAGAAAGGTGAGAAGTTGTTTCCCCCCCACCCCAAAACTGGGGCAAGGAACTCAGAAAGGCTGGTAGTATGTAACTGAGAAAAGTCAAAGGGTTGATTGATGCACTGTATCCATAAAGGCAAAGCTGGAGCAATGAGTGAGCAGTGATCTGGAAGGAAGTATTACTGGATGAAGGTTGTAATTAAGCAAGTCAGTACCAAGTCTTCCATGTGGAATCTGGGGGTTAGCCAAATGGAGTACAGGGATGTCCCAGACAAAGCCCCGTCTGTCTGCTCATCATCAAAATCAAAGGAAGAGTAGGCCACAAGTGATAATGCGGTTAAGATTTGGAAGTGTTCTATGCAAACAGAAACCACTTGAGAAAAATGGTGTTTCAGAAGAACCAGTCTGACAGATAACTGAATTGAGTAAGAAGAAAAAATGCGGATAATATCTGATAATTAATACTAAATTGGGGGAAAAAAAAGTATTGCCAGAAGAAATTAAAAGTGAGACCCAAAATAAAGTATCAGGTAATGAAAAAAGGTGGAATATTTCCTGTAATGGGAAAATCAAGGTCATGGAAAAAGTACTTAGCTTCAGAAGAGGCTTCATACCTGTCAGACAATTAGAGTGGAAAACTGAACTTTCTGTTATTTGGAAGTTGTACATGTATTCAGCAGAAGACCTTAAATTTAGGTCCAATATAAATAGCACACAATGATTTGGAAATAAGTGATGAAGGTTTCTGAATATCTTTTGTATGAGGATGTCTTACTTTCTAGTGAAAGTTTTTTGAAACCCAGGAAAGTTGCAGTGAGAGCAGATAAAGTCACATTAAGATAAAAGGAAAGACCTAGCTAAACAAAGACCTGGCAGCTTGATATCAGTACTGGAAAAAATTATAGGATGGCTAGAAAAATATAGCAGATATGTCATACAAATTGAGGTGAAGCTATTCAAAACAAGTAAGAAATACTATAATGGATTAGGGAAATGACAATAAGAACATGCTTGGATCAAAAAAAAAAATAAAGAAAACTATGACAGGTCTACTGCAAGAAGGCGTGTTAGGAGTAGGTTCATGGTTCTACACCAGACGTACTTCCCACAGAACAGAACTGTGATGATGTGTTTGTGATGATGTGAGTTCATTAATGACAAGGCAGTGAAACTGGAAACGTGGGAAGGCTCTCCAGGAAGCATAGGTGGAAGAAATGAGGCGAGGGAGCGAACGTATGAGCTGTAGCCTGGGCTCAGTGCAAGTCAAGAAGTGCAGGATTTGCCGGGCTGAGGTCAGGGTGGGTGCCTGGGGCTGCTGTCACACAAAATGTGTGCTGTCTGAGCCTGTGTCTTTGCCCATGGCTGTTGGTTGGGGAGAGTGTCTTTGGGATCTCCTGCCTCACCCCTACTCTTCCATGGGCGTTGTTCAAAGGTTCTTGCTGGAAAGATGGTGTAGTTGGGTTTTCCCCTGTTATTCCCATAAAAGCAGAGGATGCTGGAGTGGGGATCTGGTGCCGTAGGTTTTGGTTTGTGAAGAGAGGAAAAGGAGTTAGAGAAATAAAGTAGCAGAGAAGAGCGGTTGCTGGATATGATGCAACAGCTCCGATGTGGTTTTTATGAAGGTTCAGGCAGGCTGATTCTGAAGTTTGTACATTCAGTAAGGGACAGTGTCCATGTCAGCTTGGACGTTTGGGGGTTACCCCTGCATTTGGTGGACAAGGAATGGGATACCAATGCTGTCATGGGGACAGGAGCATGTCAGTGAGGATGCTTTTGTTTCAGGGCAGCCTGAAATCAGTTCAAAGCAGCTGACTGCAGCTGCCAGCATCGACTTGGTGGGGGAGAGAATAAGGCTCGTGCTGGGGATCTGTGTGTGGGGCTGTGAATGCACACCTGCCTGTAACCATCCCCTGCTGTGCCTGTTAAACATGTGACTTCCATAAAAATATTTTAGGAATACTATTATTTTTGCTGTTATCTGTTCACTTTTGTTTCTAAAAAAAAAAGTTACGCAAATAGATTAATACTCAATGGAGTTGTAGGTTTTTAGGCAGTTCTGCACAGGGGTTCAGCAAGTTAACAAGAAATGGGAAGTTCAGACTTAAAGGAATGGAGTTAAGTCCATCCTGGCAGGTCTACAAGGGTTGCATGCATGTAAAGGCGGTATCCGAAGTCAAGATAGTACAAACTATTTGTGTATGGCCTTTGGCCCTTCAGTGGGTGACCTGCAGGTCCAAGCTGTGCAGCAAGCAGCACGGGGACATGGTGTGCAGGAAGGTGCTGTGCCCCATCTCCAGCACATCCAGCTGAACACTGAGTGAGGGTGGCACGTCTTTTCCTTTGGTGCTGCCTGAGTGTGGAGCACCTGTGGAGGCCCTGGGGATATGAGGATTTGGGGCTGACCCCAGCATGCTGGAGCAGCCTTCTGTTCCCCCTGCCCTATACCAGCCCCAGCTGCCATGAGGGAGGGAAGGGAAGGGGAGATGGCCCCGTGTTTGTGTCCCTGTGTGGGGCTCGGTGCAGTGTTTGTGTGTGGAGGTGGGCTGCCCCCGCAGGAGGTTTTGTGCTGGTGAGACAAGAGCCACTGTCAAAATTTCTACAAAAGGTGAAGTTTATTTGTTTGCAATAAATAGTTGAATAAATAGATAAATAGGAGTGTGGGAGGAGCGTGTGTGGGGCTCCTCTTAGCGCATGGTGCGGGTGAGGCAGCGGATGCGCTGGAAGCAGGCGTAAGCCTCGAGGCGGATGTGGTCCCAGGCGCAGGGGCTGTAGGTGTGGTTGTGGAGGAAGTGTTGGATGCAGCCGAAGTACTTGTTGATGCTGAGGTGAAGGTTGCGGGGCCCTCGCCTGTGGAAGCGCGTGGTGTCGACGGGGAAGCAGCGCTTGAGGTGGTGGATGTGGTGGTGGAGCTGGTTGAGTAGGTCGTGGCGTGCGGTGTGGAGCCAGTGCGCGGGGGTGCTGGGGCTGCTGAGGGTGTCGAAGAGGTGTTGGAGGAGGTGGA
>CM021729.1:6322311-6428524 GCA_011074415.1 Stictonetta naevosa | reverse complement strand
TTTTTTTAGGCAAGGCACTGGAAAAGCATCAGAATGCATTGTTTAAAGTCATAAACCTAAGCTAAGCACAACTGACCAACAGCGGGAGTGAAAGCAGGTATTTGTGAACTTCAGTCCATACCTGGCAGCATAGGGAAAGTGATACAGTACAAACCTCAAGAACCTGACTACAGACAAAAACATGCTTCAGAAAATCTAGAGGGGAGAAGCTCTCTAGCATGGAGAAAGGTATTCAGGCAGCCCCAGCACCTCCCCAGGCTGTGCTGTGGGACCCTTCTGGTTGGAAGTGTTTTTGCACTGATTAAGTACAGCCCAGAGAGTGCTCCAGCTGCCTTGCCCAGGGGTTCCCACAGACTGAGCTGCAGAGGCCTTTCCTTTGCTATCTGACACGTGAGCTAGAAAATAAAACAGAAGTGGGGAGGGAACACAGAGCCAAGAGCACTCTGGCACCTAGCCCACCACTTCTGTCCATGTCCTTGTGGCAGTGGTGGCCAGCAGAGCTCAGCTCAGACTGATTTCAGCTCGTCCACGCCTCCTGGGGACGGTGCAGGGTTGGAAACGTGCTTGGTGAGCCTGCTCCTGGTGACGTGCGGCTCCCCAGCAGAAAGCCAGGCTCTTTGCCTGTCCCCCAGGGAGCAAGGAGGACCGCAGCGACCCAAGGCCCTCCGATGGGGCTGTGCTGCTGCCCTTGCCCAGCAAGTCCAGAGGCTGGAGCCATGGCCAGGTGTCACCTCTCCTCAGCTACCACAACAGCTTCACCCTCCTGAGGTGCAAAAAGCTGGCAAAAGCTTTCAATGGAAATGGAAGGAAAGACCAGAGGCAAGTGACAGGCCCTGGAGTACAGCTGCACACAGCTGCCCTGCAGAATTGATTGAAGGAGCCTAGGGCCCCCTCTGTCCTCACACTGAATTAGAGGTGCTCTCAGAGCAGTGTATGCTGAGCACATCTAACTGATCGTTTAACTGGGATACAGTGCCAGGAAATGCTTGGTCATTTGGATGCTTTGCTTCTTGAAAGATTTTGAAATGAAACACTTAAATCTGGCCAGCCTGCTCAGCACGGCTATCAGGAGAGCCTTCCACAATCTGCTTTCCAAAGGACATAATTCAGTAGGAAGAGAATGACAGCTCTGGAAAAATCTGCCTGTCCAGACTGGAATGATGGGCAGGAGAGTGCCTGTCTTCCACTCCATCTCAAGGGTTTATTCAAAGGCTTTTGATTCTTCCCAGCCAGGCTATGAAGCCAAAAATTTAGCTCTAGCAGCACTGCAGCACTTTGCTTAGACTGAGCAAAGCCTGGGGAAGGCCCAGGACAGGAATTAGTAGCTGGATTTAGCATCTGCTCTACCCATCTTACTTCAAACCAAGTGAGAAAAGGCAGATTTCTACTGCAGTGCCCCAGGCTCCAAAGTCAGCGCAACGCCACTTAAGCACACCACCAAGGCCAGCAGCCACGAGCGGCGAGGCTGCGCTGCTCATCCCCAGCTGGGGCTTTAGTGTTACCTCAGGTCCAGGAGCTTTGGTACCTCGGGAACTGCACACTGCTTTCATTCACTCTGCTACTGGGGGTAAACGAGGTACACTAACAAGAAGGGATCCCAGTGCATGGGACCCAACAGAAAAGTGATTACCTGGGGACTGCAAACACCCTCAGCAACAATATATGAACTGCACTAACCTGGACACAGACTGACCTTCTGAAATATTCTTGCGGATCTGTTTCTCATTCAGGCCACACTATTTTCAAGCAGTTTGCATGAAGAGGAGGGATTTAAGCCTGCCTTGTGCTTTTGTGCATCCTTCCCTGCTCATTCTGGGAACAGTTAACCTTGTGAGCCGCTCTCTATCAGATGCCACACTACTAATTTCAAAGTTTACAGTGCCATTGTCTTCACAAAGCAAGTCCCTCCAGATACCTTTATCATCATCAGAGAGAAGCCAGCAGAAGCTTAATGAATCAGCTCTGTTAAGTGCCTTTTTCTTTTCATGAATCAACAGAAGGCTCAGAAACAGGTGAATTGCATCTAAACCCAAGCAGACATCACGTAGACTGGTTGGGAGCCCCAACCACTGCATCCTGTTATGTACCTTATATTGAAGGAGTTGGACTTGATGATCCTTATGGATCCCTTCCAACTCGGGATATTCTATGAAAGCATTTTTTTTGTTCCAGCTGCTATCTACATTGTAGCTTCTCAAAGCCATTTTTAGAAGTGTGTGGAGATTTGTCCTAGCACATTTTTGTTCTCCAACATAAAGTAGAAGGTTTACCATCAGTATAGCTGAAGTCAAATGTTAGATGTGAACAGTTTCTGTCAGCCAACTCAATACACTGCTGGCAGCTGCAAGAGCCAATGAAAATCAGCATCCTCAGGAAGGAAAGCAGCAGTGAGGCCAGGCATCACCTCTCTTCACAAGACATGGATGCAGCAGCATCTCAAACATTGTGCTGAGTGCACCTGCTGAATATTGCACACCTCAAAGGACACAGTGGAGCCATGGAGATATGGAGAAGGGCAGCCAAAATGATCAAAGATCCTCAGCTCCTAAGACCAACCACCACTTTCTCAGCTTTATGGCACTGGGGACACAAGGATAAGCACCATTCTCTGCCACACAGATCATAGATCATAGATCTGAGATCACAGCTCACAGCTGCATTCCTCCATATCTTGCTGGATGTTTTCCGTACTTACTTGTGGCTGACTCACCTTGCTCCCAGTGACAGGGAAGTCCATGTTAAAAACCTAAAAACAAGTATGCTTGACACCTTTAGAGGTGGAAGCACAGGTGCTCTCTAAGCTGAATGATATCTCACCCTGCAGACACTTCAGCCGTGGTCAGCTGCAGTGAATTGCCAATACTCTGCAGGATTTACAAAATTCAGCAACTGAAGAGGTTACACGTGCAGCGCATTACAACCGAGGTCCCTTCATGCACCTCCACTCCTGCTGCCTCCAATCTGACAAACTCTGGAGCCTTGCAAAGCCAGATGGGACCCCAGCAGGAAGCATTTGTATGAGGCACTTAGCCCGACAGGTGGTGCTGGCAGTGGGCTAACATTTAAGGACAAGCTTTGTTGCCACTTGACAACACATCCGAGGAAGGTTTTCTCCCCAGACATCACCCCTAAGCCCAAAATGTTCCAAGAGAGTAAGCGCCAAAAACTGCATCGTGGTTAGGAAAAGCAGCAAGATCTTAGTTAGCTAGGTAGTTAGGAAAAGCTGGCAAGATCCATTTCACATCAAGCTTTCAGTGCTGTGTACAATGAAACAGTCAGAATGTGAGTGTGATCTACATAATTAATGCCCTTAGCTGCTTGCAAACTATGTTTAACTTGCTTGACAGCTAGTCCTAACAACTGGAGGAGATATACTGTTTTTTCATATATTTGATACGGTTAATAGCCATGTGAGCAGAGGGACAACTCAGTGTAGCTCAGCAGTACACAGTTTAAAATACTATTTAAGTTAATTAAAAAAATTAGAAGCCAGTCTGGACTAGAACTTGAAAGAGCACTTCATACTCACTTCTATTTGTGACAGATGGATTGGGTAACATCTAGCTTAAGCTTTTAAGGTAAGACTCCCAACTCTTTATAACTTCACATAACTGAGATGGACCATTTCTCTCAAGCCTTTTTAACCTTGATGTACCATGCTCCAGGAGGGAACTTCAGTTATTATAAATTCCTGACTGCTACAAATCCTAGTTTGCTGCCACGTTAGTTCTAGTTCAGCACTTTGCAGTGTGTTACAATCCCATTCCAAGGGTCAAGAATCCAATAACCCCCCTTGCTAGATCTTTGCTTTGACAAAGGCTTTTTTCAAATTAATTTCAGGAAGTCAATCTAGATAAAAGCAGAGTCAAACCATCAGACTACCCTCTTCATATCTCTACATTCCCTCATAGGGGTTGAGATCCCTAGCTGGATGTACCCTGGATCTACCAATGGAAAATAGATTTAAATTAAGGAACCAATATCTAATAAATCACTCTGAAAAAAAGCATACTTTTTATATGATGTGCTAAAAATATAGGGTCAGTTATTTTAATTTTGTTTGCGTAATGAATCACATTAAGTACTTAGAACAGAAGTACCTGAGTTCAAGGTCCTTTCCCTATGTCACTCATGCTGCACAGGTCAGTGGCCAGTGATTTGCTATTTGATGTTTGTTTTGTGAGTTCTGTATTGGCAGTGTCTTGAAATTAGAATGAAATCCAGCTGATGTTTCAAAAATGGACATAGCAGCCTTGAATGCCTCTGGTACTTAGTGATCATTTGATTTTGGCAGCAAAAGAACTACCTAGCTAACTGCTTGAGACACCACACTACAGGACAGGAGATAGGGACAAGTATCAGAAGGTAAACTGCAAGTAGCACTATGCACAACTTTACTCCTATGGGGCCTGAATACTCAGAGATGTCCTTTTCCACTAATTGGTATCTTAGAGTTTGGATAACCGAAGCGTAGGGTAACATGCCTTGGGAAAGGTTAAAACATTTGAGATCGCTTTAAGAACATGAAAACCTGTGAACATGGCAGAAGGCTCTACATCATTAACCCAGCATCAGGACACTCAGCACACCCCAGTATCTTCAGACAGCTTGGTGAGTCCAGTTCCTACCTGATTCAAGCTCTAAAACCCCCTAAAGTCTTTAATTCCCTTCCAAAACTTTTCCCAACACAGGCTTTAGTCTAGGGATGACAGGCCTCTGAGGTCAGCTTCACACACCACTGGTTCACACTGTTACCTGACGTTTTGGGTAGGGTTCCACCTCTCAGATGGCAGCTCTCCACTTTGCGGGTCATCTACAGGTGGGTGAAGAATTGAAATACATACATCTCCGTTCTGAAAGACAAAAAGCAAAGCTGAGAACAGCCCAGCTCAAGGTAAAGGTCTGAAGACTCAATTCTGTCTCTGGCTATGTTTGAGCAGTTTTGCCTTGTTGATATAAAAAAAGTGCAAGAACTGGCAACAGTTCTCAATCTAGGTCTACCATATTAATATGTTCAAAATCTTCCCTTAATCTGCAAATTGATATAAAAATCTCAGGCCAAGATATTTAAGAGAATGTAGCAAAGCAACCAACAATAGTAGTAAAGTCACATAAAACGAAGTCAGTCTCTAGACAGCACATACTGCCATCGTGATGGAGATGAGCTTTAGTCACACGAGACTTAACGTAGGGTTAATTTTTTTCTTCCCTGGTGGTAACTGAGTTAGCTACAAGAATCTTTAAATTCAGGGATTCAGCACTCTATCCTAGCTCAGGTATCAAAACAATGCTTCTCCTGGGATGCACAGAGGTTGAACAGATGGTGCAAGGCAGGCTGAGGCTGCTCCCTGAAGACGTACCTGTTTGAAATACCAGGTGAAAAAGCAGGAGATGCTCCCTGAAGGTTTCACAGAGAGCCCCTTCCAGCATGCAAGAGAGAATATTTTGGCAGCATATGGAAGCCATACAGCCACATAATCCTCAAGCTGTGTTTTACTCACCAGCCTTATAGCCTGAATATAGATTCAAAGTTTCATAATGCCTGCCATTTATAAACACTAAGAATTGCTTTTACAGGTGTCTATCAGCAACAGCACCCTGACACGATTACTCCATAGGGGTACTGCAGCAATGTTCACCACAGCTGATGTCCTCCAGCAAAGCAGACCCAAGGGGCTTGTGGGTTCCCAGTGCCACTCCGCAGGATGGGGTGAATGACAAGGCTGTCACTTGTCACCTTGATCTAAGGTACGGGTTGGTCAGAAGAACAAGACAAACCGAGGATCAGCTTTGTAGGAAGGAGGCTGCAAACAGGCAGCTCCCCAAGCACTAGGTCTCAGCTACATCCTGAGGAGCCTCCAATGCTGCTCTGCCCCTGGCAGCTGGAGCACAAAGCAGTGCTGCTGCTCTCAGCGATAGCATCCGTGCCTTTGAGCCCCAGGCAGCGATCCCAGCTACAGATAGCAGCAGTTCACCTGAGGAGCCTCCCAAACGTTTCAGCTCACCATGATTAACAATGACATTTGTTTTACAGACAAATGAGATCCTACTTCAACGGTGGAGGCTTGTGATTGGTATCCAGGATCCAGCTACGCATCGAACCTGCCAGGTATGCTAATTTAGCGAGCCAATGTCATTTTGAAGCAGCTTTTTGTCAAGAACGTAACTACAAAAAGCAAAGTAGCACCTGGAGCTGCTGAATGCCCAGGCATACACTTCTGTTGCTGGAACAGTTTGTCATAACAAGGCAGTTTCTTTTTCAGGACTCCAAGAGACTTGCGCAATCTGTAAATATTTTTAATATCATTTTAAGGCAAAATTAACCTTACTAGTGCTAAATTATGTCTATGGCCTATTCTGGATTTATTCATAACTTCCCCTAGCCTACACAGTTTCACCATTAAACGTCTCCCAGGAAAACCTAGTGCTGACCAAAAGAAAGCATTGTAGCACACTGGGGAAGTCCCTCATGTCATCAAGTAGCAGCACATGGACCAACAGATATTTTGCAATGTGAAAACAAAGAGGGAAGTAAGGATGTTAATGGTTGCAAAAAGGAAACCTAATGTTACATCTTTGAGAATTCAAATAGGGCAGCACTGCATTAGTCTGGAAGAGCACAAGCGTCGTGGGGCTTGAGATCAGCGTGAGGTTTTAGGGATCAGTGTAGGCAAGGGGAGAACTCATCCTACGTACATTTTTGAAATACAGGAACAAGGAGGATGGTGTATTTATCTGCCAGAAGAAGAAAAAGTGCAGGAACTAGCCTATACTTTATTATGACAGAACTGAAACGCCTGTTGCCTCAAAAATAGAGACCCCAGTACTAAATGCAGTTTTACCAAAAATCCAGCTAGGTGACCCAAGCAAACTGGAGATGAAGAAAACACACAAGCTCCTTGAGTCTCTGCTCAGAACTGGAACGTCAGCCTCAACCTCTCCATCTGGTCTCACCAGCAGATTCTGCAAACTGCTACTTTCTTTCATCTTCATTACACTGAAAGATATTTTTTCCCTCCTGACAAACCCTCAAACCTCAAGCCCTTTGCTGATTTATTCTCAGTTTCATTTGGAGTTATCCCAGTGCCTCATCTTCAATGCTTAAGTGTTGTTTCCAAAACAGCCTGCAAGCTGCTTCAGATTCCCTCAGCTCCAAGAAATACTGCTATGAACACGAAGTACAAAGCTGAGAGCTGGAGTATTTGAACAGTAACCCCAAAATACACCCATCAAGTTTTGGGTTACTTTCTCCTACCTTCAGTTGTTCCTAGAGCCAATTTTTCCATCTTTCCCATGGGGACTGGGCCTTTCCAAGATTCGGTTTGTACATACCACTTTGGTAACCATTTCCCACTCACCTCCTGCATGAGAATTTCTGCATTCAGGAACAACCTTTACAGTACAGATTTGCAGTAATACGCAGGTCCCGAGATTTTATTTATAGACCAAGCTCTCATGTAACTGAAAGAGCCCTGAAGAGAAACATCATCCTTGGCTACACGTTAGATTTGATGTCAAGTCCAAAACTCAAGCCAGGAGACTGTCAGACAGCTGATTTTAGGAAGTCCCTGAGCATAACAAGGTAATCCTCCCGAGCATCCAGTAATTAGAACTGATTACTACCCTGCTCTGCACTGAAGTTTGGATAGGCTTTTGGTCATTTCTGACTAAAACATCAGTGCAGTTTAGTGTGACACAAAGTGCACTCATTCAGGATGGACATCCAGCAGCAGTGGCTTGTTAGAAAAGGGCCTTCTGAGCCCAAGGCACCAAGCAAAGCCATCATTTGTTCACAGGGAGGAAGTGACATTCCTGTTTTGAACTGGACCCAAAGGAAACCTGCAGAAACTCAGAGACCTGTGACAAGGTGACAGAGCTGTACTAAGGGGAACATTTGTAAAAGGCTTTCAGCCTCTCAAACTACTCCAAGCAGCAGTCCTAGCAGGCTGATACGTGGTTAGAATATTCTAAAGTTTAACAGGAACTTGACTGGCCTCCAGCTTAAGTCAAATTTTAATCCAAACCAGGCCTCAACTTTCAAACACGGCTCGTTGAAATTGGGTAGTTTTGAACTGATTGCACTAAGATTAGAAGCAACATTGCACTCACGAAACAAAATGCTCCTTCTCACTGTCTTTGCACCAGCACTGTTGAAGTCTGTCTCGAGCTGCTGCTCTGTAACACGACAGCTCAGCTCAGCCAGGCTGATAAGCTAAAGATCACTTGATATACAAAGAAGAAACAGCAAGAAACACAGCCTAGCCTATCTGTGGCACACGCAGGGCAATTCGTTCTATGCCCAGGCAGTGGCACAGGAGCACAGGTTGGCCCCACCAGCCCCCAGGCTCACAGAGCACTGGGATGCACCAGGCGTCATCAGCACAGCACCTCCCCGTGCTGCCTTCACCCCGAGCCGCTCCAAACAGCCTGTTCTCAGGATCAGAGATGACATTTTCAAGCTAGGGAGTGCTGCCTTCTGAGGAGCATTTGTATACAAATGTTCCCCTTCAGGAGCTGCTACGTACTCGTACCATGATCCAATTACAGATGCAACAGCCCACAGGTGTTACCCTTTGAATGCGACCCACACACGCACTGAACTACGGGCTGCTCCAAGCTGGCCTGCGGACATTTGGCCCAGAGGTATCTGTTCAGTCTCCTCTGAAGAGCAATCAGGCTGCACAGGACCCTGAAGCTGGACTCCAGCCCAGCTCTGGTTCTTCTGCAGTCAGAGTGCCCCGAGACCAAACCCCTTCATTCACAGATTGTTTCCCCATTATGTCTTGTTGCAGCACACAAAACTGTGGGCTAAGCCAGAAATGAAGATGTACTTGAACAGCATACAACCACTAGTTGCGTAAGTAGCACAGTAGGTGAGACAAAGGCCAAACCAGCTTTCATCCAAGAATCCCCTAAAATTGCCAGCACTTGCAGTACAGTGCTTCAGCTGGGGCTACAGGATGCAACTGCAGGTAGGAGAAAGGCTCCATCCCTGCCTGCAGGAACAGCTTTTCCTACAAGTTTCAGGATTAACTGTCGCTGAAGCATAAACCTGATATTTAACACAAACAGCTTACCACTTTAGTTATTTCTAGAAATATTTAGTACTGTCCATACTTCCATAAATTTAAGGAAGTAGAAAGCCTTCTCACATGCCTAGGAAAACTTCTTTTAAAAACCTTACCTCATAAATGTTGGGGTGCCACATTTTGGTCAGGAATCTGAAGGTAGGTGGTGAATATGGATAGTCAATAGGAAACTTAATGTGAGCCTGGAAAAAGAAAAAAATATTTTAGTTAGGAAACAGAACAACAGGAGATCAGCAAGCTACCATGACAATGAAAAAGTGGAAAACACAAATTCAAGTAAGGCCATTGAGCAGATCACCTCACATACCAGTGCCCAAGTGGAGCCACAATACAACCCTACAGTTTCTTATAAGCAGAACAGTAACTAAACAAGAAAAAAAAATCTAAATACCTGAGCCTTACCAGCCCAGGTCAGTCCTGAGAGCAAGTCAAAACACATTTGCCACATCCTGATGCATGCAGCACTATCCAGAAACTGCTGTTCATCAGGGCAAAATAGATGTGAGAAGATAAGGATAGTTTTCTTGCTGGGTTCAGAAAGCTAAAACCATTTGCCATGATGAAAAGACCTGTTTTACGTGTGCCAGTGCAAGAAGTTTAATCTAATCTTTCCACAGGGAAGATTTGTTAAACACCTGCTTAACTGACACCCAGGGCTTTTTGCCTTTCTTGTGAGAATACAACTGGTCTACCCGGGTTCTTAACATCACACTTCTTGCCACAACAAACACATCTGACTGCTGTTCGTGTCTGTTTAATAAATCCATGCAACCCGATGAACCGAACACCGACAGGACAGGATGGTAAGTGTTGCCCTTCCATACGCATGAGGTCAGCAGATGGCGGTGGGGCAAGACTGAGCTGAGTCAGTTGTGCAGAGGCTGCAAAGATCCCAGCACTGGATGTGACTTCTGTGCTGCCCTGTCACTCGCAGCAGCTGGGAAAGCCAGCCAGGTAGGGAAAAAGGGCTGAACCTGGACAGGTTAAGAAGCACCCAGCCCAGGAGGTGGTCGCTGACCTTGTTCACAGGACAAGGTATGGGAAGGTTTTGTCCCAGGTCCCAGAAATGTAAGCAGGCGGGCAAACAAATTCCATCACGAGCGGTTAAGCAGCTGGCTACAGTTTTACTTACAGACTGGCATACGCCTTTGCATTGTAACCCAGCTTTTATCAGGCCAAAGTGCCAGGGAGCCAAGAACAGGTGGTTTTCTGTTCAACTTTATGAAACAAGCTGAGCAGCTCACATGGCTTTACGTGCTGCACGTCTGCTTGTGCTACTGGTGGCACGTGGGTATGTTACAGCAGCATCAAGTCCTTCCACCACAGGAATTTGCCCCAGCATGCTCACAAGCAAACAATTCAGGATTTGCTTAAACAGTCCTAGCCCTTGGCTTAAGGTCAGTTACGTGAGTGGTACTGCTCCAAGAGAGCAGGCAAACTCCTGTTATCACCACGTCATTGCAGAAATAAGCAGCTGCTGCAGTGAGACAATGCCTGGCTCCAAAACGTGTTGCCCAGGACTGGGAGCAGAGCAAAGATTTACCAAGGGCAGAGCAGATTTACTTCACCTTAAGAACTGCATCTCATAGCTGCAGACTTCTTGGGACCACTGGGGTTTTCCCAAGCCCATTCCTGTGCTTACATGCAGTTTCAGGAGATCTAAGGCTTGAAACAGCCCAAAGACTGAGATTAAAAATACAAGAAACAACAAAACTCAGGATGGGGCTAGCTACAGGATTTCTTGGCAGGAGCTACACGCATGTCTTCTATACAGGTACAGTTACTAGACAGCTAACAAACCTTGCCAGCCGCATATCAGCATCCTCTTCACACCCCATATACACAGCTGGGGGCTGAGGAAGCAGGTCCCATCCCTCCCAGCACAGCCTCTCTACTCCCACATCCTGGGATGAAGCTCTCAGGGCTGGATGAGGACCACTGGGAAAGCTGAGCCATCCAGCATCCATGGGCTTTGTGCACGACGGCCATGCAGAAGTTATAGGCCCTGGGAGATGGATGGTTTCCAATTTCTAAATCCTGTTCTGTAGCCACAGCTCTGCAACAGAAAAGGGCAATCTGCCTGCCTGTAAAAGCAAATATTAGAGAACTAATGAAAGTTGGTGTTTTGCCATGGGAAGGATGCCTCCTGAGCTCTGGCACCAGAAAAATGCAACTGAAGAAAAGTTAGAGGAGATTTTTCTGCTCATGCAGAAGCAGACAAGAGCCAAGATGGCCAGTAACCGGTCACATGTTCGGAGGATTCACAGGGGCACGCTATCTGTCAGTGAGCCTCTTCTAGCTAGCCTACACGTTTAGCACATCGAGATGCTGTGCTGGAGCAGAAAGCAAACGGAGCCTCTGTATAAAGCCTGATTTCAGAGCCACAAGCCCCCGAACTCAGAAACCCTGCATTACAAGCAGGGATTTTCTACAAAGCGCCACTTTCAGGTCCCTGCACTGAGATCATTCAGAAGTTGAAAAGCGAAACCAACCGCTTTCCCAGAGCATTATAAATAGGCCCTGAAGGTTTACTCTGCGTCTCTTCCGTAACACAAGTTACCACAGAAGTTACGTAGAACCACTCCGCACTCACTGAACACTGTTTGAGTTTCTGGAGGGTTAAGTTAGCCAAGAAATTCCAAGACAAACTGCAAGACTGCTTGCACAGACCCAGCAACAGCCAGGGTTACAAGTCAGGCTTTTTCCCCCCCCCACTAAAAGCCCAATTCTAAATATATTAAGGGGCAAAAATGGGACTGAACTAGGCAATAACCACTTTTTTTTTAAATAAAGCCACGTACTCAGAGTGGCAGAGCTGCAGGGCAGCTCACTCCCAGCCCGCTTACAACGAGACAGATGGATTTAGGACTCCGGATTTACCTTGTTGCCATCCACACACACCTTCAAGCATCCAGCCATTACTGCCTTTACCCGTTCAACTCCTCCAGCTGAGCTTAAACTAAGCAGGAATAAGCCTGATTTCAGCTGCCATCTCACCATGGCTCTTTGACACCACAAAATGCATGTGATGTGGGGTGGTAGGCTAATCACCCAACCCATTCCCCCTTCCCCAACTTGTAAGTGGTCATAGGTATGGCCCATAAAAAAATAAGTTAAAAACCAGGAGCTCCCCTATTTTCCATTCAACAGGCCAGCCTGTCAGAAGATCCAGCCTTTTGCAGGCGTTTACAGCTACTGCACAAGAACTGCAACCCCCAAGTCGCAGCACGCCACATTTTAAGGGTACTGGGACATTCATTTCAGCTGTTTCCTGTTTTATTTTACTGCCTTGCTCCTTGGCATTGCCAATGGTGATCACACTTCAGATTCCAGTTTCCTTCAGGCTCCAGCTTCGGTACAGCACAGCCCTAGTGAAATCCATATATGCTGGAAAAATAAAATCCTACCTGATATCCATGTTATCAGCCTGAAAATGCAAAGCTAGTGTTTCTACCAACCACTGAATTGAGCCCTGATAATCACTATGAATAATTACTGCAGTGATTCTGAGTTTCCAGAGGTCTTGCCACATACTTGAAGCAAAATTTAGGTATTAATACCATCTCCCTCTTGATGGGAAACACTAACATGAGCAGGATTCCCTCCTAAATTCAGCTGTCTAGAAATTCAGTATTTATTCCAGCTTAGCTCTGTAGTCTGACACTGACTTATTCTACGCCTCTCATGCTGGGAAAACCCAGATACCTTGTTTTTAGGCAGCAATGGTAGGAACAGTGAATCCATCCTATCTGTCCTCTGCAGAGAGGCAACAGGAGGGGGATAAGACAGGGGGAGCACCCATTTCCTGGAAAGCCACCAGCGTCACAACAACTGACCTGATTTGGGGATATCAGGGGAAACAGCAGCTTGTTACAGTGGCCAATGGAAACTGCAGCTGCTTGATGTTTCTGACAGTGCCTGGTAAAGATATTTTTTATTTTATAACATTGCCAGCTTAGCACAAGGCTTATGAACACACACAGCAGCAACAGAAGCGAGCATCCTCTGAAAACCCAACAAATTGAGATACAAAGGAAGAGTTGGATATACATGTATATATTAATATTTTGTGCTTTTTGTGATGGTCTACTCCAGCCAGCCCAGAGCCAAGCTCCGGCAGACTGCATGCATCTCTCACCTCCTGCAGATCACCCCCATGCCCAGGCAGGAGCTGCAGCTGTCGCAGGCAGCACAAGGTCTCCATACTGTCTCTTGCCCACAGGCAGAACCAGGCTCCTCGCTGCACACATCACGGCTTTCCATAGCTGCACTCCTAACGTCTGCTGCCAGCACAGCACTACCTACACCGTGCATTTAACACAGGAGAAAGGCAACAAGAACAGGAACTACAGACTGCTACTGGGTTAAGTGTTAATATCTAATCCCAGGAAACGCCCTTTATTGCTCCTAGCACATCGAGCATTTATGCAATTCATCTAATGGATTTTCTTCTTCCATATTAAGCCTGGATTACTGCATGCAGCATTAAATACCATGTGCTGGAAAACACATTTAGTGGAGGTCAGCAGCCTGTTTCGCACATCAGTGAGGTTTCAAGCACCCCGCAGTCGGTTCAGCTTCAGAACTGGAAAGGCAGCACTGCAGCCAGCTACATTACATGCTCAATTATTAGACAAGGTAACAGCAACTGGAGGAGCAATGCTGCTATTTCAGCTCCAGATACTGTGACTTAGGACCCAAGTAGTTCCTTGTGGTAGACCTAGGCTCTGCCCTGGTGCTTTAGTCCTTCTAGTGGCATTGTGTTGTGTCCCTGCAGTGCTGTATCGCTGTGTTGACATTCATTGTGCTTTTGGAGAATCAGGACCACATCTCTGACCTAAGTTAGGAGGTCAGACACCAGGTGAATTAAGACTTTTTCAGTCCTGAAAGCAGCCTTGTTGCTGCAATGGCCATATGAACATTAACAGCAGATACCTTATATTCTGTACTACCTGAACTGTTTCACAGGGAATTTAAAATGCAAGAGACCTGACTGTGAAGAGTGAGCTAGATCTCACAAAAAGGACGTTAAGGTCCTAAACAAACAAACAAAAAAAAATGGAGCCAGAAGTCAGTATGCCAAAGATGAGTCAAAGTAAGGTTAACTTACAAAATCAGACTAGTTTGACAGGCAGAGGAGCCCATCCTTGTTTCATACAAGTCATGTCTTATATATAGTTCCTAATGTAGTTATTGAGGGCATTACTAAGAGCTGTAATTTTCAATTGAAGACTACTCGGATGCAAAACAGATTTGCTTTTACCAAAACTTCTTGTAACAGTAAAATGTTACCAATACATCTCTGTAGCTGCAAGCTCATGAAGCTGAAACTGAGTCACACAACCCAGAGCAAAGCAGCCAGCATGTGACAGGATGGTCCAAACAACAATTACACTTTTAAACAAGGGCTTTGAACCACATATTAGTCTTCAGCTCCTTACACCTGAAGTCAGAGGACTAACCACAGACATGAAGCTGGGGTTGAGCTGACTGGTAGTGGGGTGCTCCCCACAGCCCTGTTCAGCTGGTTTACATCCAAGCTCCTGTGATCCCATACATCCACGCTCTGCTGTCTGGAGCATCCCGAGGGATCTGAGTAAATAAAACTGTTCTAAACAATGAAGTCAGTCAGAACAGGCAGTGCCTGGAAAACAGACCATTTTCTTCTAATGTAACTCAAAAGAAATAAAAGCTTCCCCCCGTCCCCTTTTTTTTTAATATTGTCTGTTTGATAGCCTAGAAATTCAGTCTGGAGATTTTAGCCTCCACGGTGCTAACTCCTCCTGACAGCTGCTACTCATTCAGGGATTGAATTAGCCTGCACAAATCAGCTGCATTTAGGATCTCGAGCAGTTCAGAGAATATATTTCCTTCCTGCAGGAGTCATACTGCAAGGATAGTCTATAATATTGCCCAGCTAATTGAAACAGCCACTTTGGCTCCTGCCAAAAAAACACTCCTTGTCCTCTCGGGCTAGGGAACATCCAGCTGCAGACAGGGCAGCTGTTAGCACTTGCACTTTGGAGAGCTTGCAGGGGGACAGAAAGACAGGGCCAGGCTGAGAGCTGAATAATAGTTTCCCTTGGCAGCAGTTCACCCACACAGTTGTGGAGCTGTCCCCCGGTCACACAGCCTCGCCAGCGTAGGGACAGCAGGCCCACCACCGCCTGCATACAAGTCAGATCTGCACTGCCTGAGTTCTCAGACAGAGGTTTTTCCTGCCTCAGCACCATGCCCCAGGTGAGTAATGGCCAAGCCAGTGTCTCAGACCAAGCCAGACTCCTGATCTCCTTGGTACAAGTCCCTAAGACTGTGTTACTTTGACAAATTTTACCCCAAACTGTTGGTCAATGCCCCCAGAGCTCAGACAAATGAGCAGGTACCAGCAGCAGTGTAACAGCCAGATGCCATCCCATTACTGTTCTTGTCTGTTTGATTTCACACAATGCTACAAAACCCACCATCATTACAGCAGCTGCAGGAGAGGTATCATCCAGAAGAGACACTGAGTTGGAAAGGAAGAACCAAAGCATTTCTCTAACCTGTCAATTTTCCACTTGGTTTTTGCATTTGTCTGCCAGCTCAGCACAGACAAGGCAACTACCAGCAGCTATATAGGACAAAAGCAAACAGAACAACTCAGTCCTCTTCTGTACTGCTAGCTGCCAGCCCAACAGCTTTGCTGAACTTCCCCCACATAGCTGAGTGCTACAGGAATTCCGTATTCCCACCCAAGAAAGAGAATGCCATACTGAGGTTTCTGTATTTTCCTGGGAATTTCCATGCTGAAATATTACTTCATTCTGCCTCTCATTCAGCCTTCACTACAGGAGCAGGCCTGATTAAGAGTGACAAGACTGAAAAGATCAGAAATTCTGACAGGCCAGATGTGAAAGCTTTTGTGATCGCTGAAGTCCTCACGCTGAGACTCTGCTCCTGGGTCTGATGACTTCGCCACTTTCCCTGCAGACTGTACATAAGCTGCATGGCATGAAGTCAGGTTCACTGGGTGTGCATTATGTGGAGAGGCTGCTCTGTGTGACTATTTTCTGGGCAGAAACAGTTGAGTCAGTTTTTATTTATATCTGCACAAAAATACTGACTTCCCCATTTGGACAGAATAGGAAGAATAAATCCTAGTGTGTATGAAGCTGAAGTCTCTCTCTGGTGTCTAAGTCTTACTGAAGGAGCTAAAAATACTCGATGCTGCTGCACCTATAGGTTGCTCCCTGTTGTACATCTCCACCTAGGTCTCTGCTTTAAAGAAGAAGCTGGCCCTTGAAGGAGTCCTGCTGTAGGTGTACCTGGTACCTGACCTGCTCAGGGCTGACACTAGCAGAGCTGTTCTAGAAATGGTTTGTGTCCACTCCAGGAAAAAAAACAACACACACCACCACAGTTTTCTAGCTATTGGCACAGATAACACTGTTTTGCTAGAGCAGTGGCAGGAATATTTGAAGCTGCTTATTCAAAGTATCATGCTACATTACTGACATCTCCGGCAGCATGCGTGGAAGCCCTCCAGTTAAGCGTGCATGAGGTTGACACTCTGGGCATCTGTCTCCTCTTGTCAGGCCTCAGGACCCAGCAGATTGTCTCATTATGAGCTGCATTAGCCTACAACATATTCAGCATCCTGTTTAATCTCACGTTTTGAGCTTCCACGATCTGGGTAAATAACTTCCTGTAAGCAGATTTATACACAGACACCCATGGAGTAACCAAACAGGAGGCAGTATGATGTACTTGGGACTTACCCTGGCAACTGCTATAGCTTTGTTTGTTTGTATTCAGGTGATCAGGAGCAAACCAGTCTACTCTCACAGACTTTTGCATCAGGCTTGACAGAGTTTCTATGAGCTCAACTATTTGTTCCATTTTGGCAGCTTGCACACTCACTAAAACACAGCAGATTGCTTTATTCTTCTGTGAGGCAGGCCGTACAGTTTGCTTCTGCTGAGCAAAAGGATGATGTCCAAACTAGCTTGATACACAAACACCATTTGCTCCAGCCTGTTTAACTATTTTTAGACAGTTCTTTAAACAAACACCAGCCTAACCATTCATGAGTCAGTCAGTGACTAATTGCCTTGATTCTCTTCATATGCAATCCAGGCTGCATGCAAGAGGAGAGCATTCATCAAGGGAAACCAATCACACGCTCTGCTAAAAACTCAGGGCAGGCCTCGATGCAGTCACTTCTTTCACAAGCAGCAAGGGGAAGGAAATATTTATAGCATTGCAAGTGTAAACCGAAGCACGGTGCTGCGGTGTTACACAACTTCACATTTCTCATCACAGCAGGCAGGCAGTTCTTCAAGAGGCTTCTCAAGCTGGCACACCAGCTTTTATTTAAACAAGAGAGGTTTGTAACAACTGAACCTAGGAAATAGTCCTCTAAGAAACTTACTTATGCTGGCTGCCACACAGAAGCCAGCTAAGCGCTCACACAACCATGCCTCTTGCCTTTCAGGTGCTACACTGCAAGCTGTGAACCCTCCTGTTGGGAGCTGGTCCCAGGCAGCAAGTCTAGGCAGAGGCAGCTAACGCTTACTCAGCGGCAGCAAACATGTCTGCTGGACTCTGCTACTTCCAACCCAGAGCGCTAAGTACAGCGGCACCATCTCCTAGAAAGGAGATGGGTCAGGATTGTATTAATTTAGATTTATAAGCCTGTATAAATGTAACTGTGAGATGCACCTGCCTGCCAAGTGTCTGCAACCTCCTCTGAGCCAGCAAGGTTTGATACACCCTGACCAGCGCCTCCCAGCTCCCTGCAGAAACCAGCACCGTGTCAGGAGGCGTTCACCAGTGGGAAGCATGTGTCTGAGAAAAGGGTATTTTCACATTATTGCATAATGATGTGCCTATCACCTCTATTATCATAGGCTGCTTCAAGCAGATCAAGCTTAAGTTTAAGCTAAAACAAGTGCATTAGCTGATACATACCCGACCTCACTTCCAGGCTATTGTTTCTAGGGTAACAGCGCGTCTTTTTTGTTAGTGAGGAGTCAAATTCAAGAAGCATTCAGTTTTGTGCCATTCTCTACCTCTTTTCACCCCTGCCTCATGTTTTCAGTGGTTTGGAGCTCACGGCATAACAATCAGTGTGGCTTAACTCATTAGCAGCAATGACTTGGGCTTCCAGCAAACAGCACAGCAAGGGATGAGAATCAATGAGATGAACCCTCGGACTCAGTTTTTTAAAAAATAATAAAGAAACAAAACCCAAAGTCCCAAAACATTGAAGTGAACACATCTTGATTTGAGCTTTGGCCTGCTAAGGAAAGGGAGAGTGGCTAAAATCATATTTAATTCATTTAATGATTTAAAAGCAGACACCCACCTTACGTCAATACCAAAACATGACTTGGCAGCTCACTGAGGCCTCACGGCAGAAAGCTGCTACTCCTCACTCCAAGAAGCAGTCCCGCCCCCAGCCCAAAGCACGTGCTGGCCAGAAACCACCAGGGTACCAGCTCCTGCAAGCCTACATGCAACAACTGCCTTACAGCAGGCAGAGGACCACCTTCGGCTCTTACACTGAACAAAAGCAGGTGCTGTGTTCACAAAGTGCTGCTGCTGCAGTCACAGGGACAAGGCATTCAGCTGCTCTGGTGGCTCTGAAGTACTACTGTTGTCTGAACCACATCTTCAGTTCTTCCTGCTCTGAACCATGCAGACCTCACAGTTGCAGCATGGGCCTAGGGAAATGGTTACTGAAGAGAAATCAGCTCACGTGCAGTCCTCATCTTCTGCAGAGCACCACAAGTCACCTCCCTGTTGTAATAACAACACTCCATTTAAAATCTAATTACAAGTGGCTAGACAAAAAGCCATCTACAAAATGGTTGTTCTTATTAATAGATGAATGTTTGAAAAGACATCTTTCAGGCCAGATGGATATACAAGAGAAAATACAACACCAAAGCAAAAGCCAGCATTGATACTCGTACCTATGTTCCAACAAGTTACTGTGTAAATGACTAATATGACATCTAGATAGAGCCAGAATACTCACTTTCCTGAAATATCTCCTGAAAGAGCCAGCAAAAAGATGCAAAGCAGGTTGTTTCCTCTGCAGTGCAGTACAGACGCTTAAGGCACCCTTTACGCTTCCGATAAAAGCAGAAGCGGTACAAAGGAGTTGAGTTTGCAGACAGCCTTGAAATTCAGCTTGCATGTAATCATAAACATTTACATTAAATTGGAAGGCATACCTGGTAAGAGTAGCAGTCAGGAAGAACCACTTCAGACTACTGCAGGTCAAGAGGGCCTCAAGGTCACAACAGAGAAATGGAGGGGGATAAGCAAGATGAGAACACAGCAGGAGATCCGATCGTTTGGGCAGAGAAAGCCTGACTACAGCAACACCAGAGCAAATTTGTATGATTGTGCAACTCTTCAGTAGCTCTAACACTACTACCTACCAGTACAAAGAAAGGAACTGGGATGAAACTGAACAAAGGTTAAACAAGCTTTAGATATCTAAGCATACAGCAGATATGATGCTTGATTTAAAGTGACAGATTGAATTAACTTTAAAAGATACTTGAGTTACAGATAAGCAATCATCCAGAGTGTCATACCAGGAAAGAGAAGGGAAAATCTATCATAGATTGACAGTCTGCATTTAGTGAGAACAGGAGTGTGGATGAAAAGCCTTCAAACACTACCATGGGAAAAAAAAAAAAAAAATCAGATTGTGGGAATAAAAGTGTTGTTTTTGCAGAGTTACATTGTTTAGAGGGAAGGAATGTGGTATTGAGATATGCTTGCAGTGATAAGAAAGCTTACCAGACAACCTTGTAAAATGCAGATAACCAGACTCCTTAGAGCAATTAGGCGGAAATCACTGTGTAAGAAACATTACCAGCTCAAAGAGTCTGTGAAGCACTGGATAGGTTGTGAACCTGGATTACCCAGTCAATGGGGAAACAGGGGAGGGTCCCGGTCATCGAGAAATAAAGTATATAAACTGTGTTATGGAACTAGTAGGCACGATCCTGCTTGTGGGATGCCCGCCATTGCAATTGCAAATAAAATTGCTACTTGACTGAGATCCTCGCGTGAGCCTATGTTATTGGCTACAGAGTGTTTCTCACAAAGTTGAGCAACAAGATTAAATGGCAGAGGTAGATTCACAGGAAGAGAGCTCTTGCAAGAGATACTACAAGTGTGGCTATGGACATTTGTAGGAATAGCTGATGCCTGAAGAAAATATTTTTAGGGAACTTAGAAGACAGAGCAAGTTCTCTACTGTGAAATATTGCTTTCTATTTAGAGCCTTCTGGTGAATTCTCCAAGGCTTCTTTTTCAGGTTCACCCTTCCTTTAAGGTTTTGAAGTTTAAGGACACTAACTGAATGCCAGAAGGACAGATGATAAAACCCAGCCTTCCAGTAGGTCCTCCTGTGTGACAGCAGCCATGCAGCACCTTCCTATTTTGAAGCCTCCTCAAGAACAAGTCACGCTGCTTTCCTGCAAAGACTCCTCTAGACACTCTTTCATTGATTAAGTGACATGACCAACACACACAAGTACCTGTGACTACAGAGACCATTGCAGCTTACTCCACAAGTGCGCACACTGCCCTTGATACTGAAACATGGGATTAGAAATTAGAGAGCGACTGACAGAGAAGGACTGGTGGAGGATGTGATTGTCGGGAGCTGTCTTGGGCAGAGTGATGACGAAATGGTGGAGTTCTCTATTCTTGGCGAGGCCAGGAAGTGGACCAGTAAAACTGCTGTATTGGACTTCCGGAGGGCTGACTTTGTGCTGCTGAGGACACTGGTTGGTAGAGTCCCTTGGGAGGCGGTTCTGAAGGGCAGAGGAGTCCAGGAAGGCTGGGTGCTCTTCAAGTGGGAAATCTTAATGGCGCAGGAACGGTCTGTCCCCACGTGCCCAAAGACGAGCTGGCGGGGAAGAAGACCAGCCTGGCTGAACAGAGAATTGTGGCTCGAGCTTAGGAGAAAAAAGAGGGTTTATAATCTTTGGAAAAGTGGGCAGGCCACTAGGGAGGACTATAAGGATGTTGCGAGGCTGTGCAGGGACAAAATTAGAAAGGCCAAAGCTCATCTGGAGCTCAATCTGGCTACTGCCATTAAAGATAACAAAAAATGCTTTTATAAATACATCAACACAAAAAGGAGGACTAAGGAGAATCTCCATCCTTTACTGGATGCGGGGGGAAACTTAGTTACAAGAGATGAGGAAAAGGTGGAGGTGCTTAATGCCTTCTTCGCCTCAGTCTTTAGCGGCAATACCGGTTGTTCTCTGGACACCCAGTACCCTGAACTGGTGGAAGGGGATGGGGAGCAGGATGTGGCCCCCACAATCCACAAAGAAATGGTTGGCGACCTGGTACGGCACTTGGATGTGCACAAGTCGATGGGGCCGGATGGGATCCTCCCAAGGGTATTGAGAGAACTGGCGGAAGAGCTGGCCAAGCCGCTTTCCATCATTTATCAACAGTCCTAGCTATCGGGGCAGATCCCAGTTGACTGGCGGCTAGCAAACGTGACGCCCATCTACAAGAAGGGCCGGAGGACTGACCCAGGAAACTACAGGCCTGTTAGTTTGACCTCAGTGCCAGGGAAGCTCATGGAGCAGATTATCTTGAGAGTCATCACGCAGCACTTGCAGGGCAAGCAGGCGATCAGGCCCAGTCAGCATGGGTTTATGAAAGGCAGGTCCTGCTTGACGAACCTGATCTCCTTCTATGACAAAGTGACGTGCTGGGTGGATGAGGGAAAGGCTGTGGATGTGGTCTACCTTGACTTCAGTAAGGCTTTTGACACCCTTTCCCACAGCATTCTCCTCAAGAAACTGGCTGCTCTTGGCTTGGACTGGCGCACGCTTCGTTGGGTTAGAAACTGGCTAGATAGCCGGGCCCAAAGAGTCGTGGTAAATGGAGTCAAATCCAGTTGGAGGCCGGTCACTAGTGGCGTTCCCCAGGGCTCGGTGCTGGGGCCGGTCCTCTTCAATATCTTCATCGATGATCTGGATGAGGGCATTGAGTGCACCCTCAGTAAGTTTGCAGATGACACCAAGTTAGGTGCGTGTGTCGATCTGCTCGAGGGTAGGAAGGCTCTGCAGGAGGATCTGGATAGGCTGCACCGATGGGCCAAGGCCAACTGCATGAAGTTCAACAAGGCCAAGTGCCGGGTCCTGCACCTGGGGCGCAATAACCCCAAGCAGAGCTACAGGCTGGGAGATGTGTGGTTGGAGAGCTGCCAGGCAGAGAAGGACCTGGGAGTGATGGTTGACAGTCGGCTGAATACGAGCGAGCAGTGTGCTCAGGTGGCCAAGAAGGCCAACAGCATCCTGGCTTGCATAAGAAACAGCGTGGCCAGCAGGGCTAGGGAGGTGATCGTCCCCCTGTACTCGGCTCTGCTGAGGCCGCACCTCGAATACTGTGTTCAGTTTTGGGCCCCTCGCTACAAGAAGGACATCGAGGTGCTTGAGCGAGTCCAGAGAAGGGCGACAAAGCTGGTGAGGGGCCTGGAGAACAAGTCCTATGAGGAGCGGCTGAGGGAGCTGGGATTGTTCAGCCTGGAGAAAAGGAGGCTCAGGGGTGACCTTATCACTCTCTACAGGTACCTCAAAGGAGGCTGTAGCGAGGTGGGGGTTGGTCTGTTCTCCCACGTGCCTGGTGACAGGACAAGGGGGAATGGGCTAAAATTGCGCCAGGGGAGGTTTAGGTTGGATCTTAGGAAGAACTTTACTGAAAGGGTTGTTAGGCACTGGAATAGGCTGCCCAGGGAAGTGGTGGAGTCACCATCCCTGGAGGTCTTTAAAAGACATTTAGATGTAGAGCTTAGGGATATGGTTTAGTGGAGGACTTGTTAGTGTTAGGTCAGAGGTTGGACTCGATGATCTTGAGGTCTCTTCCAACCTAGAAATTCTGTGTCTGTGATTAAGAATAAATATGTAGGCAACACTCACTCATTGCTTAATGTGTGCTACATTTGCAATGTACTGTGCCTGTGCTGCGCTTAGGCCTCCAGATAAGCCCCTGGGACCTCAAGGACCAAATTAACCTTACAGCCCAAACTGTGACCAAGGGCTCAGAGAGAAGGAGGAAAGAATGTCAAGCATGCAAGGACTCAAGATAACAGGAGTTCCCCTCAGAGCCCGAGAACCAGACGAAACCAACCTTATGGCCCAGATTGTGACCAAGGGCTCAGGAAGCATGCGCAGAGAGACAAGGTTAAAAGTTCAACTCTGATGAAGACGTCTTACTTCATCCCGACGACCACCCAATGACCACCCGGACGACCACCAGAGAATACTACGCAAGCGCAGAAGGACTGATAAGATAATTAGCATATGAAGCGGGGCTAGGTGGAGCTAGGAAATGAATATGCATAGATGTGTTGCGAAACTTAATGCATATGTAATATTTTAAGGGATAAAAGAGAATGCAAGCAAGCAAATTGTGCACACGACTTTGATGGGACTACCCCCCCCCATGCCGCCCAGCGCTGAATAAACATACCTACTTTACCATCTTACTGATTGTGGAGTCAGTTTTTCACGAGTCAATACCTCCAGTAGAGTGCTCCAGCACACCACCACACTCAAAAGCTGTGACATCTACATGGCCTGTTTGGGAATTTTTAACACCTCTTCATTCAGAGAAGAGTTATACCTGCACATCTACAAAGCCTGAGACTTGAGCACAGGACTTGCTGGTTTGTACATGGAATAAACTGGGGATGTCAAAACCAAGAAGTGACAGAGAACAGAAAATTCACCCTTATTTATATGCTAGCCATGAACCCATGATGATATTCTTCCCCAGCTTACAAGAATTTTTGAAAACTTAGGCCCAATGTTGTTCAGTTGTTTGACCTGAGGCTGCACCTCAGCTACATGGCACCTGAGTTGAGATGCCTACATCCCATCAAATTGCAATGTAGTGATAATCGCTTTGCAGCAGAAGCTAAGTGTTTTTAAGAACACAAGTATAAATACAGCTCTGTCATGGGAAACCTACCATAGATGTGCATGGAACTGTCTGAACCCTGAAGTCACCTGTGTGTGTAATAACAGCCTCATCTATGCTGGGATAAAATATGTTGATATTAAATGAAAATTATTTACCCACACTTGTGTTACACATACTTTCACACTAGCTTTTTTCTAGTTATTAGTAAGCACTGCTACAAGTTTCTACTCAACATCACTTTAAAGTTCATCAGCAGTTCATGGTCTGTTACTATTTCAAATCGATGACTCGGGTTCAGCTATACCATAAACAGAATGAATGATTATTTCAATTAAAAATCAATTAATTGCTTGTAGAGGTGTTACACTGACAGATTCAGACATCCGCATCCTAGTTAAAGAATGAGATGCTCTGTCACACAAAGAAATCCAAAGCAGGACTTGGAGCCTCTAGTAGTGATAAAGCAGATGTGATTATGAATTAACAGATGCTCAATTGTAAGGGAACAACCTTGCTGACATTTGTGCTGGCCTATGGATGCATTGCTTCTAGTTGGATTACCAGCAATTGGCATCTGAAAGCCACAAAAACACTTCGTATCGATAAGTTGATTTAAATGGTGCTCTGTCTACCGATTTTACATTGCCTTGATTCAGTAAGGAGGATTCTTGTCCTCCTCAGATTGCAGATACCATTTGGTATACAAACTGAATAAAGAATTCCAAAAGCTTCCTAGAGCATGGAGCAGTGTTCATACCTGATTTATCCAGTTCCACAGACAGGCCAACTACTGTTTTTAATTAAATTGTGTCTATGCACAGAGAAAGTAAGGATATTTAAAATCTGCACCGCAGAAACAAATCCTTTGAGCAATCTGACACTGACTTTAGGGCAGTATGTTCCATATGTGAACATTTTCAGTTTAACACTTTGCTTTAGAAGACAACTTTTCCAGAGCATGCACTTTGTTGACAGGATCAACTTCAAGCTCTCCTGTTTGCACTCCATTTTGCAAGCCTGCAAACAGATCTCAGCAGCTACACACAGCTTCTCAAGTCACTGAATCAGTAAAGTTGGAAAAACCCTCCAAGATCATCTGCTCCAACCATCCCCCTACCCCCAAAGTCACCCACTAAACCATGTCCCCAAGCACCACGTCCAACCTTTCCTTAAACACCCCCAGGGACGGTGACTCCACCACCTCCCTGGGCAACCCGTTCCAATGCCTGACTGCTCTTTCTGAGAAGAAATGTCTCCTGGTTTCCAGCCTGAACCTCCCCTGGCACTACTTGAGGCCATTCCCTCTTGTCCTATCACTAGTTATCTGCCAAAAGAGGCTGACCTCCAGCTCCCCACAACTCCTGCAGCCCAAGTACAAAGGCATACTGATATGCTGTATAGCAAAAAAGTGGAGAGCTAGTTTCATTCCCTCAGGAAGTTTGGAAATGTTACGCTTTTTGGTAATCACCAATACTGACAATGTTTTCTTCAGCCTAGCACAAGAAGCCAAGTCCAAAATAATTTGGAGATCTGCTTGCATCCACCCACAGGCCATGTAGCTTCCAGTAAGAGCCCTTAAAGAACTGGAGGATGTGCAGCATCAGCTGGCATCAGGCACTGAGCAAAGCAGCCAGCTTCTGCTAAAAGGTTCGGATGTCAAAAAGGTTAATGCTGTTTCAGCACTTTGTGATGGCAGCTACAAGCTGGGTACTGTTAAAGTACTTCAGAGAGGTTTGGCTTTCAGCAACTGAAAGACTTTTTTCACAAGTAGCTATAAATCTCCATTTAATGACTGCACTTGATATGCAAACTGAAGTTTCTCCAAAAAATCATTAACGGAACTGAAGTTGAATTATTTTTCAAATAGTACCAGAAATTACACAGCTACACGCAGACCAACTGAAAGCCCACATGATCAGCACACTTACAGCAATTGCCACTTGACAGGGCTTGCTTTGGAAGACCTGGATATACTAAAACAAAGTATAGCCCTCAAGGCATTCCCTGCCTAATAAATAATATATACAAAGCTAAGCATCATCATATATTATTTAAGTTATAAATATAATAAACCCTGCTGCTGTGTTAGATCTCTGGATGAGAATTACACTGCAAATTGACTGGAAGTCAAATAGAATTTCTTTCCCCTTAAGTAGTCTGCAAAGCTATAGTTTCAGCTCGTTACAATTATGTTCCTGTATGAAATCTATTTCCTGAAAACCAATCGGAATAACTGAGTTTCTACCGTGGAGCACGCATGCAACAGCGTGCATTTACAGCTCTGTATGTCTTGGCCGAGTCAGATCAGCACGCTATTTACTGGGATGGGAGAACCACGCAAAGTGACCAACAGTTGTAAACTGCTTTCCTACAGCTGCTTTATTCCGTGTCATCCTCAGTTGTGCTTTTGTACAGGAGCAGCCACGTGCTGGAAATTTTGGGCTAGGAAAAGCCTTATGCTATACATATGGTTTTAGTTAAGCAGCATCTAGCCATGCAAGGGCTATCATGGAACACAGTCAGCTCACAAAACCATCTCAGGCTATGCACTGTCATATTGCAAAGAGTTTTGAGAAATAAGTGGTGGAAATACCTGTGCTATAACAGCAGTAGCAGGGGGGACAGCTGCAGGAACTGATTCCTAGCACTTTCCCCATTAGAAAAGCCACACAGAATCACCCTTGCTCCCTTTCTTGACAACTCAGCATTATTGAAGATAACCACTGCTCAATCTCTCCTACCCCACCTCATCCCAGTTTTCGTGGCCTCTAAGGGAAAGCATTTTGAGCCATGCAAAGTGACTTCCATCAGAGGCAGCGACAGCAGTAACCTTGGCTGGCACTGGAGACAGCCTGGGAAGCTGAGGATGAGATCCTCAGAAGAACTGCCACAGAGCTGATCCTTACAATTGTTCTCCATCCATGCATTGTACTGATTCACATCCAGCACTGCTGGCTTTAGTGCAATGCTGCACATCCCACAGTACCTCCAGAACCTGGCCTTTGACTGTCCCACTGGGAACATAAATTTACACCACTAATCAAAACCTGAAAACCACCTTTTTTTTTTTTTAATTATGCCAAACATCTTGAACTCAACAACCCTCAGACTTTAAAGGATGAAATGGTTCAACAAAATGGCACATAGTAAGTCACCTCTTCCCCTGTGCACCAAACCATCAACAAGTAGAATCATAGAATCAGTAAGGTTGGAAAAGATGTCCAAGATCATCTGGTACAACCACCGCCCTACCACCAATGTCACCCACTAAACCATGTCCCTAGGCATCAGCTCCAACCTTTCCTTAAGCATAGCAAAGTAACATCACTTGCATTCATTTTAATGTTCACATAAGCACTACCATCTTGAACTCTTTTAATTTCAGAGACATTGTCACGCTGCTGCTATCAATGGATATACTCAGTTGCCAAAAAAAATAGTTTCTGGGAAGTATAAAAGTAAAAATGTTATTTTTTTTTGTTTTTAAACACCACACTTTAGTGCACCTGAGCACACCCAGAGGCAATGCTTATACTTGAATATGAGCATCTCCTCACTACAAGATGCTTTGCAGTAACAGATGAGCTCTCCTCCCCTGCATGGCAATAGCTAAGCAATCACACAGATAAGAGAATCCCTTTTAACTCCCACTTTTCACCCACCTATTAGTACAGTCATGAATACTTACTCTAATAGGACTGCCTTCAGAGCTTTTTAGAAAGCTTAATTATCACCTTTGGCATCAATTAGGTCAGCAGAAGCTGGTGCTTTCTGAAAGCTGCTGGAGAGCAAGACAGCTCACTTACCACTAGTATGTGAATTTACGAGGGAATCAAAGCCATTACTATCACAGGAAGCAGCAGAAGCCATATACAGTATTGACAACATCCATTATATATGCTTTTGTTTCAAGTCAAATTTAGAACCTGCCAAAATGAAAAAAAACATTTCTCAACAAGGACTTCCTCCTCCCCAACATGGCATCTGCCTTCTCAGCTACAGATTTCTTGGTGCTCAGTCTCCACATCTTAGCCACACTGCAGCTGATATGGACTTTAAAGTTAACAGCAGACTAGGGTTAATACGCATCAACATCCAATATACGTTAAAATCAAGCTAGGTTTTAGCAGTGGGGTAAAGATTAGTCTTTTTTTTTTAAAAAGGCTTAATCTAAACACATTCAGTTTCAAATTAGCATGCTATGCTTTGAAGTTCGGAAAAGCTGTCACTCCCCATCCCAGCCACCACAAACGGCAAGAGAGCAAGTATCCCAGGTTCACTCTGAAGGTTATCGTGCAGTATCCACTATGTGAGAGGCTCTAAAAAAAGATCACTTTTCTTCAAGGAACCTTTTGATATTCCAACATTTGGGGAAGTTGGGTCAAAGCTTGCTAGAAATGTCAGTATTGAAGTAACAGCAGCACACAACTCATTTGAATATCAAAAAAAATCAGAATCCTCGGGTAGTTAGTTACCCTATGTCATGCTAAGAGGGATGTTTGCACTAGTATCAGGAATTCTTAACCTTCCTCACAGGATACTTGGGAGTCACACAAGCCATGACCCACATCTACCAGAGGAAATACAACAAGGGATGGAGATGTCTGCCTGTGACTGCATCACCACTTTTTAACTTTAGGTACTAACAAAATAAGTGACACCTTATTGATTTTGCCAATGCCTTCCAAATATTGTACACTTCAAACAGCTCTGCAATATAAATTGATTGGACAATAGTCAATGCGTCCAGGGGAACAACATTTCATCGGCTCATGACTCCTGCTCCAGCATCCGAGGAAACCAGCTGCAGCTGCTTGGTTCGAGTTGTGTACTATGGCAAAAATGCCCGCAATTCAACCCTAATAACCAGCATTTCTTCAACTGCTAAGTGGTGTTTATAAGGCAGAGCAACAGCTCCTCTACAGAATCTGGAGCATGAGCTGTGCTGCAAACGCCCGGTATGTCTGTGAAGTCAGGGCACTCCCATCGCAGAAATATTTCAGCTAGGACATCAGCTGAGTTGCAGCAGACACTTAGATGGCATTTGCAGGGACATTGGTACAAAGCCTGATGAAGTATAAGTATAGGAGCTCGTGATGCCAGGCTATCAGAAGCTAAACAGCCATCTAGCCTGCTTGCTTGGAATGGCCCCCTGTGACCCCACGATCTCCTAACTCAAGGAAACTTCCTTAACTTCATTGAACACCTTTAGCCCTCCCACAACACGTAAGCAAAAAGCTCCAACTGGAAGGTTTTCTACATGGTAATATTTAGTCTGAAATTTCCATGTCCTAACAGCTCTGATCTCTTCCCACTGAATGCTGCTACGTCATTTGGTTCTAAAGTATTTTGAATATAATAGCCTAAAAATTAAAGTGATTCAAAGTAGGATGTGTGCCATTTTGGTCTGCCACTTCGCAGCCTGTGTTTGTCCCGGATCTTCCCAGTACAGACACGTGAACACCAGACGATATGCTCCAGAAGTCAGCATTTAGACTTTCAAATACTTCTTAGAAAATGCTTTCAGAAAGCCTTATTTAGTCCAGTATTATTTTCAGTGCATTATACAGTTCAAGTAGTGCTTACCAAACAGTTATAACATGAAGTTAAAAAGCAGGTGCAAGGAAAAATTCAGATTTACAAGGTTAACAGAGATATTCAATGAATTATCCTTCTGCTAACGTGAAGGAGCAGGACTGGGTTGCACTGTGCCATTCTCAATCACTTTGCAGAGAGCCCAAGTGGGCCCCAGGTGTCCATCTCTGGAGAGGCTGCCACCCCACATGAAAGCAGCAGATGCAGATGGGACGTTTAAAGTAACTGCATACACAAATGCCTATAACCATTTACAAAAGGTGACCAAGCCATATTTAAAGCTTTTTTTTTTCCTATTAAAAAGTCCTTCTTTTGTTGCTCTGTTCCTCTTCACCAAAATATGCAACCAAATGCAAGCTTAGCTGCATTATATTTTAAGAAACAGATGAGGCAGTATCAACAACAAGACAGTGGACTGAGCAGACATAAGCAATTTTGATTTATTGCATAAATCAGTATCAGGAAGGACAACAAATTAAAATGATGGCTTGATTCTAGTGTCAACTGCTTAGAAGGAACCGCATATTAGTGCCAAAAACAGATCGGGAGATTCTTTCAAGCTTACTTTCCATGCAGTCAGCTTCACTGTTCTGTAGCATGAAGAGCCTGTCAACAGCAAGGAGGCATTTTAAAATAACAGAAAGTGTTACAGTGAACTCATTAAAGCTCTCAGGAACTCAAGTTGTAGTGGATGGTGAATGCAGATGGAAACTAGTTTTAGAAGGAGATTAAAGATGTGAATCTAGCTTTTCAGTTAAAGAGATCCCAGTTCTAAGAAGGTATAGCAAAGAGAAAACAGTGTGCTTTTATTGTTAAAGCTGTCCAGAAAAAGTGATGGCAGAAAGTCTACACACTCCTATCTGATAAATATTTACTGAAATAAGGTCAAGTTTTCTCTAGAAGCCTGAACTTCTGTATATATTTTCCCCATTAGCAAAGACACGTCCTCCTTCCCCATCTATCTTTGGTGAACATCACTACCACTTCAGCACCAAGCTCGCTCACTACTGACATACCTTCTTTCCACTGTGGTGGATGTTTAATGCAGCTGTATGTGTAAACGTTGTAGTAGCTGCTGTGCTTGTGCACAAATAGCTGCAGCGTGCAAACTGCTAGGGGTAACAGCACAGCACTGAAGCTACAATACCAGAACAGTCCTTGAGCTTGTTTAGCTTTCCAGTCTTCCAACGAGTGAGGACTAACAGGTACCACAAGAGCAGCAGACCAGCTGGATGCCGAGCAGGACAGCTCAGGATCTCAACCCAGCAACTGAACAGTTGTGTGTGGTTTGTCACAGTAGGACACAAGCAGCAATCAGAATTACTACACCAAAACAGATTATTAGAAGCCGGATGGCTAATGACATAGCATGGGTGGCATTAATTGGTACAGGCATTTGAACCCCCACCCATCCCAAACAGAAAGGCATAAACTGTTGTTTCCTGCTCCTTACACTGAGCTATGTGTTCTTCTAAATCCTCAGTAATACATCTTTAAAAAAATTATTGCATCCAAACACTGAGCCCTGAACAAGAGTACAGTAAGCCAGCACAGGTCACAGCAGAGGTCCTTCCTCCCACCAGAGCTGTGCAGCCAGGTAACAAACCAGAAAGTCCCTCATTTTAATCTAAGCAGTTTCTTTTGGAAAAAATGACCACTTACAGCTTTCTCTATTTAGGTGTCAAGACTTCAGGCATGAGAACTAAGTGGCCATTTTTTCACTCCAGCAAACCTGGAACTGCACACACAGGAAAAGAGTCCAATCTAGACTCTACCTACTATTGAAATCCTGCGCAAATACTTGTTCTTTCCCCTGCTAAAAAACTCATGACATGGGACAGTTTTGTAAACTGTTGCAGGCATACATATATTTTCTCTGTCAGTACTTTTCTGCTCTGGGGAGAACAGGCATAGCCATAGATTTCCTTCTTCCATCCCAATGCACAGGTAACACTGTGATAGGTGTTGTGCAGGGAGAAGTAATTTACATTAGTGACCAGCTTGCTTGTGTAATGCTAGATAGCCAGGCCAGCAATTTCAACCAGCTTCAGTGATCACCTAATTTACAATGCAGATTTTAAAATTATGGCTTCAGCAGCACATGTACCTCTATACAGCATGTCATTAACTTGCCATGTTTAACTTTTTGGAAGAGATTAAGTACTCGCCAGAAGCCAGCTCTTACATTGCCTAGTTATAACAGAAAAATCACCTGTCACCACCCTTCAGAATACACTGGCTTTCAAAGAGCTCTAATTTAATTATATTTGCATGCCGCAAGCTGTACAGCAACCATCATTTTTGCAGTTCATTAGCAGCCACAAAGCCCTTACTGCATTGTGGGCTGGGATATATAATGTCAGAGGTTTGGGAACACCCAGCAAAGCATGGCCTCAGCACTCTGGACGTGACATGAACAGTAAAGCACATCTCACCCCTAAGATACACCAGCTGCAACCACTGCCTCCTGTAACAGGGGCAAATTTCAAAATACACTTTGTTATGCAGAGAAGAGCCTTAGTAGCGTGTAGTTTTCTGCTGACCGAAGTGCCTGAGTTACTCCACAGTAGTTTCAGTTCAAATGATCCTATTGGGAAGAGGCTATGCAAGCATCAGTGGGTGAAACCAAAATAAGAATGACACTAAAACTAACACAGGACCACTAGTTAAAGTCAGCTGCACACTTCTTAAAAAGAATTAAAAGCAAAACCCACCAAACTAACAAAATCATGGAGTTAATTTCAGTTTTGTTCCTGAAAAAGATATTATTGGAATAGGACAAAGAGGCAGGAGTGCCAGCACTAGCCTCATCGGACTTGTGTAGTGGTTGCACTTTCAGACTGCAAAAAGAATAGTGCCTCTGGCACACTAGCCTTGTTTCTGCAATATACCTTAGCCATGGCATGGTGGTAGCAGTAAGCTGCATGGCTCTTGGTGATAATCCCTGAAATGTGAGGTGTGATGCAATTTTTTTTGTAGGAAAAACAACTTTCCTGCTGGCAAGATGGTTCGTGCTAAAGGCAAGTGTACTGGCAGCTTTGCTGCAGATCCAGAGTATTTTATGGCTTCAAAGTGTTTATCTCAAAACAAGTATCTGGAAGACATCTACATAATTAACTATTGTTTAGAGTAGCTCATTGAAGGCACGTCAGTCATCTTCTCACGACAAAAAGCCTGCAGATAGTAAGGGTGAGCACAGTAGCTGTTTACAGCCCACAGTAACAGCAAGTGAAACGGCATTTCAGGCGTCAACAGTCCAGATCTTCTTCAAAGGGAAAACCATGGGGTCAGATGTTGGGGAAGTGACCTCAGGACTATACAAGCAATGGCATATGCACAACAAACTCCTTCGTGTTTGCTAGAACACTGCCCAGCCTTTCAGAGTAGCACGTGTGTGGACCTCAGATTTTCTGTTGCATGTAGGGCCATGTTACTGGGCACAGCGAGAAGGATTGAAATGTTGTCATTCTGCTATCAGCGGAGGAAAAGAAACCAAAAAAACAGCAAATCCAAAGCAGGGTAACCCACACTGTTGCCTAAGCTGTATGTACTGTAGAGCTTTTATCCATTGTACATTCACTTCTTTCTGCACTGGGCATTGCAGGCTTTATCCTAGGGTTTTTTGTGCTTCTGTTACAATCTCCAGAATAAACATACAAGGCAGGATATCTAATTATATCTAAGGTAACGCATAGCTTATTTGGTTTTTCACTGCAAACAGCTAGCTTTAAACACAGCTAGCACAATATCAGATTAATGATCATGGAAGTCTGCATCACTAGTTCATTATCCTTACAGTTCAGTTGTTTAACACAGACACAACAACACTATTTTTAATGTGCAAATTAAACACTGACTGATCTGACATTCTTGTACATGTTATCACAGGACATTAAAGTTACTTCCAATGAGAAATGATTTCTTTACAGTCAGAACTTCATCCAACAGACAACTGACCGCAGCAAGCCAATGAGAAAATTTCATTGAAAAAACTAATGCGCAAAGTAGTCAGCCACAGGGAACATTCATAAGAGTGAGCAATAAAATTAGAAAAAAAAATCAATGTGTTTGTAAGGATGTTTTTAAAGTCATCTTCCTTTTTCATCAAAAGATTTTTCTCCCATGAATACATGACTAGGCACTGAGCACAGAATAGGAACTGGCTGAGGCTACTGCCTTACTCCATATGTAGGAAACGTCGTCCAAAAAGATAAGAACAGACATTTAAACAGGTAAACAAGATCCTGTACTCTCCGTAAGAGACTATTAGTTAATAGCTATTTACAAGTAGCTCATCCTTTGATTTTCTCAGTGTCAGAAGAGGAGAGACACAATAAACATTGCAAAGATGAGCACTATCAGGCTGGAGCTTGTGAACTGCATCTGAGGAGCAAATGCTGACAACATCAGGAAACTCCCTGCCTAAAAATCAGCATTCTCTGTATATCCCTCCTCAGTAACACTTGGTGAACTGCCCAATAGCTGCAACAGAAAGGGAAATGCCTTAAAGCATCCTGAAGGCTGAACTCGGTGAACTTAATGCTGAACTCAAGGTTACCAGCAGGTATTTGTGCTGGGCTGACTCAGAGCCTGAAGTCCTGTACATGACCACATGTTTGGTTCAGATGATTGGCCTATTTCCTCAAAAAGAAAAAAGCAGCTAAATTGGGACACCTTATTCAGCCAGCTAGTGCTGGGGCACCGGCCCAAATGCACTTTAACTTGCATCCTCCACCTTCTGGGTGGATGCCCTGCCCTGGAGGGCACCAAGCATGGTGCTCGCCAGCCTTCCCCTTGGCATCAGGCCACTGGCCAGGCAGGAACGCAGAAGTCCGAGCCAGAAGACAAGAGGAGTCTGCCTGCTCGGAGCACTGAGCTTGGAAAATGCTGTCAGGATTATAAATATTTCACACTGGAAAGTGAGCTGGTAAACAGGAGCAATCCCTCCTTCCAGCTGAGCACCTTTGGCTGCGGAGGCACATCTCCTCCGTGCTGGCCAGGCTTCGGTGGCACCCCACTGTGAGCAGGGCACAGAAGGTGAAGTTTCAGCAAGGGGAAAGGGAATGAAGGATTTACCCTGCATCAACTAACAGCCTGATGGCTACCTTACCCATGCAGAAAACAAAAACGGGATTAGTCTCTTCAAGATGAGGACAGAACTGAGCCTCTCCCTAAGCACTAGCCCACTACTTTTGGTGGAGAAACACTAAATTCCTTGTGCAAATCAAAGCCATGAGGAGAGCAGAGTTGACCCCAGACAAGTGATGACAGAACCCCTCCAATTCCCACTGCAAAGCTGGACACTTAAAGTGGGCTGGCCTTTACCATCATGTTCCAGTACTGAACTTGTTCACACTCCATTCACCTCTGTACAATTTTAGTTCTTTATCCTACTTACCAGAGATTGCTCTAAAAAGTGTGATATAGTTGCAAGGAATAAAAATATTGCAACAAGCATAGCAGGGATTATGTAAAAGTTACTCCTTATCTTTAAGTAGGACTTTGAACCTGAACAACCCAACTTGTCTAGCAGCAAAAGCATTTGAGAAAGGAAGAAGCAGGAATCAAGAACACAAAATAAAGACCAGTTCAATATCCTAGAAAAACAAAAGATTTTCCATATCGGACATCCAGAGTGTCCAAATGTCAGCTACCATTCCTTCTTTGTCATGGCCATGTGTAAAAAGAGTATCCTTCAGCTTAACCTCGAAGTTAAACTGGAAGTAGCAGAACAGGATCCAGCTAGGCAGCTCACAAGTTTGCACAGAAATGGACACAGATGCTTTGTGTTTTGTGCATCTGAAGCTTCCTACAAAACACTTCCTAGTTTAGGAAGGATGCTATCAAGCACTCTTAAAAGCCTCCCGTGTCAAGTGGGAACACAACACAACAGCTTTGAAGACAAGCTCAAAGGATTTGAGCACAGGGCTGGCAATCAGGCTGATATGGGCATCAGTCTGAACGTGTTACCTCTCATTGTTCAGCAGAGAGATAGTGAAATATATATACCAACATAGGTGTAACAGGTCAGCACAAAAAATTCAAAGCTTTGATCAATAGTTAAACACCACAAAGCACCTGTATTTTGCTAATTATTGCTAAGCAACATTAAGGCAAGCAGTTTAGCAGAATTCAAAGAGATTAGACATTATATGGGCAATAAGAACATCCACAATTACATTAGCTAGGATAAAACAGTTTATAAAAGGATTAAAGGAACACCAAACTTTGTGGCATGAGTCAGCCACTATATCACTGTTAAATTGTTCTGATTGTTTTGCTTAGTGTAGAGCAGTAGAGACCGTGTTCATTGTTCTAGGAACTGTTTGTTAATCATACCAAGGATCAGCATACAAAAACCAGAAGCAAACTAGATGTCACTTGCTTGGGTTCAAACTTCTTTAGTGAGCTTTCTCAACTGGATAGCATTTTTGTCTTGGAATAAAAGCAATTCAGGCTAAACTTAACCTGATTTACATTCATGCATACTTGCATCAGAGCAAAACTAGAGTTGAGACAGGCATTTAACTCACACAGGCTGATGGACTGACTCACCATCAAAGCCAGATCATCACAACAAAACACCCAGACCATCACAATGGAACACTCAAGTAAGCAATTCTACGCTCGTTTTGGTAACCAGATAATACTTGAACCTAGGTGGGGGAAAAAACAAAAGATCTCTAAAAACGTTTGCCTTGTCCTGCCTTAAAACATCAACTACGAAATGATGTTTTCAGAAGGAAGCTTGTCACCAGCAGAACTACTCATTTCATAAGAGTTCAAACACTTTGAACCCATACCTCAGGATCCACGCTTTCAGCCCAGTACAAGTCTGATGGAATAACTGAAGACATGCAGAAACCAAATATTTTTAGCGGCATGCCTCCCCTTGCATATACAAAGAGCAGCTTAATTTGCTGTTAGCCCCATTAAATGGCTAAGGAATTCTGACAAAGGAGCTATAATTACCAAGTCATCTCCAGCTGAAGTGTCAGCTACCATATGCTCTTTTCAGAAAACCCAGACTACTCATGTGCATAGTTTATCAAGCTCCCTGTATCAAGCTTCGTTTTGACAAGAGGGTGGTTTTGATTGTACCAGGCCTTTTTGGAACCTTCAGCTGTTAAAATAGTCAAAGTAGACACAAAAAGAGAAGAGCGGATCCAAACAGCTGAGCAGCTCACTATTAGCACAGAATTCAAAGAGTTCACATCAGGTTACCCAGATTTCATCCTGTACTGTCAGTGAGTTTATTCCTTAAAGTATTCTTTGCCCACAATAGGGAATTTTTGGCAAATGCAGCATTATTTTCAGAGGTGATTTCTGAACCTTAACCATAGTGCAAGATGAAGTTTCAGTCACCTCAAGTCCTGTATCTGTTATTAGCACTTCTCCAGTATAAGAACACCTTGAAGGGTCAGAGGAACATGTGAGAGAGGTTAAAAACTTATTTTCCCCCCACTCCCTTTCTGGCTTATAAGTATTTCTGCCATTGCTCCTTTAGCAAAAGTTACTCACAAATAAAAATCCCTGGCATAATTATCTGCATTATGCCAGGGACTGGAATTTTTACTTTAAAATTTCAGTACTGCAGAAGCTGATGTCACTTGCCAAGGAAAACTTCCCTCTAATTTGGCAAGGATACAGAAGTCCAATCAACTATAAATTGTAACACTGGCTTATGTTGCTGGTAGAGAAAGTTAGAAGAGACTTGGCTACATTTTTAGCATAGTCAAAGCAGCAATAGCTGGTCAAACGCTGGAATCTTTGACTGAATTAACTGGAACACCAAATGGGTCTGCGTTACAGGAATATGTGTAGTATCTTGAGCACAAGTCAGTAGCAATAGGTAGCTTATAGATTAACAAATACCTATAAATATAATGACTGTTCTTATTACTGCAAGGTAGGATTTTTCCCAGTAACGAAAAAAAAACAGAAAAAAGTTGATAAGAAATTGATCCTACCACTACTTTTCACTCCTTAGTACTCTTAGCAGTGTCAACTTCCGAGTTCCCATTTGCATTTGAAACAAGTTTTTAACCATTACTTTTCACAAGTTACTACACCAAGAAGCTCAGAAACCAGCTATTAGATGAGAGGCAGAAAATGTATACTTAGTCTTCTGTAACTTCTAACACCTGGTGTTCTGCTTAGGTTTCAGAGCCTGTAGAAATACCTGTCATAGTTGGCAGTTACAAATATGCTTGTGGCAGCAGGAAACAATTGGCTGAAACTCTGCTCGTTCTAGTCAGTCAGCCTTTCTCTGGGGTTTGTTTTTTGTGCCGATATAAAAGAGAATTAAGTGCTCCATAAGGAAAGGAAAAGATTAAAACTTACCAGTTCTACCTACAGAACCACAAAACAGCATGTGCAATCACGATTAACAAAACATATATAAGATGTCTCAATTTCTCAAGATGATAAGCATTATGAGAGCCTAAAACAATTCCCAACAGTTACAGCTTCTGCAATTTAACTCTGATAATAAAGTACAATTCATGTTTTTTCTCCACTCTCTCTCCATACAGAGTTTGCCTTGCACCAGTTTTTGCTGCAATATTTGCACAACTATGTGGAACAATGGGACTAGAGAATGAAGCACTCTAGTAGTAGCAGAATTCCCAACACATCCATCTCCCATTATTATATGTGCATGAATGTACCTAGAGAAGTCAGTGTTCTTCCCCAACGATCTCGCTTCACGCAGCAGGAGAATAGCCAGACACACTGTGGTTATACGACAACCATCAGCACAGCATTGCTGAATGATCCCACCACTGAAAACAGCAACTTGCTATTGTAGTCAAATTTATTTCTTGTATAAATCTCAAGTTGCTTGTTGCTCTGGGTGCTTCTGTCAACCATTGCCATTTCCCAATCTTAAGCTTTGCTGGTTATTTTCCTAGAGATATCTAAGTGACTGCAGTTGCCAAGACAACTGCTTCATCAACACCAGCACCTCAGCTCATCTATCTTGGGCTTCCCTTCAGTTCACCATGACTTCTAGGAAATCAGCTGCCAGAAGCAGTCATTTTGAAGTTTGACTTTTTCTTTTTTAAGCTTTTATTAACTTCTAAGATCTTCTGTCCTAAGAAACTCAACTTCCTTTAATAGGAACTTTTCTTCTTCTGTAGAAAGTGATTTGTTTCAATTACACCCTCAGAAGAAAGGCTTCCTTTAAAGCTCGAAGTCTGACACCTTAAATTCCAGGGCACTGAGGTGATGAAGGAGAAGATATGATCACAGAGGTACACATCCAAACCAAGTTTATGCATGCCTGTGCTGTCACTTCCAATAATTTACTTAAGTCTCATTCTATTTTGTTTTCTGTTACCATGAGAAGCAGAGAGTGACTCAATATTTGTTAGAATACTTATCAAACTCAACTAGGCCTTTGAAACACACACCCATATATGTATATTTATACTTAAACATCACAGAACTTCCACCGAGAAGCTAATAAGGGAGTTACAGGCACGTTTTAACGAGGCGAGGCCTACACAGTCACTGCCAGCCTCTGGTCCCCAGGTAACCACGGAAGCCATTGGCCAGGCCAGCTGAGCTCGGCCAGCAGCCAAGGCCTCGGGAGACACTGCTCACTTCCTAAAAGCTCCACAAAAGTAGAAGTAGGGAAATAAGACCCTGCAGTGCTCCACTTGCCCCAGTTCATCTGTGTTAGACACAGGAAAGAAAGTATCACTGGTCAGTTGCAGTATCTTATATCAGAATGCACATCTTGTAACACCCAGAGGAGCAGCACCAGCAGGTTAAGTTCTCCTGCCAGCAAACCCACCAGCATTTCAGTACCGTTACTGCTTAGAGTAATACTAGGCAGCTTCTTGGCTTTACAAGGCCATCGTTGCTGCAACTCACACACAGATTTACAGCTGCAACTGAACGAGCCTCGCACCAGCGAGCCTGGACAGTGGTGGTTGTTTAGCCATGGCAACGTGGGATTAGGCATGGGCTGCAAAACCAACTCATAAGCTGGGTCACAACTGGTATTAAATATCAAGCTGTCGCTACCAGACCACTGCGGGTGCTTGAGACGAGTTGAATATGCCATTGCTGCAATGCAGACTACTTAAATGCTATAAAATGATCTCAACGGTTTAATACTGCAAACCTTGGTTATTTGCCATGGTTGAAACAGTGTTAATGGAGAAAGCACCAAGCTTAATAGAAAATTAACAAAATTAGAACAGGAAAAGACTTTATACTCTGCCTGAACCTTAAACTCTACACTGCAATCACATTAAGCTATGGTCAAACATTATTTTGGTGAATACGTATAATGAAACTGCACTTATCAATACATTCAAAATTAAAGTGAAGAAGCCTTTAGCAGTTAGAAACACCAGCTTTCTTTATAAAAGGAAAGGTACCTGCAGGTCAGTTGTGCTGTAGTTTTCTATTTAAAGTGCTTACTAAGTGTAGAATTTGGCCTTCTGCCCATGTGTTTTAAGCTCAGTGTTGTGGCATAGCCTGGGTAATTGCACTTTGGGTGACAAGCATAACAGAACTCAGAGGCATGTCAATAATACATTTTAAACTTTGTCTTAACTTACTAGAACCAAATCTCACTCTGCAAACACACCAGGTCCACAAAGCAAAGCACCAGGCTGCTCCCCTGGCCGTGCTACAGAGCCGTGAGCTGTTTCACACTTCCACACTTGACACAAATCCTGCGTGCTGGTTTCACTGTGCTGAGAGGCTTTATTTTGAACCTAATCTTCAAAGCACAGGAGAGAAGACCTGGGGTGGTTGTAGTAGAAGAGCACAGGAGCTGGAACAATTAAGACAGTACAGGACAGAAATCCCAGAGGTGGGAAATGAAAAAGCTGGGTAGCTCCGAAATCAGTGCAGATCCCTCTGACATTTGAAGCGATGAGGCAGCCAAGGCATAGCTCTGTCTCCTCCAACACTCAGAAGTTTACCCAGATTACCTCCCAATACACTGTTTCTGAGAATCATTTGTGAAGTCTGCATAGCATAAGTCTCCCCCAGCAAGCCTACATGCCCAGGCCTTGACGGCGTTCTCTTCAACACCAGGAATGTCCCCCTCCTCCCCCAGGTTAAGTTACACAACCCCAGCTTTATTTTTGCTCTTAGAGAATTGCTACAGCTGCCTCATGGACAAAGTCTGTGCAGAGGAGTGTGACTTGTCAGTACATCAGGATCTGTGCTGGGGCGCTTCAGAAAACTGCTCAGTTTTTTTTTTTTTTAAATTCTTTTTTTAAACCAGGAATAAGAAGAAGTTCTTATTCCAAAAATCCCTTTGCTTTTGTGCCTAAGCAGCCTGAAAGCTATTTACTTGACAATTTCTTCAGCTATTCCAAATTTAAATACTGTACTTGTAAACATACAAGTTGAATTTGTTTTGGAAGAAAGCTTTCCCATGTGCTATTTATAAAAAGCAAAATGCTTTCTACCTACAGATTTAGTCAACTATGCTATTATAAGATATAACCATTTTATATAAAAATGCTAATTTATCCAGAATCATGCATACAAACCCATTCCAGATAAGAGACATGGTCCATGTCCTATTCACTAAATTATACTGCCTCTTACTGTTGTCAAGGAACACTTTGGCCCTACCTTACAAAGCTATACAGAACCCCCACACTTCTACATAACTCTTCCAATCCTAGCCCCACATCCTTCAGAAGAGCACTTCTTACAGTCCTCTACAGATCTAAACTAACACATTGTATCGGCTCTTTCATCCTGTTTGTGCAGTAGCCACAGACTGTTCTCGACAAGTGCCATGCTTCACCCACACAAAAGGCCTAACAGAGGATGAATTCTGGACTGTGCATCTCTTTCACCCAGTCCAACATCAGACTGTTGCCATTCACATTCAGAGTTAAGTGTGACACAGCAGTATTTAAAAGCTGTACTAAAAAAAAACTCCATAAAACAGGTATGGAAGAAGGTCTGCTGGCTGCTATCTAGCAGAAGACGATGCTTGGATGGCCATAAGAGCATGTAGTAACAGACACACAGTCTTCCCAAAAGGAAGAAGCTCATCTCCCACCACCTTTTTATTTCAGGTTGGCATCTAGTCATTAATATATCAAATTATGATCTAACCATGGATTAACAGGCTTTAGACTCCGCCTAAGTTTTCTCATCCTTGGTTTTACTGCATTACCACAGTTGCACAAGTATGGTATTGCAACCAAATAGTTTAACATAACTGAAGTCCTTTCCAATCACAGGGATTCTTCTTCCCAGTGCCATATTTGTGCTCTTCTGCCATAAAATACATTCTTATACATATTTTATATATATAAAATATATATATTTGTTTACACATATATGGATATATATACATATATGTGCATATTTATACGAAGAGGTAAGTTAAAACTACAAAAAGAGACAAAAATGCTATCTACTCCAAGTATGATCCAAGAAAATCTATTGCTCTTTCTAGAGTACAGAAGTCATTGATTTATACTCAAGTAAAGGAGAGAAAGGAAGGAAAACCCTAAAACTTATCAATACTCACACCTATAAAATAATTTATGCTGAACTATACAGCTAGGACATCACAAATAAACCTGTGCATGCAGGAGTTTGAGATACAATTGATGCAGATTCCAACACCTGAAGAGCTTTGTTCTGTCCACCAAACCTCCACTCAGAACTCTGCTAGGTTTGCTAAAGTATCACACACTTTCCCCCTAACATCACCAGCAAGCTTGTTTTTGTTTTAATAGCAGAAATTAGCCACCTTTGAAGTCTTGATTAGAGTAGGCAGGTCAAAAATACTTCACTGCTCTCTTGGAAATAGGTGAAAGTCATCCACGTTCTTAAAGCTGATAGCTGCAGAGGGAAAGATGAAACAGAACAAGGCTAGGACACCAGGAGCTCTAATCAGGTCACACGTGGTGGCCTTATGTCAGTTAGCTCTCAGTCATGCCCCGAAGTTCAGCCAGCCCCATACAGGGAATGAGATGAAGGAGGAGGGAGACACTTGAGATGGGCCTGGATCCCCAAATACCCCAAGACAGATAAAAAAAGCCTGACAGCATCACAGTAGTCTGTTGTAGCCAAGCACACCTAGATGCCTCTGCCATTGAGCAGATCTGACATTAACACAGCTGACCTCACAGTACACAGCATTTCCTACCTGGACAGCAAGGAAGATTTCAAGCATATGCCAAAAATTGTTGAGGAAATCCTTATGTGATATTTTATTGCATCCCTGTCAGGCCTGAGAACAGGCAGTGCCATGCTTTGGTGTAGTTACAAACAGCCCTTAGCCCAACCTGGCCTGCCTCACCACTCAACAACATGCCTGCACCAGCCAGCTTAGCTGCAGCCTCCATGGATGTTTCTATTAAGCAGCACAGCTTTGTTAACTGCCAGCATGCTACTTATTTGTCCCTCGAAGGCCAAATATGGTCCCCAGTTGAAAAGCCCCAGCAGAAGCATATTGCTCACAACACAGAAATGAACTGAACATCTACACACTTAGTAGGCACCAGATAATCTTACAACTTGGATGAAAGTTCAGTTTGTCCAAGCTGAACATTATGCAGGCTGCTTCCAATCAGTGAAATCCGAATATTACCTCTAAGAGCACTAGAAGCCAGACTTAGTCCATAACATCCAGAAGAAAGTGGCCAAAACCAGCAACCTATTGATCTCATCCCTCAGCAGCAGCAGCCAATACAACTACAACCTCTTTCCAGCTGGAGAATAGCCACAGATATATGGGTCCAAGACGCAAACTGCGCTGTTAATTGACACTTGAAATGGAGCTCCAGAGTGACTTTCTGCAATGACCCTGACTAGGCTGGTGTTTAGCTCCTGACGAGCTTACCCATAATCCTCTGAAAACCAAAACAAACTTTATTAATTTTCAAAAATAATCCAGCCCGTTTCACAGATGTTCGGTCTTGCTGAAGCCTATCTTACCTATCCAGCTTCCCCTAGTAGTGCCACTATCACCATATTTCAGGCCAAAGGCAGCCAAGCTTCTTCCACAGAAATGGAAGACTGCTCCCAGCAGGAAAGGAAAAAATCAGTTACACTTCACAGAAAGCATATTAGTCAAGTTTTGAAGCACATAAGCCTTCAGGTTTCTGGCAGTCATCGAAAAATGGAAATCATTCCATATGTTGGTCTCAAAGCTTTCATTTTTATATGCTTCATACAGCAATATGAAATGCTTAATTTCATTTACAAGTTCACTAGTCTTTCAAAAGGGAAGTGACAACAGGTCCCCTATAGAGGATTGTTTAAACATGACTGTGGTTGACTCAAGAAACAGCTAATTGACACTTACAGAATTATACAGGAGAAATGTTACTGTCATTCACGGAATTTTAACACTTAAGCTTTCAAGAAGAGTTGAGCCTCAATGCCTTTTTTGCTTAGCATTTTGAATAACTCATGGCCACAATATGCTTTACTGCCAGAAAGCCATAAAAATTGGGTTAGACACATCCAGCAAAAGTGGCAGAGAATCTTGTCTGTTCTTCATGATACTAACTTAACCAAGAAGCACCATGCACCTTCATCTGAAGCATTTGGGCATTTTGTTACTACATGAATGAAAAATTAGCAGTGATCCACATAATAGCTACAAGACATCTCAAAGGTCCAAAAGAGATGTTAATCTCTTAAGTTATCCTGCTTAATGCACTACCGAAAGGCATTCAGCTACTAAGTGGGGGGATGGTTACTGTTCTGCAAGAGAAATAATCAGGAGCACCATGATGAAATTCAGTTTCTTTCAATACACTCTGAGAAGCTTTTTCTTTTAGTAAAAGGGGAGTGCTTTTAGACATAGTTATTCTAGCCAAGATAAAGCAAGCACTCACACACCAGTGTAGTTTATATCCATGAATTAGAAGTGTAGGCCAGCAGACTTGACACAAGAACAAATGCACCTACACTGAACATACTGCGGCTATGCCACTGCATGGCTCTGTTTTGACAAGGCCAGTGTGCTGCAAAATAGAATCTCGTTTCAGCCTCTGCTGGTTCTGACAGTGAGAGGTCTCCAGTTGTAGAATATGAGAATAATTTTAAACCAATAAATTTTGCATAGTGGGCATCTATCACAAAAGAAGTGACCTAACAGCCAGTTAAACACTGGTCTTTCCACTATCCTAATACCCTGCTGGCAAAGTTTTTCAACTTAACCTTTCCAAAAATTTTGCTACAGTTAACATGAAAATGCACCTTTTAAATTCTTGAACCAGGACATGTATCTTAGCTAGGATAAGAGTCACATGGTATCACAAACGTGTCTCCACTCCTATGATCTCAAAGTTGCAGCCCTGCAGTAAGAGCCCTTTACTTGAAGCTCTAAATGACTTGTATGATTTTAAGAGAACAAAATAGACCAGTGGGAATATCATGTCATGCTTTCAGTACTAAGACCTTAAGGAGTAAGACAGCCTGCCTGCCAGCTCTCTTTGTTAATCACAATGATATCTGAACGTATTCACTTACAATAGCCCCTGTATGATCCCCTTGTTCCCTGTGTGATATCCTCAACTAAAAAAAAAAAAAAAAACAACTAAGTTTCAGAAAGTCCTGGTTATATCACAACTCAAGCAGAGATCCCAAAGTATCCTACTCATAACCTAGTTCAGTAACTTTACCATTTTCCCCCATTTTGGCCAAATCCTAATGCATTTCAATTATTTCAGAAAATTAGACAGGCTAATTATTGCTGCTACTGCTACTTCAGGGGAAGGCACACAAGGCCACTGTTAGTACTGTTGAACTGGTCTGGTTGGACTGGACATTCCCAGTGAGTAGCTACTGCTAAAGCTTCGTAAGATTAACAGCAATTCCTCTGACAGATATTGCTGGATAAAAATGAAGTACTATAACTGTGGAAGCAGCAAGCTAATTTTGTGAATACTCTTACGTCTGTGCATGTACATCTGATCACATATAGCCCAAATGATAAATAACAAAGCCTCTCGTCCATCCACAATACCGTCCGTCTGTAACTTGGTTATATTTCCAACTCCAAGTCAGCTACATTCAAGTTCAACAGCAAACCTCTGCCAATTAGTCCACACCATTCGTTATCATGAATACGTGAGGACAGCCAAAAACCACACAGCCAAACTGCACGTCAAAAATACCTGAGTTAAGGTTCAACAAACTTTTTTTCTGGCATTTCCTACCTTCCAGATAGGAAATGAACATCATGCAGTAGACTTAAAATGCTACTAAGAAGGAGATACTCAGTGTGAATCTATCCCCCTGTAAGATAGTACGCAATGTAAGTGTGATTTAGACACAGCAAGGTAAGAACATACTTGAGCTTCTGAGGAGTTACAGAAGTGGTCTCACACTCAGACACCCATTGCACAGTGTCATTGCACACTAGAGAGCTTAACGATTTAATGGCTGAACAAAAAACTAAGAACACCGTCTTAACACTAAGAAATCAAAAACTTCCACTAATCCCCAGAATATTAACCAAACCTAAAACTACCTATATGCTTTTAATTACTCTCTTGAACAGACTGGCAAGAACTTTTCAGAGACACAGTTCTTTGAACTGCTATCCAAGAAAAAAATCATGTTGTATTTTACCTTGTCTGAGGATCACTCTGTGCAAACTCATGGAAATAGAGCCAAACAATGGAAAAAAATTGCAAGCCAAGAGCACTCAATCTTTCCAAGTGGAAAGCTTTCCATTTTCAGTCTAGTGGCAGAGGTGGGCTGTGCCACAGCTTTTCCTGTTGCCATACAGCAGTGCCTAATTGCACGTAAGCTTGTATTTTCAGATAGCAACAGATTGGCAAATCATTATCTGCCTTCAGAGCATACACAAGAATCCCACCTGGCTGAGAGAAGCCCTAGGGGAAGAACTAGAAGCTGGCTGCCATCATTACCTTGCCTGCTGTCTCCTGAGGAGAGGCAGCTGCCCTGAAGAAAGTGGTCTGGAGGGGTCTATGCAGCCCACAGGTGTAGCCTGCCAAAAATATACATGCAACAGCACAGCAAGAGTCAGTCAGGTATTTCTTAGGCCTTTGAGCCAAAGATCTTAACTGTGCTTAGTGTCAGTGAGCCAGCATCAGGAGCAGCATCTTCCCTCCCTGCTTGCAGATGGCTTAGCTGTTCCTCCACTTTGGGGACCGCCAGCTCCACATAGGAGCTCTTGAGACCTACAGCAGCAGTTGCACGTTCTGTTTGTAAGCAGTTCCCCTTAGTTGCAAACCTCTGCTTATTAGCATCAATGATACCTAAAGGCAACAAAAATTGAAAATTAAGTACACCAAGACAAATTCTCTAGGAGCTCACAATTCAGAGGCTTGTAGAAGTCAGCTTCTGTGCAGACAGTACCACATGTTTTTTTTCTTGGCATCAAGTAATATTTCTGTGAAGTTAGAATTATGTAACTGGTAGAACATTTAAATGCTCAAGAAATTTCTATTTGCTTAATTTCAAGCTTTCTGGGCACTGGCCTACAGAACCAAATTTTTAAACATGGTACTCATTCTTGCTATCAAGTCCTGTATTGATCTCCTGCTCTGAAAAAAATATTCCCACATATTGCAAATTGCTTTGAATTCAAGCAAATCCCTTGGAAGAAGCTGAGATCCAACAATACAGAACTCAGCACATGGTTAAAGACTTAGAAAAACCATGGAAAACAATGCCTCAGCCCCCAGATTACTTGAGAAAACTAAGCATAATGCTTGCCTTCCCCCCACACCAGCTTATGTGTCAAGACTTGCTCATTCAAGTAGCAAAAATACCTTCTGAAATAAATTGCCTTAAGAAAAGAACTATCAAACAGCAACTCTACCAATACAGTTAATTTTGCTTGTTTCCTTTCATGTTAGGTATACTCATTTTCATCTACCCAGCCCAAATCACCTCCGAAGGAGCTTTTAATATTGACTCTTGCTCTACATTAAACATGCCTCTCGACACAGCACACTTGGTCAAACTGTGCTTTTAGGCAGTGCTACGTGATTAACAGGAAATTTTACAAACAGAAGCTTTGTTACCTGCACATTTCACTGAAGGGTTTGCTCACAGCCTAAGCAGAATACTATTCAACTATGAAACGAGAAGACTTGCATTTCTATGAGACAGAAGTTGTGCTGCAAAGGTACAACTGCAGCAGATGTACAGAGCTTTAGGTAAGCCACCAGGAAGCATGTTCCAACAGTTCTGCTAGTGTCCTGAGAGCATCGCTTTATTAAAACCCTCAGAGGTTTATCAGTCCCCAGGCTTTGAAGGCTCAAGCATTAAACTATGACATTGATTTCAAAGCAGACTGAGGGACACATTACCAAGACCAACCGGCAACTGATATGGCAAAAGTTTCACCATACAAAAGCCTCAGCCACTGATATCTATCACAACTAGCACATATCATCAGACTGCAGCTTAATAACCTGTTGTACTGCTTAAATGCATCAGATGCAAAAAAAAAAGTGACTTGAGGTGGCATGAACGAACTGTTTATATGCAGTTCTACAGACTACAGTGCAATCTGCTCCTCCACTACACAGTTATTGTCTGCATAGCCAGAGAAACATATTCCCATAATTTCAAGAGCAATTCACAACTACTACACAGCTCAAGAGCCTGATACAGAGATCTGTTCCATCGCACCATGTTCTCCCCAGCTGAAGAAAGAAACAACTCCATCTATGACCCTGGCAGGAAACATTTTATTCTGAGAGTCTTCCCTTTGTCATTCAAAAAAACCTCAACAGCTGAGTCAGCTGTGAGGAAATCACACCTTAAACATGCAAGATAGACCCACCTCTCTCCTTTAAGCAAGTTCTGAATAAGTCAGGGACCAAAAATCAAGTTCACCTACTGCAATCAAGTTCCTGTAGCCCAATACAACCGATTTAGGCCAGAACACTGGCAGAAGCTTTGGTCCAACTGACAGACAACTCCTTGGGGACAGGAACTGAAGGACGGACAATTGCTCTCATCCTGGGACCTCTTTGGAGGACTTAGCATCACTATGTGCTACTGTTATCTCTCCAGCAGGGAACGAGAGGTAACCGGTGCATGAGACAGTTCAACTCCTTCCTCGAGGGTGGTAATCTGGAATTTAAGCAAAGGGTTGCCCAACACTTTATTCCCAGTCAGACTAAATAGCCACAGAAAGTCACCAGATAAGCCAGAGAGTGATGGGGAGAAGACAGCCATGTAGACACACTTGGACTCATGACACAGCCTCTGCTGAAGATGTGCACCTTCAGCTAACTGCATAATGGGCACGTGTGGTTCAGGACTGCTCTGTCCCACAGCAAGCTCCACATGAAGCAGTCGTTTCCAAAAGCCTGCCCTACTCCTCCAGCTGAGAGGCCCTGAGCTAAAGACCTGCAGCAGAGCTAAGCAGAATAGAGTAGCTGATGATATAAGCTTGGCAAGAATCAGTTGTTAAAGTTTTCAGAAGTCACTGGTTTTATTATGGCCCACACTAAGATATTGATAATTTAAAAGCACTAAGCAGGGCATGTTTTCTGCTTAAATTTATCAAATGATACAGTTGCTGGATTAGCAACTGAAACCAGAGTCGGTTGAAATGTTAGACCAACTTTGAACAGCAGCAGCTCTTCTCAAAGAGGTGCAGAGAGAGCACTTTGCTCATTTCAGTTTATTCAGCTAGTCCAACAATCCATAGAGAAAGGTCGTATTTCTCCAAGAATAAACGAGGTGCCAAAAGCTGATGTTACCAGTTCTGAAAGCTTCGTGACCGTGAATCAAGCATTTGTATTCCCAATCAAACATCGCTAACACTTCATTAGTCACTTTAAATGCAGGTTTTCCTCAAAATATTTAAACTTAAGTTTAACCAAAAGATTTTGTACTTTTCTTCCAGTCCCTGCCCTCAAACTACACCTCAAGCAAATGGAAGAAAATTTCCAAAGCCTCATTGCCATGAAATTCTACACAATTACATGATGTAACTTCTTATTTTTACTATTATTTCAAGTTCTACTTACCTAATCTTAGAAAACTAAAAATATAGAACAGGATAAAGATAAAATATTTAAATTATCAAGCCAAGAAACCTTAAAGATAAGTCAGATGCTGACCTAAAGTAGTCTTCACCTCAGATATATGAGTATGTCATGAAGTTAACCCCACCAAATAAAGTCTCAGTCTTACCAGTCTCATCTCTAAAATGTTCACTAAGCCAAGCCTAACATACTCTAAGGTTTGCCTTAAAGCCTCAATACAAAGAGAATTCAGGAACTTCATGATCACAGCAACAGGAATCCTTCTCTCTTGAGGGAAAATTTGGGTCTAAGACTGCTTTTTGAGGAACTGAGAATTTAGGATGCTACCAAAACAAAACAGCCAGGCATGGTTCCTCATAGAGAAGGTATCAGGAACTCCATATGACAGGCTCAGGTCACACTGCCAGAAGAGAATTCTCTGCTGCAGAGGGAAGAAGGCATCATGACCACTCTCATATAGGAGAATAATTTAGAGGAAAGGCCCTACAGTTCAAGGACACCAAGCAGCAAAAGAGCCATCGCAGTCATAATTCTGGGGTAAGGTAACACCAGCACTCGTGCCAAGATCTGCACTTTAGCTAGAGGCACATCCTCAAAACATTTCACTGTCTGCTTCAGCTTTCTTTCCAAGAACAATTACAAATGCATGGGCCAGGCAACTCCTAAACCAAATATTTTGACCCCTTTGCGATGTCTCTGAAAATAATGATGACTAATACAAGTGCAGGAAGAGGTGGCCAGTCCATTCCAATGTAGAAATGGCCCAGTTACCAATCCAAGACTGCAGGGACTTCCTGACAAAGTAATAATGGAGGTGAGTCTAAGAATATACATATCACACCTACATGAGTAAGCCAGCCAACTCATTACAAAAGGAAAGCCTCGTGCCAAAACCTTCCCTTCCTTCCAAACAATGAGGCCGAACTGAACGTGACTCAAATCCATTATTCCCCAAGCTACAGGTTATTTTGGTTTTGTGGGACAGAGTGCTTAAACCCTGGTCCAGAGAGGCCAAGAGGCACCAAAGATGTACATTAGCTAGGCAACGAGATCCTCTGAGCTTTTGTTTGGTTTGACAGAAGCCAAGGGGCTAGCAGGACAGGGAAGATGTTAAAGGTACTGCTAAATCGATAACTCCTGGGAGATACTACCCATGGTTTTGTCAGAGCCCAAGTGGCCATGAAGCACAAAGAGAGATGCCCAGCACAGCGCATCTTCTGCTTCACCAAGGCTTTTGTTTCTTTTAAGGAAAACGTGCCGGCCTTCTTTAAGTCCTGTTACTTTTGGGCGAGGAGGTGCCAGACTTCTTGCTTTCTGTATTTACAAGAGGGGAAATAACAACCACAGAAGTTTTTTTGGACTAACAGGAAGATTGAGAGGAATTGAAAGCGGTTATCTACCTTCACCCACAGAGCGCTGCTGCAGCCCTTTGAAGGCCATCCTCTTAAGTTTGGGGAGGGAAGGGAGGACAACCAGGGGGACAAAACCCCGCACAGCCCAAGGCACAGCGCTGCAGCACCGCCAAGGCCCGACAAAAAGCGCAGCCTGGCAGGCCGGCTCTCCCAGCTACCACCCCCCACGGGTGACCATGGTCGGGGAGGGGAGGGGGGGGGCTCACCTCGCCACGGAGCCTCTGTTTTAATTAAAAATACAGGGAATGAGTAAAAATAATGGGGGAAAAAAGGCAGAAAATAAAGGAAAACAAGGCCGGGAGGCCGCGGCTTCGCCCCCCAGCCTCATCCCAACCCCCCGGGGGCGAGGCTCCGGGCCCCAAGGGCTCCCAGCGGCCGCCGGGGGGCGCGGCCCGGCCCCCCCGAGGCCCGGCGGGGGGAGGCCGGGACCTGCCGGCGGCGACAAAGAGGCCGGGCCGGGCCGGGGGGGTGTCGGTGCCGCTGGTGCCGGAGGCCCCGCGGCCGGCCGGCCGGCCGGTCGTACCTTGAAGTACCCCCCCTCGTAGAGGGTGTTGGGCGGCCCGAAGATCGCCACCTCCCAGTTGTAGAGGTCGGACTCGTCCACCAGGGTGATGCGGAAGCCCTCGACCGGCTCCTCCTGCAGCGACTTCAGCTCCAGCATCAGCGCCTTCTGCGAGCTGCTCATCTGCTGCTGGGCCATGGCGCGGCCCCCGCCGCCTCCCCGCCGCCGGCCTCTGCCGCCTCCTCCTGCTGTTCCTCCTGCTGCTGCCGCTGCTCCTCCTGCTCCTGCTCCTGCCTCGCCGCCGCCGGGCTCCGCCGGGCTCCACCGGGCTCCGCCGCTGCCGCCCCGCTGCCCCCCGCCCCGCCCCGCGCTGCCGGCCCCCGCCGCCGCCGCCACTTCCTTTTGTGACGGCGCCCGCTCGACGCTGACCTCAGCGCGCCGCGACACGCCCACTGCCCCTCGTGGCCACGCCCACGCCCCTTATAGCCACGCCCACACATTTGTAGTCACGCCACCCCCTGTAGCCTCGCCCACCTCACCTAGCCACGCCCCCTCCCCTTTTAGCCACCCCTTCCCTCTGTACTCACGCCCGCTCCCCGTACAGCCCCCCCCCCCCCCCCGGCAACCCCCCCCCCCCCCTAGTTCTTAAAGGGACAGCACCCCCCCATCTCGCCCCTGCCTCCCCCACCCCCCCAGAGCATGTCCGCCATGTTCTCGGTGGTGGCTTCTGGAGGGGGGCGGGAGTGGCCACAGCAATGTCTTCCCCAGGCCTGGTGGGCAAATGGTGCTGGATGACAGCAGGAGCACCACTGGGATAGGGACAAGGTGGCTGTGGTGGGTGGCCACCGTCCTGGTATGGCTTCTCCAGGACGTCCTGTACCATGGTCCCCCATGGAGCTGCTGTGCTGAAGGGCAGGGACATGGAGGCTGGTGGTCCCAAGGCCATTTTCCTACGGAGGCTGTTGGGCGTAGAGGCAGTGGTCCAAACACGGAGGTGTTTTGGGAAAGTGGCCAAGTCTGACCCAGCACCCTGTAGCAATCCCCAAACACCCAACAGTGACATCAAAACAGACAGCACTCCAGTAGGCATCGGCGCTGTTTTCACATAGCTCCACAGATGCACGAGGTGCCATGGCCAGAAAATAGTTGGGTTCCTTCCTCCCATCCACCCAAGGAGGAAAGACACCTCCAGGGACAAGGCGGTGCCCACCACAGCCCCACACGTGGTGCTGTGAACACAAAAGCAAGGTTAAGACCTCAGACGGTGCCTGTGAGCTCGTATTTCTTAGCAAGTCTTTATGGAATCAAAGAACAAAGCGATGATCCAGAAGGAGGACAAACAGCACAGCACAACTGCAGGTGGCACAAGTCTGGGTCTCACTTCTGGAAGCGTTAATGCACGCACCTGCCTGTCGGCATATGGGGCCACTCAGCTGCTTGCAGCGTGCCTGGCACAGACGCACGTGTGAGCTGGAAGTCTTTCCTCGGCCAAGACGAGAGAAATAATGAGGAGATAACACGGCACCGACAGGGGAAAGTTGATGCATATTACCCGATACGGAATTAAAGTGGTTCTAACGAGGATAATTTTAATAGTCAAATGCTATGGTGAGTTCTGAATTATTTATAATGTCCCCCAGAATGTCAGAGTTACTAGAAGGATATTTCTGCTCTCTGTGTACTTGCGGTCAACTAAAAACTGTGGATGAATGAAAGTAAAAATCATATAATGCCTTGATGTAAATTTATGGCATTGGATTACATGGAGTCTAGGGATGAAATGGTAAAGAACCTTGAGATGCTGCAATATAGAGAGAGATTGAGGAGTGTTTACTTTAGAGATGAGATTAATTAAAAAGATCAAAGCAGTCACAGGCACTAAGAACAACACAGCACTCGACAGGGACTGTCCAGAAAGTGGGAACTGAAAACAGGGAATAGTTACTTCACTGGACTGTGGGACTCAGTGCTGCACGACGTTACTCTGCCCAGGGCTCGGTCCTTAGTCCATTTCTGCTAGGCATTGCTTTCATCATTCTGCACATGTGGTGGCCCAAGCTCCTTGGACAAAGCCTGGAGAAGCTGTGCCTGACCATCCCTCCACCCCTGTGTAGCTTCACCCCTCTGCCTTTCCTCCACCAAGGGTACAGGCCCTTGCAACATCCCATCTCACCCTGGAAACTGTCCCCGCCAGGACTGGCACAGGTTTGCAGAAGGCTGTTTAATTCTGCTCTCAGGCCTTCAGCCTGTGGGCTGGACGTCTGGATCACAAACACTTCCACATTGCTTGAGTGGCTGCGAAGCTGCTTGTTGGAGGAGCTCTGCAGAGGTCGGGCTGTGTTGTGCTGGGGGTATTTTCTGCCAGGAGCTCGGTCCCGTATTATTTACATTTTGGGTTGATGGAGTTAACATTTTGACAATACCGGATCAGGCTGACTGGCAGGACATGTGGGCCAGAAGCCAAGTGCTCCCCAGGTGGTAGGTGCTTCCTTCACTGTTGGCTCTGGCCACCCTTCTTAGTGCCTCAACATCTGGGCCACATCTGGAAGGGCTGCAGGCACAGTGCTCTCAGCAGTGAGAGAAAGCACTTCAGCTCTGCCTGTCACATCCCATCCATCTGCAATGAATCTCTGGCTTCATCCCACTTCTTCCCAACCCAACAGCCCCCCTCCCAGCTTCCTCATTACATCTCCCTGCACACCAAGCCCTATCAGTCCCATTCATGCCTCTGTCTCCACCTCCCAAATTCCCAGGTTTAATGTTATGGACACTATCATTCCCAAACGCCTCAGCACCCAGTTCCAGCTGCCCCTCCACATGCCCTGCTTTCACTGCGGATTAGTCCAGGGAAGCATCCAACCTGGAGGGCCACGCTGTGCCCTTTCCCACTGATATTACACCACAAGGATTTTCCTGCTCTGCTCCATTAACACCATGTCCCAGCTTCTGAAGAAATGTGGCTTTGCCCAGAGGACAATATAGGGTTGATCCAAACAGCTGGAGCCAAACCCTTTTGGGATTGTGCTTGCCACTATTTCTGTGGTAATTGAAGGAGCTTTCCTTGGAGCCAGCCTCCAATGCAGGCTGAAGCAGCCCAATGGTGGGAAGGATGGGAGAAGCAGAGTTTGTCACACTTCAGGACGTACCTCCACCTGCTGCCTGTCTCGAATGTTAACGAAAGAGGTAATCATGCAAGGCAGAAAGTAAAGAAAACCCTGGTGTATTCAATAGGGCAGGCTGAAAATTTTCCATCAGGCCTGCCTTTAGAGGGAATACTGATCTTTTTCTCCCAAACTTTTTTTTTTTTTTTTTTTTCCTCTTTTACAAAAACATCCACCTCTCACAGAAAATAGAACCGATCAAAGAAACAGAGCATTGGGAAGCCCGGGCACTGCTCTCCCACAGACAGGTACTGCAGTCCTGCACGTGGGGCTCTCCATGTGGTGTGTTCTGCCACAAACCCTGTGTTTGTTCTCTCTCCATCTCATTTTTTTCTTTTTTCTTTTTTTTTTCTTTTTTCTTTTTTTTTCCCTGAAGGAACAGCTTTGCTCTTTGGCCTTGGAAAAGGTGAAATAGGGTCTGGTGTAGGGAAGTGTGGCTCTAGGAAGGAAACCTCAGCAGCAGGGGAGAAGGCTACACGTGCCATTAAGCCAGCTCCTAGACGAAGAGCTGGTCTCTGTAAACTGGACCTCAGATGTCACTGGTGCCTTATGTAAATCTGAGATGAAAACTTCAAGCCCTTTCTGCTTTGTTCTCATAATCTATTTTTAATATCTCTCTTCCTCTTTTCTTTCCTCCTTCCTGAGCACCACGTTCATGAACGATGACAAAATGAGAGTTAACTCCTCTGCTTAGCAACAGCAGAAGTCTGCCATGGGAGCTTTGGGAATGCGAATATGGCCTCGGTGTCACACTGGAGGGTTACTGCCCCGTGAGCTGGCAGAGAGAGGGGACACGAGGTGGGATGACAGGGCAGGCCCCACCAACGCTGCTCAGGTCCCAGGGCACAATCAACTCACACGATTTTCTACAGAGCTTTATCCAGTTTATTTCCCGAGTGGCTCTGAGGATGAGACATCTGCTCCTTCCTCCAGGGAACAGGACCAGACTAGGCTAAAACACGAAGCCATCTCCTCTCCTGTTGCCTCCTCCCTGCTCCTCTGCTCTGGCGAGGCATTGGCAGGGACCCTTGTGGCTCTATGAGCCCAACCTGGACTTAACGCCATGAGATGGATGCTGCTGTGACAGAGAAGATCAGGCAGGGGTACGAGCTCTGCTCTGCTGCCCTAAGAACCCCTTGTAGCCCCCTGGGAGCCCTTTGTAACAAGGACTTGAGGACTGCGGGACTTGAAAACAGTGCAGGACACCTGGAGGTCCACCTTGTTGCCTTCCTGCACCAAGGCAGTATCCGCTTGTCCTAAGCAGGCCCATGTTTTTCCAACCAGTGCTTCCATATTTGCTCAACCTTCTTCAAACTCCACAAACTGGGGATCAGCTTGCTTCTAGGCTCACCTCACCTCCCAGTTAGCTTTCTTTCTTGTCGTTTTTAGGTCTCCCTCACCCCAACTTTTACCTTGTTTCTTCCCATCCAGGTCACTGTGGGTACAAATAAGACAGTGAGGGGACTAGATTATTTCCTCCATCTCTTCCCTGAAGTGCTGTCCGCTGGTGCGTATCTCCAGCTGTGCTTCACAGACTGGTTTCTCTGTCAAGGAGAAATCAGTGATGGAGATTCGAATATGGAGGAATATGGAGGCATCATCACCTACATAGGGCCTGGGTTTGGAGAGCAGGCCCAAGTGCTCAAGGGAAGCGACTGTGAATCTCTGAGGATAAAAGCCTGTCCACAATTCACCTTTTGGCTCTGTTTCACCTAAAAATGGGGCAAGTGGATCCTCAGGCAGAACTCATTGCAGAGATGAAGAGATGCTTTCAATAGGCAGTCAGCAGCATCTGGGTTAACAGGAGCCTCATGCATCAAAGTAGCCACCAGCAGGGAAATGCAAAGTTCGAAAGATTCAGAACAAAGCAAAAGAAAAAATGAAGGGAAAAGAACATCTTCAGTATTTTTTAACCTATTTTATTTGCCCTTTCTCCTGCTTGTTTAAATTTGAATGGAATAAATTTTTCTTTTTTTCCTTTTTTTTTTTTTTTTTTTTTTTTCTCTTTCTAGTCTAGTTTGTTCTTTTAAAATGGATGAAGTCCATCACAGGGGTTTGATAAAAGAGTGCCATGAAAATGCCTGCTGCTGCTCTCATTCAGCTGATGAATAAATTATAAGCACATTACAATGCTATTTCAGCTGTGATTCCCAGGCCCGGGGGTGGGTGCGTGTGTGACGGCTGTGACCTTACGCCTGTCAGATGGTGGTTTGCATTTCCGAAGAGTTTGTGTAACCCACTGTTCGGGTCATCTTACACCTCCTGTCCTGGGCTTGGTGTGCAGAAAATAACTGAGTCTTCTGGACCTGCTGGCTGTGGGGACAGTCCTTCAGCTGTGTTGGCACGTGTTGTGGTCCACAGAGTTTCCTGATTTGATTTCTCCTTTCCTCCAGGGCAGGTGGCCATCAGACCTGGCTATCCCTGGTCCTGGGGATGAGAGATCTGGCCTGGGCTGGGAGAGGAGGGAGAGGGACCAGAGTCCATGGGGTAGCTGCTTGGTGGGCTCCTCCATCTGTCAGACCCCACTTTCACCTTCAGGACAGCATCAGTCCCGTGCCTGTGCTGCCACACAGCAATGCACCCAATACCCCAGAAGTTACAGAAGGGTGTGGGCAGGATCAGCTCTATGAACAGAACAGCAGGTCAGGGTCCAGTGCTGGACTTCCCTCCAGTTAATGACTTCTGGTTTTCTTTGAATATACCATGGCTTTTGCTTGGCCATCCACACTTTGTCAGCTGGAGAGCTTGAAGCAGATGGCAGCTGCAGAGCAGGAGGTGAGAGGGGTGAGTGTGAAAGCACAGAGGGGAAGATGGGGTCATCTTCTGCCAGTAGCTCCATGAAAATACAATGCCAGTCAGGCTTAGCTGAAAGTGCACAGCTCAGGTCCTGCCCAGGACCTTTTGGCCTTTTTGTGACCATTGTCACAACAAATATGAACAGATTCAGAAGAAGGAAAACAAACTGCAGCATAAGCACCAAGCCCCAGGCACAAGCAGCAGTCTTGGGTGGCCAAATGTCTGAGAGACTCCCTTGGGCAAGAAGGTCCAGAGACGGGTCAGGAGGTGTTCCCGTAGAGACTCCACCTCGTAATTCCTGAAATGAGAGGTTCCTCTAAAAAATGTTTGCAGGGCTCATGTGGCAGATGCAATATCTCACTTGTATGCATCCATGAGCAGGCTGTGAGCTCTGGAAAACACTGTGAGGGGTGTAAAGCCCTGCTCAGAAGCATTGGGCTGGATATAGAGGAAAATCATTGCAATGGCACTGCGCACTGCTCTGTGCGTCCATGTGTGGCTGGGAGGAGGCTGAAAGTTCCTGCAAGAGCCTGAATCACCACCAAGGTAATTAATGCAAATTTACCAAACATGTCTGGAGAAGCCTTGCTGCCTGGCCTGAACGCGCTGAACGGTGCAGTCATCTTCACCCCAGGGCCTGCAGTCCCTTGGAAATTTGGGAAGAGCTTCTAAAGGGTCTGGAAAAAAAAAAACAAAAAACAAAAAACAAAAAACAAAAAACAGCCAGAAAAACACTGGTCTGATCTCACAAGGCCTAAACCCTCCAGTGTTGTCCACTTGGGAGAGCAGTGCTCACGCACCCTCCTGGAGATGGGAGGGCCATGAGGGATGGGGGCCTCATCACAAGCTTGCAAGAACAAGGGCTCAGGAGGCAACAGGTGGAAGTTGAACCCTTGGCCCCACCAGCTCCCCTGCACCCCATGTGCCCTACAACCACCTGTCGCTGGTGGCTGTAGGGGATGTGGGGAGTCTGTCCAACTTTCTCCACCAGCACTTTGGTCTCTTGCAGACCTTGGGGACACCCCTGTTATGTCCCTGCCGTGTTTGTCTGGATGCGGCTGGGGGACCCTACAAGAGGGTCCCTGGGGGAGCTGTGTGTGGAGCAGAAGGTGGCTGTGCCCTGTAGGTGCATTGCTACCTCACTCCCCATCTACAGCTGCCCCCAGGGGCAGGTAAATCTCCTCCAGACTTGCTTTCCTGCCAGGACATTTCCATGAATTACCACTGTGGTTCTCCATCCTGCAGGAAACTCTTTGGCTGCACCAACTCCAAGCTGTCAGTGCATGGTGGGTTTTGCACATCCCATGTCCTTGGCCCACCTAGCACCTCTCAGCATCCTCGGGGTCCTTTTCCTGGCCTGCAGGATGGGTTCGTCTTTGTCTGTGAACCTCTGCTGTGGACTCAAGGGCTGGCAGAGTGTGGAGGGAACCAGTGCCAGGCTGCATGCCCAATCTGGGTGCTCACTGGGACCGGTCCCCTCCACAGAAGCACCCTCCTTTTAAAGGAGGAGAAGGCTCTGATGCTGCCAAAACTATCAGGCTGAGGATTTTAGCTCAGACAGCTTTGTTTTATCTTTGCATGGGTGTCTCTAGGGTATGGAGGAGGGAGCCAACCCAAGTCTTTGCATCCAGACTCTCATTTCCGCAGCCCAGCTGCTGCAAGCCCCAGCACCCTTGTTCTTGCCTCTGATGGAGGCTGGGAAGCAGGTAAGAGAGGCCGATGTGTTCCGTCGCGCCGCAGGGGAGGCGTTCAGCTGGAGCAGCTGGCTGAAGCCCAGCCCTGGCTGGTCCACGCTGTTCTTGTCTCCGAGAGCATCGAGGGGCCTTTCCTTGCTCTCACCGTGGGGAAAATAAAACACCTCTGAATGTACTTGCTGGCTGGTGGGAGGGACCCAAAAAAAGGCAAGCAAACTGAGCAGGGGGTGAAACTGCATTGGGAAGCGGCTGCAAAGAGGGAACCGTGCAGAGCAGCGAGCACCTCGCAGGGACCGAATCCCTCCTGCTGCAAAGAAGCAGCAAAAACATTGCAAAGGGCACACAACTTGAATAAAAGCTTTTCTCCATCTCAAATGTGCTCTTCTCTGGGCATCCATTTTTAATAGAGTTCCCTTTCTCTTTTTTTTTTTTTCTTTTTCTTTTTTTTTTTTTTTTTCCTTCTTTCTAAGTGCAATGCTGTTGAGCATTGCCAGGGCACTCAGTTCCTTCCCTTGGCAGCACAACACGTGCTGAGCTTCAGAAAAGCAGAGCTTTCCCTAGAGTGAGACGTATTTTCATTTACCTGATCAATTATGAGAAACAGAAATTGGGAGGGTTTGGTAACATCATGCCTCGCTTGTCCTCTAATGGGATAAAGCTGTTTCTTCCAGAGCCATCTCCAGCTGAGCTTGATGTGGTTATAAGACATTTTGCTCTTTTTGTCTTCATATATGTGAAAATATTGTCCCATTCATTCTCCTGTTTGCTTCTGCCGCCTACCCTCCATTTCATTTACCCTCATCAACATCACATCTTTCCCATAGTGTAAAATATGTATACATGCATGTTTCTCTCATATCCACTTGCTGGTTAAAAATTCATGGTAGCTGTCAAAGAGTCTGATCCAAAGGCGCAATGAAAATACCTTCCTATTACTCTTAATATTCTGATGATTAATAAATAATAGTGATAAGAGGCATTTGGATCATACCCTCATCTCCAGGCTTTGATTTCTGCTTAGCCCTCAAGTGCTCAGGCACTTGCACTCAACTGCCTTGGTAGGTCCCTGCCAACTGAGCTATTTGATTCAATTTGATTCAATTCGATTCAATTCGATTCGATTCTATCATGTTCTCCAGCACAGGAATGAGAGGGGAGATTTGGAAATTCCCACTGCCAGGTCTCGGGTTGGCCTCCTTCTGCTCTCACCTTATCTCACGGCCTTCAGGCTCAGTGTGTCGGCAACTGGTGCTCTATCAAGGCCCTGCACCGAGCGATTTCCCCCATCGCCCTATCTCCAGAGCCTGCCCGAGCGGCTCCCATGGGCGCTATCTCCTCTCCCCACCCTTTGGGAGATGCTTGCACAGCTCTGCAGCCAGATCGTGTCCTGGGCCACTCTGTGGTCCTGGCCCTGCTGCTGGGGCTTTGCTGGTGCACAAGGGTCCCTCAACCCTCAGCATCCCTTTGCTCTTCCAGCTCTTCACCCCTCACAGAGCATCTCTCTGTCCGCGTGCCCTGTCTATTTGGAAAGGCTTCCCTTGGTCATCCCCATGGGCTCTGTGCCCCATACAGCCGTGCTGGGCTGAGCTCCAGGGCCAGATTCATGCAAGTGGATAACAAACTTATCAGGACCGACGTGGTGTTTCAGTATTGAGCAACTGGGACCTCTTCACTGCCTGCAGTTACCTGATCCCGGCTCCTCTTACAGAGCAGAGAAGCATTTGCAATGGCAAGCGGGGAGAGAAGGGAATCACAACCAGCCCCGAAAAAATCACCTTCATTTTCTTGGCTATAGAAATGGTCCATCAAAACCAGTAACACTCTTCATGTTCACCTTTGGACAGCCATGGAAGGATGTCAGAAGATGCAATACTTCCCCAGAATAGTTCCCTGACCTCTGACAATTTTCTGTGACTCGGAGTCCCTGAGTCAGGAGGTGTCTTTGTATGTAATGGTCTTCAGCAGATTTTTCTCCTGTGAATTTATTTGGTTATTTTTGAAGTTGAGTACATTTTAAGCATTTGCAACATCCTGTGGCACACAGCTTCCCAGTCTAATGGCCTGTCTGGGTGCAAAATCATTTCCTTTGGCTTGCTTTGATCTTGCCACCTACTAGTTTTTTGATGCCCTTATTCTCACACTGGAGGAGATGATGACCAGTCCTTTTCTACCCAAGTGCTTTCTGCCCTTCATTATTTTACAGGCTCTACTATAATGTTTCCCATGCACATTTTTGGGGGGACAGGAGAGTCCCATCCTGCACAGCTGTCCCTTCTATGGATGCTGAGACCTTAAGCTGTTAGGATCACCTAAAGACCCTTTGGTCTCCATCCCTTTCATGACAAGCACGAGTCTCAGGTGCACCTCCACAGATTGTCTAAAAGACAAATCAAACGAAAATGCCCCAAAATGAGATGTCACCACCAAGGTGACTTCAAATTGTCCCCTGTCTGTATTTACTCCCTTGGGTGCTACTGCTGACCTAACCTAGACTGCAGGACTGGGGGAACCCCTCTCTTTGTCTTTGCTCACACACACAAGGGACACAAAAAAATCCCTGAGTGACAGCAGAGCACACAGAACAGTGGCATTTGCTGTCCTGGGGGCTTTAGGGTTTCTGTGGGGAACCTGAGTGAGAGCCCAGGACAACAGCCTCCACACCCACAGGACTTCTGCCAGCTGTTTTTGCAGAGGCAGAGCTTTCACGCCTGGTTTCTGCTAGCACCTCTTGTGTGGAGTCTCCACTGGCTAGTAATGAGTCTAGTCCAACTTGTGTCCTTCTTCTCTCAGTTAAGCCACCTGATCTCACAAAACATCTCCAAAATGCCAGCAGATGGGGGTGAACCTGCCCCCATGGGTTCAAAGCCAGGAACGAGGAGGGATCTGGCAGGGACAGGCAGCGTGGTTGCATCACCTCTGTTTCTGTGGGAAGTGAGAGCAGAATGGGAACTGCGAGGGAGCTGCCTGACTGCCCATGCCAGCCCTGGATCAGCTCTCCTGCACCCTGGCAAACCCTGCCACTGCTCTGCCTCAGTTTCCTCATGGGGTGAGTGAGGAGGATGGACCCCAGTGGTCTTGAAGGGCCACTGGGAGCTGGGACAAAGACAAAAAGAGGCAGAGTGGTTAAATCTGAGCTAGATGTGCCTTCTGCTAAGCAAGTCATCATCACCCTCACCCTGCCAATGCTTTCGCTTCTTGCCCAGGTGATCCCTTTGCCCTGGCACTGTTCGGTCCAGCTCAGCCCCATTTGCCCTTCCTGGCCCCATGACAGCCAGCACCACATGAAATGAGGGAAGGATGGAGGGACAGAGGGGGCACCGGCTGCCTTGGCACTGGGAGGTTTAAGCCATGGATAAATAAATACCACATTAGCATGTTCCTGGCTCTCTCCACTACATCCAGTCTCGGGAGCTGCCTTGGAGATTGATTTTTTTTTTTTTTTTTCAAATTAATGGAGCAATATTCTGCTGGAGGGAGATTGCCAAGGGCATGTTGTGGGATCATGGCAAACAAACCATCGCTGATAATGCATTGCACTAGTGTGAGAGGTCTGAGCTTCACAGGTCCTTCCCCTCCCTTGGTGTCCCTGGTTTGATTTTTGGAGGCTGCAGGATCAGGATCAGTTTCTTAGGATCAGGATAAAAAAAAAAAAAAAAAAAAAAGGAAAGGTTTCTCCTCCCTGTTGCTATGTGTAAAGCCCACAGCAACAGCAGGGAAATCAGGCAGATTCGCTCTCTAGCCTGTCACAGAAAGCAAGCCAAAAGCAAGCAGAAAATAAAAACAAGGACGCAAAATCATCTATGCAAAAAGCAAATCGGCAATTTAAAAGGAGGCAAATACTGCTAGTGTGCTATGAAATGTGTGAGCTTCACATCAGCTCTTTTTGTGCAATTCAGGTCACCCAAGTTTTGCGATAAAGCTGTCGGAGTTGCTGGCTTCGGGCAGTCACCACCAGTACGTATGGATTATTTAAGTCCTCTCTGATTTTATGACCTTTTAGGGGATATTTTTTTGCTTGTAAGTGGAGCATGTAACACACTCTCCCAGAGCACAACCCAGTTGGGAGGGCTCTGGATGTTGTGGGATCCTGGACCCTGGTGCTGGGGACCTCGTACAGCTCCAGCACTGCTGATGCTGAGATTTGCAAAGCGTGTGCTCCAGCAGAGCGGGCAGGTGAGGCTTCACGAAGCAGGTCACCATCCTGCCATGCCACGTGTGACCGCTGGTGCTGGTGAGATGCAGCAGGGGACCAGCACCCTGTCCTCCCTATGGGGACCTGAGCCCTTCAGCCTGTTATTGGAGGGGGACCCGGGGCTGGGCACTTGAAATGACTTTAAAAAGGCACTTGAAATGACTTTTTTAATCCTACAGTGAACTGCAGCTTCTACTGGGGTGAAACAGACCCCACCTCTTCCCAGGAGAGGAAGCAAGGTCCTTGGGTGGCCAGACCATGGCTTTCTGTGGCCATGGCATGGCCAAGGGGGTCAGGCTGGATGCAAAGCTCTGGTGGGGAGTGCCCCGTGCAGGAGCTGGCTTTGCCTGTGGGAAGCGTGGGACATCTGCGGGTGATGCTTCCCCCAGGTCCCAGACCATCTGGTGTTGGTGGGGACCCCGTCCCCTTTCTTGGTGTCACCTCTATGTACCTGCATGCTGGTGGCAGGAAAACGTGGGCACTTGGGTCCCCTTAAAAAAAAACAAAACAAGCACCAGGCTTTTTGTTTTGCAAAGCATGAAGGTATGGTGGGCAACACCAGCCCCCTTTCATCTCCTGCAAATCCCCTTTTTTGGACACCAGAGATCCCTGGTGTGGTTCGGTGCTGCCACTGCCCTCCTCGCACCCCAGGGGAAAGTCACCATGAGAGGACAGCCCTGCTCCACCGGCATGGGTGAACCCAGCGAGAAACAGGCAGAAACAGACATAACCCCAACAGGTGGGACACACACACACACACACACCCTCCTGCACACACAGCCCTAGTTATTGGTCCCACCAGTGCTGTTATTTCATGGGAGATATTTCTGGTACCTCCTGCTTATCCTGGCATGTGGCAGGAGGCTGTGTGCCCCTGCGCAGTTTCCATCTGGGTGGAACAAAGAGATGTGCTGTGGTTGCCCTGGGAAGGGCTGGTGGCCACGGACCTTCTGGGATTTGGGGTAGGACACAGTGTCAGGTATTTGGGTGACTTGGCCGAGAACAGGTGATGATAGCCAGGGGCTGTGTCATGGCTTCTTTAGTGCAATTTAGCTGTTTTTAAGGAAGTATGCATGTTGTTTGGGGGAGTTCTGTCATTTGTAAGATGCCATGCTGACTGCGGTGTCCAGACAGCTGCTGGTGACGAAGGATTTCCCCAGGGGCATGCTGATGCTGGTTCTCCAACCACCTGCACCTCCTAGGAACGCATCAGCTCAGGGACACCACACCAAGGAAACTGCCAGGCTCCAGGGGATGGATCCCTCCCATTCCTGGGTGTGGGGCCGGGGCATGGCCAGACACAGGATCCCGTGGCTTTTTGGGCAAGTGGGAGGTGGTGGTGGAAGGCAAGCAGCGCCTGTGAGGGCGGGCACAGGGAGTGGCATGCTGTGAAGTAATTTTTGATGATGATTATTAGTATTAGCATTTAAGAATGGGGCGTAATTAATGACTTGCCAGGTGCTGAAATACTTTGTTAAATAGCCTCTTGCAGGAAAGGCGTCACCAGCACTGCTGCAGGGCTGGCCGGGCCACCCCGGGACAGCACGTGTGTACGTGTATGTAAGTGTATATGCGGTGTGTGTACATGTGTGCTTCCAAAGGAAGGCTGTTTGGGGGCGGGTGTTACAAGGGGATGCCGAGGCACTTCCACTGGTGACACCCGTGGGCATCCCAGCCATATCCCCAGAGCTGCGGCTCGCTCCCTGATGGCACAGTCCCTCGTCCCCTGTCGCTCTCAAGCAGCAGAGAGACGTGACCTTGTGGGCAGTGATGATTAAACAAGTTTTACCAGCCCTCCTAAAAATCCCGAGCAGGGCTGTAATTACCCTCACCCTGAATCAGAGGGGGCCCGAGCCCACAGGTATGCCCACAGCAGGCAGAGGTGTCAGGTAGTGAATCGTGGGGTCAGGACACAGTGAAATAGAAATTTGGGCGAGGAATTGAGCTGGACCAGGGGACCCTGGCGCATCAGGGATGGGAGGGAAGGGGAGGAAGGAGCACTCCTCCAGATCTGTTTCTTTCAGGAGCACAGAGGATGAATTCCTGCTGAGGTAGGAGCTGACGCCGTAATTCACACTCGGCAGAGTCACGGGGCCAGTCCACAAGAATTACTTGCAAAACTGGCTGGGATTTTGGCATCCGTGCTAGCTGGAAGTCATTCTTTGCAGGTGATGTTGGATCCGAGGGAGTGTGGGGGAGCACGTGCACAATGATAGACAAACAATGTCTGTGTACCCACCACTGGGGCAAACCCAGGGGACCTGACCTGGGCTGCCGAGATGGAGGAAGAGGTAATTTGGTGTTATAATAAGCAAAAAATGTCTCTGACAATGGGTATGTGAGGGATGCAGCCCTTTTACCAGAAGGAAATGATGCCCTGCTCCAGGCAGGGACTCAGCACTGGGGTTTGCTGGGCAGAGATGCTGTGCGGTGGTGGCAGGAGGAAGCAGGGCTCGGCAAGGCAAAAACCAGGCAGCTGTGGGCACTGGTGGAGGCCTGAGTCCCAGATCTGTGACCTCCCACTAGGGGATGCACATGGGATGGCCCTGACAACCCCAATCTAGCTGGACCTGAGGTTTGGAGCTGTTTCTGCAAAGGCACTGTCTTAAAGGGAATATCTCTCCTGCTCCAGTAACCCACTTGTATGCTGCAGCCAGCCCAGCCCAGCTGCCCTTGCTTCCCCAGCCTTGCAGGAGTTTCTCCACACAGCTGGGCTCTGCAATTTTGCCTTGTGCTCTCTGCAGGTTGCATGCGGGATGCCCACCCTGACAAACGGTGAAGTAGTGCACCCCTGGCTGCTTTGAGCTCATCCCACCCGGGAGCACACTGGCAATGCTGCCTGGCTCCTTTGGGAAACAAAGCTATTTTCTGTGTGTGTTGAAAACTTCAGGCATAGTATTTTTGCAGTAACTCAGTTTGGTCAGAAATCCTCGTGCCAGAAGCCATGCTCAGCTCCTGCTGAACCACCTGAGGCGTCACTGGGTAGGACAGGGCTGTTAGACCCAGCCCGTCCTCATGGACAGAGCAAACCACCTCTGCTGTCTGCCAGGCAGAGCACTGCCCGGGGTCACCCCTTGTCCTTGATTTTGGGGCTATTTGGGGACCAAGCTGCTCAGGTGCAAATGTTACGGTGCCTCCTGCTCCGGGCTGGGTTGAAAACCGCTGTGGGCTGACATTTACGAGGAAGGGTTGTCTGTTTTGCCTGGCAGTTAGGAACAGGCGGAGAGCTGCAAACACCAGCCTGAGCGCATCAGCAGGATGTACCGGGAGCACAAAAACAATTATGTGAGAAAAACACCAAAAACTCTGTTCTGAGAGAACTTTGGAGATGAACAAAGCTTCCGAAGGAGGCAAAGGGAGGGCTGGAGCCAGCCTGAGGCCGCCCCATCCCACGATGACCCACGGCGGTAGGACTGTGGCAGTGTTGTGACTGGGGGTGGTTTGTTGCAAGCTGTATGTGAGTTTATGAAATCTGTAGGGTGCGTAGGGGCATTGAAGGTTTTAATTTAAAGGCTGGACGTGGTGCGTAGGGACTAGTGGGCGGCAGTGGGGGCAGGGAGGTCAACCTGGAACACCTTTAATGACTCTGTGGTTCCCCCGTCTGAGGGGCAGTGGTGTCTCACGACCAGGTCACGACATCCCCACAGCTCCGCCCTCAGCCCCGTCAAACTCAAAACAAAACAAAACAAAACAAAACAAAACAAAACAAAAAACAAAAAACAAAACCCCCAAATTTTGTCCCCGCCCAGCCGCCAAGCGCGCCCAACCGTCGCAATTTCCCCCCCGATCACGACCTGCCGCAAAGCAACAACGAGCTCCTCCCTCCCTCACACACAAACTTACCGGGGGCGGGACGGGGGAGGAGCTGACCAATCGAAAGCCCGGAGCCGTGCGTGCAGACCAATAGGCGGGCGGCGGGCGGGCGCTAGCGGGGTGGGCTGCGCCACGCGGGGCGGCGGGGAGAAGGAGGCGGCGGCCATGATGGCGGTGAGGGGGCGGCGTGAGGGGAACGGGGCGGCATGAGAGGGCTGGGGGCGCCCGGTGGGGCCGTCCGGTGGGGCCGTGCTCGGCACCCCGAGCCCCGGAGCCATGCTGTGTTCTCTCCGTAGGGCTTTAAAGAGCCGGCAGAAGCTGCAGAAGCAGAGCAGGGCTCGCAGCCCCCCGGGAGAGGCGCTGCCCGCGGTAGGAAGAGGCCGGCCCCAGCCCCGGCCGTGGCCCCGTCAGGGAGGCTGAGCAGGGCCGAGCTGTACGAGCCGCCGAGCAGCGAGGAGCTGAATCGCCTCAAGGAGACGGAGGATCTGTTCCACTCCAGCCTGCTGCGTCTGCAGGTGAGATCTGCCTCTCCTTAGGGCCCGGGGGGGGCTTGGGGGGACCTGGGAGGACTCTGGGGCAGCGCCAGGCTGTGAGCAGGCTGCGGAGCCCTGCTGACCTGTCCCCTGCAAGAGGAGGGCTGGGGGACAGCAGGCATGGGGCGGGGAGAGAGCCCAGGCTTACTGAGACTTAAAGTGTGTTCTTGGGATCTCGGCTGCAGTTGTTATTGCCACCCCATACCACCACGGGCTTTTTGCTTCTTTTACTGCTTTTAAATTGGACGTTTCTAGCAGGTGGTTGCAGTGTGTTGGGAGCACGAGTGCTGCATCTTGCCGTGTGGTGACTTATTGCTTGTCAGCGTCAGGGGGTGACACCGCCACGTGCACCTCTCTGCTGCAAGTCTTTTGAATGGGACAGGAGGGTTTTTTGTGTTCTAGGAAAACAAACAGCCTATGTTCGCAGGGGGTGCTATCTAAATAGCATCTGGTGGTCTTCACATCTGTGGGTTTTGTCAGGAGCAGCTCTGATTTCCTGACTGCTTCCTAGTTTTGGTAGAAGGATCTATAGGACCTCATCCATGATGTGAACCTGCAGGGTTGCTTCTCAGAGCTGGCTCTTTGTCATGCAAAAGTCTTTCTGAGAGCAAAGCCTATGACTGTCATACCATTTTTTTCGTGGCTGGACCTGACACAGAAGTTAGTGGAATGGAGCTGATTTCCATCTAGCACTTCACAGGAGAGGGCAGGAGCTTATGCCTGTGGGCTGACTGTTCTCCCAGCTCTGAGATAAGTTTTTGGAGAGACCCAGGCATTGCCTAGCTCAACTTGCTGCCTTCTTTGCCTTCACACCGTCAGTTGTGCAGTTCTTGTGTTGTAGCTGCTTTTCACAGTCCCCTTTCCCCTGCAGATTGAAGAACTTCTGAAGGAGGTTACACTGAAGGAGACCAAGAAGAAGAAGATCGATGCCTTCCTTCATGAAATTAACGGCCTACTGAGCGCCATCCCAGAGACCTCGGAAAGTGACGTAGGTCCCAGGGGGCTGGAGAAGGCAGCGAGGCCCCTGTGTAGAGCAGGCTCTGCTGATGACAGAGCCAGTTCCCCATGGGAACCTCCATTAGGGATAGAAAAAATACTGCCTTGCTTTGCGTTGGAGGGGTCTTTAAGGTCTGTGTGCGGGTGCCTGCCAGCTCAGGTCAGCGCTTTTTGGGAGGAGGGATCTTGTTCTGTGCCCATCTACTCTTGGTGATGCTTACAGCCTTTATTTCTCCTGCCTGTCCCCAGCTCACCAACCAGACGTGGCTCCCTGGGGGCGTGAAGGTGCCATTCCTGCAGGTGCCTTTCAACGTGAAGGGCAAGTTCCGCTTTCTGCCACCGGCCCAGCTAAGCGTGGTGGGCAGCTACCTGCTGGGCACCTGTATTAAGCCCAAGATCAACGTGGACGTGGCAGTCACCATGCCACGGGTGAGTCTGGCTGTGCCTGAGCTGAGCCCCATTTCCTCCTGTCCCCTGTGGTCCTGCCCCTCTGCTCACAATTGCTGACACGGACACGCAGTGTGGCAGCTTCTGTGAGGAGTTGGGATGGGAGGCTTCAGTGCTCACGTTGTTCAGAGTTTCAGTGGCTTTGGTTTTAGCTCCTCAGGATGATCTTCGTGCCCTCTGCCTGGGCTGAACTTCTTCCATGTTGCTGGGGAAGTAGGAGGTGGTCTGGCTTTGAGTGCCATTGCACTTCTGTCCCTGCTGCCGAGTCTGTGTTAGAGGGAGGCTGACGTTTGCAGGCTGTTACCAGCCTAGAGCTCCCTCCTCTTGCCATCCAGTGTGGCTCGGATGGGCTTTGGGAAGATGCAAAGCCCTGTTAGGCTACATGGCTCCTCTCTGCGTTCCAACGGCCTGATGAACCAGCAACAAGGCAGCGTTCCTCACTGACGTGGAGCTCTCTTGGGCTGTAGCTGTGTGTTGGAGATGGGGGAGCTGTATGTGTGGTGCCTTGGGCTTAACCAGGCTCTGCGTGCAGGAGAGCTGAGATTCCCCTGTCCCTCTCCTTGCAGGAAGTCTTCCAGGACAAAGACAACCTGAACCAGCGCTACCACCGCAAGAGAGCTCTGTACCTGGCCCACATTGCCCACCACTTCTCCAAGGAGAAGCTCTTTGGCAGCGTGAAGTTTGCCTACATGAACAGCAACCATCTCAAGCCCATCCTGCTCCTCAGGCCCCAAGGTAGAGCTTTCCCGTTCCTCCAGCAGAGGGATCCTTGCAGTTGGTGATAAATTTTGGAGCTTTGCTCCCAGTTCTACTTCCCCTCGTCACTCACCCGTCCTCATCCTTGAGGTTTCTTCCCTTCCTATATTTCTTGAGCCTCTTCCCCAGCTTGGCTGGACTCCCCAGCCTTGCTGGCTTTCCCAACCTCAGGGAGCAAAGGAGACCCTACAGAAAGATGGCTCTGTCTGGCACTGTTCTTCCTGTCCAGTCTCCTCACCCCTGCTCCCTGTTATCTTCTTCCTCCCCTTGGTGCCTACAGGCAAGGATGAGAAGCTGGTTACCGTCCGACTTCACGTCTGTCCTGCCCCGGGTTTCTTCAAGCTGAGCCGCTTCCACCCTAGCAAGAACAACGTCCGGACAGCCTGGTTCATGGAGCAGAGCGCCCCCAAAGAAGGTAGGGCCTGGGCTGGGGGAACACAAGGCTGCTTGTTGCACCTGGAGCTGGGCTCGCTGCAGCCCTTTTCTGTGAGTGGGAGGTTTGTGGTTGGATCCAACATGTTACCATCTCCTCGCACAGGAGCCCCTGAGCCGCCCACCCCACACTACAACTCCTCCATCCTCTGCGACATGGTGCTGCTGTCCCACCTGCAGTTCCTGTCCACTGCCTCCACCGACTTCCCGGGCATGAAGGACGGCATTGCCCTTCTCAAAGTGTGGCTGAACCAGAGGCAGCTCAGCAAGGTAAGGACTGGGCTGGGCTCTGTTCATGTGGCCACCGTGTCCTTGGCCTCTTCTCCCTTCCGCGGGATGGAAGGGGATGGTTTTTCCCCACGGGGTGGTGTGCTTGGCTTGTGGTGCCTCGCTGAGCTCTTGTTGACTCAGCTACTTGTTTCCACAGGGCTTGGGGTGCTTCAGCGGCTTCCTGGTCTCCATGCTGGTCGCGTACCTGCTGATGAAACGCAAGATTGTCAGGGTGATGAGCGGGTACCAGGTGCTGAGAAACGTCCTGCAGTTCCTGGGTGAGTTTCCAGGGGCCTCTCTGGGCAGGGGGAGCCTGGTGTCAGCAGAATCACTGCACGAAGCCTGAACAGTGGAGGAAAAGGAGGGCTATGGCTCTTCTCTCTCTGTTGATTGGCACCTGTGGGGGACGGACAGGAGGGGTTGTGAGAAAGGGAGATGAAGAAGGTAACATGACTTGTTCCTTCCTGTTTGCCCACAGCCACCACTGACCTGAGCGTGACGGGGATCAGCCTCGCAAAGGACACAGATGACTCCCTGGTGAGCAACTGGCTGTGCTGCTGGCACTGCTGGGCAGGGAAGTGCCTGCTGTGGAACAGCAGCGAGGTGGTAGTTGGTGCTCTGGTGTCTGTGCTGTGGCTTTGAGGGCTGTCTCTGCTCTTCCAGCCTGCCCTGGCCGACTTCCACCAGGCGTTTGAAGTGGTCTTTGTGGATCCCTCCGGGCTGGTGAACCTCTGCGCGGATATGACTGCTAGCAAATACCACCAGGTACCGGCAGGTTGTCAGGGCATCCTAGGATGCAGTCTTAGGAGTGACCTGAGGCACACAGAGTGGTCGGGTGCCTCAGAGAGGGCTGGTGGATGTGTGGAGGGGGTTCAGTTCTGCATTTCAAGCTTTTAATACCTCTCCTTGGCTCTGAAGCTTAGGAGTGAATTTTAAGATTTGGATTTACTGCTGCCTTAACTGTTGCACTTGAATGGTGGAGGAAAGTTCTTTAACCATGTATGGGCACCTTCAGGTGAAGCCAAACAGCAGTTCAGTGGGGAAAAAAAAAATGTTTTGGAGCAGAAAAACCCTCTTTGATGGCAAGGACATCAAGGAGGGGTGTCCAGCCAGCAGCATAGTCGGCAGTCAAGTGACCAGCAGATAAGGACAGAGGGCATCTAGCCGCGGGGTCTGCTGGGGACCACAGAGCTGGGGTGGCTGTGGTTCACTGGGGGGCACTGGTGACCGCTGTTGGAGGGATTTGCATTCCTCCTCCCCTTCTGTTCATGCTCCTGCTTTGTCTCCTCGCTCAGGTCCAGCTGGAAGCCAAGCACTCCATGGAAATTCTGGATGACAGGATGGTGGATGGCTTCCAGGCGCTGCTCATGACCCCAAAGCCCATGCTCAGAACCTTTGACCATGTCTTCTAGTGAGTCTCCTCGTGCTGCTGAGGTGGTGCTGAGGGAGCCTCTTCAGGGAGGAGCGGGCTGCTTCTAGTTTCTGACCAGGGTGGATTTGGACCTGTTTAGCGGGAGTTGGCCCAGCTAGCTCTGGGATAGATGTTGGTGCCTCTTCCATTTGGCCCTTCCGCTTTTATTGCCTAGATCGCTTCCCAGGAGGAGGGTGGCAATGCTTTGGCCTAAGATGCTAAAGTGCAGTGCTTCTTCTTGTAGTCCCCATCCTGTGCAGGGGACCCTCTGCTCCTTCACTTTACTCATCCTCTAGCATCTCTGTCGCAGAAGGGATTTGGTGGAGGAGGCAGAGGTGGGTGACTAGCTATTCTCCTCCTGTAGCCTGAAGCATGTCTCCAAGCTGCAAAGTGCCTGCAAGAAGATGGAGCTGCTGAACGAGCTGATGGATCGTGGTGGGAACTACGTGGCCGCAGCCCTTCCCTTTGTCGTCTCGCTGCTGGCCCGTGGGCTGGCTGGAAGAGCGCTGCTCGTGGCACACTCCTTGCCTCAGACCCCTGAGGTAACACAGTGGGCAGTGACACTACATCCTTTGCTGCTCGTGGGGTCTTGTACATCCCTCGTGGCACTGCTGGGTGCAGGGAGAGGATTTCCGCTCACGGGAGGAGGTGGGCCTGTCCCCTTTGTGTGGGAACGTAGGATCTGGGTCATGAGATGCGGCTGGGAGGCTTGGTCTAGGCAGAAGTCGTGGCCCAGCAGTAGGGCAAGGTGTAGGCAACTGGCTTTCTCACCAGGAGGCCTGTTAAGACCTTCCCTATCTGTGCCCATCTTGGCACCTGAGAGCATGTCCTGCGTAGCACGAGGTTTATCTACCCTGGCAGAAACTGTTCCAGCAACGTCATCTCTCCACGTGCTTCGTGTTCCCTGTTTCCTCTCAGTGGCCGATCGATACTGAACCCCCAAAGCACAAGGATGTTGGGCCCCTGACGTTTGGGCTCCTGTTTGTTCCTGAGTTTGCTGCCAGCACACTGGAGAAGGGACCGCAAGCGGATCGCCCTGAGGTGAGGGGAGTTCTCCTTGTGTGGGGTGGCGGTGGGTGGGGAACACTGGTGGTTTTGGGGATGCCACGTGTGATGCTGGGTGCCTGCTATGGAGAAACCATTATGGGTCAAGGATGTGGGGACTGCTGAGCTGCTGGTGCTGGCTGTGAGGTGTTGGTGACAGGACATCCTGGCCCCCGGGATGCCTCTTGGTCTGGGAAGGGTGATGGCCAAGCAGGAATGAGTGCCAAGGGACTGGGATGTGGAAGAAGCAGTGGGAGACCTGAGTTTGTTGCTCCTCCCACCCCGGGGCTTCTATTTGGTTAAGGGAACCGAGGAGTGGAGCAGACCTGGTGCCCTGCTGTGACTGCAGGTGGTGCTGGCAGTTACAGGACCACTTTAGCCAGTCCCTGTGGTGGTGGTGGCCCATGTCCGTGGACTGTTTTAGCCAATGTCTCTCTTTTAGGCTGTGGATTTCCGGACCTTCTGGGGGGAGAAGTCTGAGCTGCGGCGGTTCCAGGATGGCACCATATGCGAGGCAGTGGTGTGGGAGGCCAGCACTGCCTGTCAAAAACGCCTCATCCCTGAGCAGATTGTCAGGCACCTGCTGAAGCTGTAAGTAGCACTGAGCAGCAGCAGGGGCTGGGTGATGTGTGGCTGTGTGGGGGGCTCCTGCTGTTCTCCCTGTTCTCTGCCATGTCTCTGGTAATCCCTTTGTCAGACTTGTGCTTTGGGGGGAGCTGTGGGTCACTTGAGCTCAGTGAAATGTGGAAGTCGTTTCAGCATTGTGGTCTGGATACTGCTGGCTGCTTCCTAGGAGAAGATGCAAGGAGGCAGTGACATCCTGCCTTCATGTCCCAGCATCCCTCTGAATATTTCTTGTTGGCAGAGCTGCAAGGTCTCAATGGCTTCTCCTCCCTCGACATTTCATGAAATTGTCTGACACCTTGTGGTACTTAACCAGGTTGGGTCTCCCAAGAGCACTTACCGTCAAATTTCAGACCTGCTAAAAATGAGATCCTCTTGCATAGGAAAAAGGGATTGTCTGGGCCTCTTGTTCTGACTCAAGGAGGGGTTTTGCAAGGAAAGGCTGCGTTGGCAGCTTTACCTGTGAATCCTGTGAGGCTGCACATGTTGCTGTGCTGCTTTGAGTTGATAATTAGGGCACAGGAGGAACATAAAGGTACAGGTCTCTTCACTGTGGCCTTTCTGTGTGGAGGGATTGGACTGACCCTTGCCTGTGGGCACGGCCAGCAGTGTCAGGGTGGATGGGGTGAGGTGCCCCAGCTCTAATGCTCAGTTGTCTCCCTTCATATAGGCACGCTGATATTCCTGAGTCGTCCATCTGCTACACAGGAGCACTGCTGGACTCTGTGATCAAGAGTGGGAAAGAGGTACAGTTGCTCCCCAAATGCAGGGAGTGTTTCCTTCTCCTCTCAGGGAAGGGAGCTATGGGAAGAGCTGTAGGGAGGTCATCTCTGCAGCATGGACCTGGGGCACCTGGGTGCTTCCCAGGAGATGGCAGCAAGTGTAAGGAAAGTGCCTGTCTTCAGGCACTCAGACAGGCCTTGTGGTTGGTCTGCAGAGTCCTTCCTGTGAACACAAAGGGTAGCCGCTGGAGTGTTCTTGCTCTGGCAAGCTTCCACACTTCTTTCTCCCCTGCAAACATCCCTCTGGCCTCCTCTCTGCTTGCATGCACTACATCTGCATCATCTAAGGATACATCACGGTCCCACTGTGCTCTGGCTGCACCTTTTCACCTCCTGCATCCTTCAGGGCACTGGCCAGGTTCTCCTGTACCTTCATCCTGCACATCCACCTGGGAAACCCAGGAGAAAGATCTTTCCTGTCCTGGTGTAAAGTCCTGATCATGCACACCTAGCGCTCCCTAGTGCTGTAGCTGATTGTGCACTTGGAACAAAGAATGTCACTGAGACAGAAAAAGATGGTCTTGCAAGCTGGGAAATGTCTCCACCTGTACTTCTCTCCAGCTTGTGGAAGCTTAAAGCCTGGAGATGAGCTGTGGGCACTTTGGCACCACTTTGCTGGTATTTGGTAAAACTAGGGACTTTCACCTGGTTGTTAAATGGAGGAGGAAACTTTTCTTTCTTCTTCTGAAGAGTTAAGGGGAACAGATAGGACCAAAAGAGTCTCTTGCATGGGGACCATTCCTAAGTCTGGCTTGGCCATGTGAACTTAGCCTCAGCTGCAGTCTGGGCAGAGCCACTTGTCAGATTTTGGACAAAATGCTAGTTTGTACAGCTTGCTGTGTGGTGAGGCAGCAAAATCTCTGCACCATGTCCCTGCAGGCTAGCCTGGGATGAGCAGGGGTGATAAATCCAGTGGTGAGAGGATGGAGTTTTCAGGTCCGGAGGGCCTTTAGGAATCTGATTGTAACCAGTCCTTGCGGAATGAAGTAGTAATTTGCTCTTGCATGCAGGGCTGCGGGTAGGGGCATCTCTGCTCTTCCAGCTGCTCATGTGCAGGCAGCTCGGGGAGCCTGGGGTGGATGAGGGATGTGGTGGATGAGGGGAGATGGATTGTGCAGCTAGCTCTAGGGATTGGCAGCCTCCCCTGGACCAGGTTTGTCATTTGTGGTGTGCCCTGCAGAGGGTGCTGCTGCTCTGCTGTAAAGCCTGGGCAGGCCAAATGCACACAACCTGATACAGCTGTGTCTGAACTGAGCTGTTTGGCATAAGTGATGTCTCTTCCTAATTTCAAGCTCTTCTCCTGTGATTCAGGGCGGTGGAAGCTGCAAGGGCAGTAGCAGTTCTTTCAGTGCTTTTTAGACGTGCTCCCCAGGGTTCCTGAGATGTTCGGGATATTTTCTGTCCTTGCTTTTGCCATGCTTCGCAGCTCTGCCTTGGCTTAGTGTGTAGTCAGAGCAGCTTTCTGTTAATTGCTGCCTCTGCTGACGTTGCAATAACCAGACGAGGCAGCAGCAGAACTCTTGCCTTGCCAATATGTGATTTTTTTACCCCCACATCACTCCTAGCTTCTCCCTTTCTAGGCAGAAAGTTGGCAGTAGAACTCTTGTGCAAGACACTAAGGCAGCAGCAGGAAATCGCTTCACTTCTCTCTTGAAATGCATCTAGGATGCCTGCAGCTGCTGGGGAGCTGTGGACAGATTTGCTTTGGTCTTTCCTCTCGAATTTACCTTCCTTGTCTCTTACCTTGTCTTGCTGAATGCCTGTGCTAGGTGCTGCTCTCCGGGACAAAAGTCCCAGCTCCTTGACCTCAATGCTAGCTGCAAGCGAGGCAGGGTGGGCACCTGTGCTACAGAAGTGGGAGAGGCAACTGCAGAGGTGCTGTCCATGTGTCCGCAGGATTCGGGGACGGGCGAGGAGGCTATGGTCAGCGTCATCTGCTCCTACGATGACCTGAGCCGCAAGCTGTGGAACCTGGAGGGGCTGCCGCTGACGGTGACGGCAGTGCAGGGCGTCCACCCAGCCCTCCGGTACACCGACGTGAGTGTCCCTGGGCATGGCCCACAGGGGGGTGGTTTGAAAAGGGTTTGGGGGAGTCTCTGGCCCTGTTGGGGCTTGGGGAAAGAATTAATGTGTTTTTCATAGCCACTGAGAGCCCTTGGGGTGGTGCAATGCCTCTTCTCTGATGTCCCACCCTTAGGGCTGATCACACAAGTTGCTAAGCTCTTTGTGTTGGGGCAGGAGGTTTGACGGCTGGGGTGTGCAGTGCCATGGGGTTTCTGCTCCCTGTTCTTAGTGCCCTGGTGGCTGCTCTCTCGCAGGTCTTCCCTCCTATTCCCATGAAGCCGATTTATTCCTTCCATAACCAAATCAGGACCAAACGCTTGCTGCTTCCTTCGGAGGTGAAACCCTGCCCAGCTTACATCGCCCCTCTGAAAAGTAAGTGGGGAGAGATGTGAGCAGGAGATGATGTGGGGGGGAGAAGCGGAGAGAAGCGACCATGCGGACTCCATCAATGCTGCATTTGTGTCCTGTTGGCGGGACCAGAGCTCCAGCTTCTCCTGCTCCCCCGCCATAACCTCTAGTCCCAGCCACCCCCAGCGAGCACCCCGTCTCTGTGTGGGGCTCACTGGCCTCCTGTTGTCCCTTTGCATCCAGTCATCTGCCACATGGAAGGCAGCGGCCACTGGCCACAGGACAAGGAAGCCATCAAGCGCATCAAGGCAGCTTTCCACCTCCAGCTGGCCGAGCTCCTCCAGCAGCAGCACCAGCTCATCTGCAGGCCTGCGGTCACCCACACGGACGTGTACAAGGTAGGGGGACATGGGGTCTTCCTCTAGAGCTGAGGGTGACATGGTACTGGGGGGGCGTCAAGGGGGTTATGGAGGTGATCACAACCAGGGTTCGGGTGCAAGGCCCAGCAAGAAAATGGGAAGACTGCACTGATGCTGGGCTGCTGTTGTGTTCCTGGGGCACAGCAGCCTGGTTGTATTGCCGCCAAGCCTGACTTGTGCTTCCTTCCCCACCCCAGGATGGCTATGTTTTCCGTCTCCAAGTTGCCTACCACCGAGAGCCCCTGATCTTGAAGGAGGTGGTCACCCCGGAAGGGATGCTGAAGTACCAGGACACAGAGGAGTCTCAGCAGCTGGAGCTGGAGACGTTGCATCGGCCCTATCTAACCAGCTCCCTGCACGGGTATGTGAGGCAGAGGGTATGGGACGGACAGAATGGGGCCAGGAGCCTGTGTGGAGATGCCCTTCTATGATGGAGGGTGATGGTGTGGTGAGGAGCTTGCTGTGGAAAGTAGTTTTTCAGCCCGCCTTGTGAGCTGGTGAGGTAGGAGAGGGGAGAGCTGGTTGTCCCTGTTGTTACATCAAAGGTCACCGACACGGGGAGACAAACACCAAAGAGCAGTATGAATAGAGGGGAATGTGTAGCAGCATTTCCACTTTGTTCCCTCTGAAATCTCAGCACCCACAGAATGCTCTGTGCTTGTGGTGCCGGACACGCCTTTCTAGCTGGTGTTTATCCTTGTCTTTTCTCCCACTGAATGTGAAAAGGGTGTTTTGGGTCCTGGAGTATATCTGTTGAACACTCAAAGATATTTGCCTTCTTGCAGGCTCCAGCAGCAGCACCCTGTCTACGGCAGCTCCTGCCGGCTGGCCAAGCGCTGGGTCAGTGCCCAGCTCCTGAGTGACTGCATCTCTGAGGAGTGTGTGGACCTTCTCGTGGCATCTCTCTTCCTCCACCCAGCCCCCTTCATGCCGCCCAGGTGAGGATGAGGAGCACGAGCTGGCCTGGTGGGGAATCGGAGCCTTTTTCTTTGCCTGGGATGAAGGAGGCGTGGGGTAGCCTCTGCATGCTGGTGGAACAGCTGCTGTGTTTTGTGAGAATTGTCAGGGCTCCTTGTCCTGGGGGTGATGGTGGGAGAATTGGTGTGAGGGCTGTGTGGTGTCCGCCAGCACTCTGGCCCTCCTGGGTTCCCTGGGAGGGAAGTTACAGCAGTGCTGGTGGCTGCAGCTTGTGTTTGTCCTGGAAGGAATTCCCAAGGGAAGGGCAGAAGGTCAGCTACTGAAAGCTGAACGGAGCAGTGTGTTGGTAAATAATCCCTGGGGGTCAATTGCGTGCTGGCCTCTGGCAGGTGGGCTGGATACAGCTCGGAGGGAGTAAAATGAAGTTAAAGGCTGTCTTTGTGCTCCTTGTGGAGCCAAAAGGTTATGCTAACCTGCACTCAGGATCCGGCTTCCTTCCCCAAAAGAGGAGGGAGTAACTGCCTGATGCCTGGAAGGCTTTACTTGTCTCCTAGAATAGCCTTCCCAGATGTCTGGCTTCGCGAGCACGTTGTCCTGCAGCGAGGCAGGCACAGGACGAGCTTGGCCAGCATTGTACAGAGCTGTCCTGGAGATGGGAGCAGCCCTGTCTCTGGTTCACCCTTGCTCTGTTCCCACCTGTCCATGTTTTGGGAGATGCAGGGACAGTGTCTCAATTTCTGCTGGTTTCTTTCGCATGGAGAGCAAGGAACAAGGGTGGAAGACTCCTCAGGGCCCTGGAGAAGGGGAGGCACCTCATACTCTCACCTTGAGCATCCCTTCCTGGGCTGTGTGTGGCCTGGGCATCACTAAATCACTCCCAAGCCCTGTTCCTGCTGAGATGCCAGGCTGGGGGAGCAAATGCCAGTGTTGAACTGTTTTGTCTTGTCTGCAGCTCTCCCCAGGTGGGGTTCCTGCGCTTCCTCAACCTGCTGGTGACCTTTGACTGGAACAACAACCCTCTCATTGTCAACCTGAATGCCGGCCTCACAGGTGAGCAGGCAGCACGTGGGCCAGGGCTGTGGGAGAGCTGTGGTGTGAGGGTGCTGAGCCCTCCTTTGGTCAGCTCCTGGCTCCAGGGTTTTTGGTATGTGGGGACTCCCAGGCTTCTGTGTGGAACACGGAGATTTTCTACTCATTTCCTCTTCTGCTGTGTTTAACCTGGCTTCAGCGTTGGGTTGTGGCTTTGAGAGCCCCACTGAGCAGCCTACATCACAGGGGCTATCTGCTAGTTCCCAGCTGTGAGACATGCAAGGAAGAAGGGCAACAGACCTCTACTGTTTGTTACTTCTTGAGCTTTGAGGATTTCCTGGTAAATGTCTCTGGTTTCCAAAGGAACATCTTGGCACATCCAAGTGGACCTGTGGCCCTACGCTCCTATTATTTTGTCTGCTGATCATCTTTTAGGTACCAGCTGTCTCTTCCTGGGAGCCAGAAGAGACCATGGGATTGATGTAGCTTTGCTGGGGTGCCAGGGTGGGTGGGATAGCAACAGTTAGTGTTTAAAGCTGTTTTATAGGAGAAGGAAGAGCTGCTTGGGAGTGTGGGCAGGATCATGGAGGGAGCAGCTGTTTCCGTGGGTTTCAGCACTCCCCCAGCTTTCTCCTTTTTGGGAGAATGGGTTTTGGAAACTGGTATTTTTCTGCACTCCAGCTTCTTCTAATGAACAAAATGGGAAGTGTTTTTGGCCAAAGAGCTGTTTTTTTCCACTGAGAAAGCAAAATAGAAGACTATTCAGGTGCAAACTCACTTATTAGCTTATAATATGAGCTCCCAGCAGCTCTCAGCCCTTGTTAGTCCCAGTGACTACAACTTGAGTTGTGTCTAGGCCCAAATGAGAGCGCCTAGATGAGTTCAGAGCCAAGGTCCCTCCAGCCCTGCATCCTGTCTCCAAAATTCCTTGTTGGCAATGCAGAGGGAAGCGCTAGATCAGAGCAAGAGCAGAGCTGATGCTCCCCTTGCTTCCATCCCAGCCACTGGCAGCGTTTGCTGGTGCTTGTTTCTCTGCTGCAGAGGTCAGTCCTTGAGGGCTTGGTGAGAGCCACCCGCTCCTTTCCCTGCAGAACCACTGGTGGGGCTCAGCCCCAGGATCATCTGGCTCTGTATGGCAGCAGAGCAGGGCCGAGGTGTGGTGGGAAGAGACAAATAGAGGGAAGGGACAAAGGACTGCTGGGCTCACCACCTCTAAACCTTCCTGGGCTGCAGCCACCATCATAGCATGCCCTGGTTTTATATGTGGAGGGATTGTGTGTCCCGCGGCCTCTGGTCCGGTCTCAGGCTGGCATCTTTTGCAAGCCGGCAGCATGCTGAGAGCTGGGGAGATGCAGTTGTGTATCAGCACCCTTTCTGTTTAGCAGATGAGAAAAAAGAGCAAATATCCTGCCCCTAGTTTAAGATGTGCTGGGAAGTTCCAAGGCTGGGCTTGCAAGGAAGGAAAGTCTCATTGAAAACTCGTAGAGAATTAAAAAAACTTGGGAGCTTCTTTGTATGACAGATCTATCTGGTAGTGTGGCTGTGGGGGAGGAAAGGTGATTTAGAGAGTTCATCTCTTCAGTGGCTTCCAGTCTCTAGATAAATGGCTGTAGTTTTCCCCTCATGCTTCTACACACTCTCCGCGGTCAGCAGCACATCCCTCTGCACCTGCTTTGCAAGATCTGCAGGGCACTGAGGTCTAGAGTTGGGATCAGAGGGCAGGAAAGGTTAAAAGCATATTGCACCACCCTTTTCTGGACTGATACGTGGGCAAGGAGGCTGGTGGAGGGCTGTGGGTGCAGCAGAGCATCTCACCCAGCTGCCTGCTCTCTGCAGACGCTGAGTGCACAGAGATCAAGAACAAGTTCATGGCCACTCGCTCTCGCCTCCCCGTCATGTTCATCGCCACCCCCAAAGACCAGTGGAGCTCGGTGTGGACCCGAGAGCGACCCTCGGCGCAGGTGAGCTGGGGCTCCTGATCTGCGCCTTGGGCTGCCTAGGGCATTTCACTGCTCCCGGTGTTGGGGGGAGCTCTGCCAGCCCCATGGGTGACTGGGGTTCCCCCTACATCCAGGAGTTTCACCCTCCAGCTTTCTTTCCTCCCCAGATCCTGCAGCGCCTTCTCGTGCTGGCCGCAGAGTCTCTCCGAGCCCTGGAGGAGCAGCTCATGGACCCGTTTGGCAGCCAGGACGTGAAGGTAATCCCTTGGGGCCCCACGTGAGGGTTTTTGGGTTCTGGCAAAGCAGATGGGAGAGGAGCTGGACATGGAGGAGCTCCAGCCATCATAATGTGGGCTCGTGGCTGCCCCTTCCGGTCCTGCCCCTGTGTGCAGTCATGTGTGCATTATCGGAGCTCCCAAACTCCTGCCCAGTTGCAATTTAATAAATCCTCTGTCTCTCCCCACCTCATGCAGTGGGGGAATGGCTCATCCTGGTTCCCAGCTTGCCTTGGGGCTTTGCAAAAACATCATTTGCTTTTCCCCAGCCTTGACCCTTCTGGTTTTACTTGAGCTGAGCTCGGCAGCAAGCACTGTTGCAGGACTTCTTCCGATGATGTTTAGGTTTGGGTGAGCGTGCTGGTGTCTTGACAATGGGAGAGGAATTGAAACCAAGTTGGTCTGAGCTCTTGTCTTGAAGCAGTCTCAATAGAAAGTGCTGGGAGGCAAGAGCTCTGGGAAAATCCACCTAAAATCCAGCATTCCAGACTGTGTCTGAATGTGGGGTTTTACTTCCATTTGGAAAAGATTATAGAGGGAAAGGGAAGAAAAGTTAGGTTCCTCTGTGTACCTGGACTGCGGTCCTTCAGCAGCATTGAAATCCGAGTCATTGCATTTTCGCTGCGTATGGAGCGAGCTGAGATGTGGAAATCGTGTTTTCTTCCTCATCTTTCAGGTGTGTTAGTGTCCTTGTCTATAAAACAGGAGCACTGTTTCTGTCTGCCCATGGGACAGACAGTTCTCTCTTGGGATTTGGTCTGTATAGCACCCTGAAGTTGTTGTCCGTTGCCAGCTGCCCTGATTTCTGCAGTTTTATCCTCATGGTATGGAAATTTCCCGTGGTGGCTCTGTAGCCTGTCCTGTGACCAGACCAGTGACCCAGTGAAGTGCTGAGACTGGGGTGCTGGTTTTGGCGTGCCCAGTCTCCTCCACAAAACACAGGTGCTGAGACACCTTTCTCCTGCCCTCAGGTCTGCTACGTAGTCTGTGTGTAACTTGTGGTAGCAGGACTTGTCACCTCAGGGTCTAGCACTGCCAGCGCCCTTGATTTGTGCCTGTGAAGCCGCAGAGGAGCACAGCTGACGTGTTAAGGGCTGCCGGGCCAAGCACAAGTGTGAAGCACTGCCGTGCCGTGCTGATTTTGGCAGTGCCGTTCCATGTTTAAGGGTGACAGGTGCTGACCAAGAACCGTGAATGGCTTCGCTTGTTTTACCTCCTCTCCTGGCTGCTGGTGCTGTTGCAGTTGGGCTCTTCCCCAGGGGAGGATGGCAGTGACACGAGGGAGGCAGGTGGTCGGAGGAGACCCTTGTGTGGCAGTTAGGGGCAGGGCTCAGGGCTGCATCCTGCTCTCTTCCACATCCTTTTTTTCTGCTGACCCTGCTGGGCATTTGGGTGCTGGGATGCTCTGGGAGCCTTTTGCATTGAACCTGACAGCTCAGGAGAGATGAGGGCATAAAGGGACCAGGGGCAGAAAAGCAGAGGCTTGCCTTGGGGTACAGCTTGATTCCTTACATCGAAGGGATGCGCTGCTTTCTAGTGATAAGCTGTGCAGAGCCTTTCCACACTCCCTTAGCCACGTAACTGCACCATCTGCTCCTTTTGGGAGCCTATTGTGGGACGGAGGAAGAGGAAGATGATAACAGGCAGAACAGCCGGTAACTACTCTTCCTTTCTGTGTCACGGCCAGGCCAAATCCAGCTTGAAAAGGATCCAGGATGTTGTGTGATGGGGTGATTATTGGCTGTCCTCAGCGTGAATCTGCAGCTGCCTGCCACATAGCTCCCGGGTGGGATGGGTGGGACCTCCTGCTCCTGCACAGCAGGGACAGGGACCTCGGGGTGCTGTCTGTCTGTCCTGGGGGGGAGAGCCTGTGCCTGAGCTGGAGGCCGGGAAGGGTCAGGGCTGAGGCTGCAGGGATGGGGTGCAGCCTTGGTGGTGATGTTTCCCGTGGTGATTGAGAGGGGAAGCTGCAGGTCTGGTTAGTTTCAGGCTTGTATTCATCCTTGTGCTGCTTTCCACCCAGATTTGCCTGTACTCTTGTTGTTCCTCTGCGTTCCCTCCCTGGAATTAGCATTATGGCCAGCTGTGATATTCTGGAAGCCCTTTGTATCTTTATGGGATCTAATGTCCATTTTGATCACGTTCCCAGGACAGGGGTGGGTGTCTCTGAGCAGCCCCTTGGGGGGAAGCCCTTGCTAGTAGCTTCTTGTTCCTTGCATTATTATTTATTACTGAAGGAAACAAACCCGCTGGCTCCCAGTGTCTTTTGAAAAGATGGGTTTATCTGCAGCACTCCCTGTACTATGGAAAACGTGGTGTGTGAGTGATCTTAAATAAGAGGAGAAAAGAGGTTTTTGGCTTGGCTGGGAAGTGGACATGTCCAGTGTAGTGTTTCCAGTTCAACAGCGAGTATGAGGCCACTGATGATGCTGTGGCCCATATCCAGCCACAACAGTGACACTTTAGGTTTGTTTTCTTCCGTGTAGGATGCCATCAGGGTGTCCTGAACCCCCATGTGTGTAGGGACCTGCTTTTGGCCAAGGTTGGGTTACCAGTTCCTGCGGAGAGCAGAGTGGCTTGAGGGAAAAGGTTTTGAGGGTGCTGAGATCTGGGGTGGCTTAGGGTCAGTTCCTGGTTCTACCACTGGCTTCTGCTTTCACTGTGGCCACATCACTTAAGCACGCTATGAGAGGAGGCTGCTCACTCTCTTCTTGAACTGCAAACTGTGTGAAGTGATTCAAACGACAAACCCCACAAAGCTCCCTCCTTCCTTCACCTGCCAGCTTGGCTGTAGGGGAGTGCCCTGGGAAGCACAGGCACACTTCTTCCATCTTCCTCCCCATCCTAGCCGCAGCCCCTGTGTATGGAGTTCCTTATTCCAAACACTAGGCTTTTAACATCAGGCTTCATGCCTGGTTAAACTGCTCAGGGTAAAATATGCAGCTTCTCTGTGAGTCAGGTACTGTTGTCGATGGAGGGAGCTGCAGCTCTTTCAGCTCCCTCTGCAGAGCCTCTGTAGGTGCTGGGCCCACTGTGCCAGGAAAGAGTGCTGGCCTGTGGTGAGCACAGCTTCAGCCGTAGCCTGTGAAGAAGGAAATAAACTTGCTATTTAAAAAAGGCAGAAATTCCTGGTGTTACAGTAATGTCCAACAGCACCTCTAAGTGACTTTGGCTTCTGCACTTGAGTCTGAGACTGAACCCACGGTGGTGGAGATTTTGGTAGGATGCCAGCAGCTGCTTCAGGAAGGCGTTATTTTAATTTGAGTGGAGGAGAAAGACCATACACGTCTTATCCCTCTCCATTTTTTGTGTTTTTATTTGTTAGGTTAAAACATCCTTTACTCAAATGGATGAGGGGAGATCCAGGCGCATTTACCTGCCCTCTGAAGGGAGGTATGTTGGCCTCTGAGGGGAGCTTGTTCTGGCGTGCCAAGTCCTAACTTAGGCAGCTGAAGCTTAGAGGACTTGAAAAGCCAAGCAGTGTTTAGATATGACAGTCACATTCAGGAGGGACTTTTTTTTTTTTCTGTGTAGGCAGTGAAAAAAAGTACTTATTGACATAGCTTTCACTTCTGCTGTGTTTTTTGCTGGAAGTATTACAGGGGTGAGATCTACTTGTGATCTACGGTGGGGAGAGTGTCCTCTACAGTGCTGTAAAATGTTTTTTTCTTTGCTGATCTCACTGCTTTGTTGTGTGAATGCTCCCAGGCCAGCTGAAAAAGGCAGGTTTGTTCAAGCAGCCTTTACCTGGGGAGTCGTGTGTGGTGAAACAAAGCAGTGCTGCCCTTCGGGTGGCATCATTTGCTTGGAGGCTGGGAAGTGGACTTGGGAAGAAGTCTCAGGGGAATGCTACTTCCCTGGCTTAGACTCACCCCAGCCACCTGCTGTTGTCAGGTGTCTTGGGCTCAATTGAGTTGAGAAATAAAAACAACCCAGAGGTAGGGGAGGTGTCACTGCAACCTCTGGTCAGGCCCAAAGCCTTTTTATGAGTGGCAGCTTGGCCAAGTTTACCTTAGGCTGGGGTTAGGCTGTGCTGGGGTGGGCCTGAAGCTGCCCTGGGGCTGGGCTTTGCTCAGAGCCTGGGTGTCTGAGCCCTGGTGTGAGGGGCGGAGGAAGAGGAGGAGGAGGAGGGCTTGGCTGTACAGGTGAGAAGAGCCTGGTGTGCTGCGGTTGCAATGGGGACCTGCAATCAAAACTGCGGGTTTGAGGTGAGCTGGAGGGCTCCAGCTCCCAAAAGGAGCTGTTGTATGACCATAGCATCCTAACTCCTCACCTCGACCTCCCTGTTCCTCCTTCCCACCCAGTTCTTCTTGTTCATTGCAGCAGGATCCTTTCTTATCCCTCTGGCCTCTATAGCTGTCCTTCATTTCCCTTAGGGTTAAACCTGGGACAGCGTTTCCAGAGCTGCTAACCTTTTTTTAAGCAAAATGTGGGGCTGGGAGGAGGGGAGAAAACTTTCCAAGGTAACTTGGAGTTGCTTCTCACATGTGTACCAGTGTGCTCCAAGGCTTGCTTCTTTTTATTTGCCTCTTTTATTTGGGTCACTTGGGGATGTGCCTCTTCTCATGTGGATGCAGAGATGAGATGAGTTTGTGAGCTCTATGTCTGTGCTCTCACAGGGATACAATAAGCCACAGGCTTCGTCTGGGTGGAAGGGCAGCTCTGGGTGGATTAGAGCTGGGATTTGATGCTGTTCGTATGTGTTCCCTAACGTGGCTATAGGCCAGCCCCAGGCAGTGGGTTTTCTGAAGCGCTGTGCTGAGCTGTCCAGTGCCTCTGTTTGTGTCCCCATGTCACTTACTCCACAAAAATGTACAGGTAGTTTTTAAGTTTTCCATTTTAATACAACTGCATCCAGAGTGCCAGATCCATCCTGCCCAAATACTTGTGTCTGGGATTGTTCTCTTCCATGAATGGGGCCTGTTCTCATCCTTTGCTTGCGGGAAGGGAAATTGCCCTTTGGGACAATCTCTTGGACAGACAGGACTGTCCTGCTCTGCTGTCCTGCAGCTCCTTGTGTCCCTGACTCTCTCCTTCCCAGGGTCTGTGACTGTAGCTGGAGGGAACCACCTTGCCGCCCTGGAAAGCTTTTCTCTAGGGACTGTCCCTTGGTCACAGGGACACCAGTTAGGTTTTTCTGCAGACCTGGGAAGCTGGTGGGGTAGAAAAGGCAACCCTTCAGGCTGGGTGGGTGTCTGCTGTGGGTAGGGAGCAGCTCCCTTAGCAGAGGGCTTAGCTTGCTGGACACTTGGGCTGCAGCAATCAGGTGCATCCTTCCTCGTGCACTTTTCTGGTGCAGGGAGCACGTAGCCTGTCCACCAGATGGCCACAGGTTCTGCCACCTTGCTCTTGACAGTGTCCTGGTTACAGCTTTGATTTTCCTGCTTTTAGGAGAAGAGGATGAAATACAAACGTTGACTTGGGAAATCTTCTATATCTCCTGCTTGCCTGTGCCCTACATTAAATAGCACTGGTATTTTTTTCTTCCATGCAGATTGTCTTCCGCCCACCATTGGATCTCTACGATGTCCTCATCCACCTGAACTCCAAGCAGATTCCTCGGCACCTGGAGAGCGTGGACCGGCCGGTGAAGTCGTTTTCCCGGGGGGTGGTGAAGAACAGCGCAGGAGTGAATGTCCTCTTTCCTGTGGTGGATTACGACCCTGTACAGTGCTACCTCCAGGAGCTGAGAGTAAGCATAGTCTTTTGGGGAGGTACAGGGGGTTGTCTGTCATTAATTCAGGTCACTAAGTGCCTACCGTTGCAGGTAGATTTAGATTTTTAGGAAGAAATTCTTTACTCGGCGTGGTGAGGCACTGGAACAGGCTGCCCGGAGAAGCTGCTGTAAGGCCACCAGTTGCCTGAACTATTGAGGCCAAATGCTGGTCATTGATTTGTTTCTCTGGTGCTGGTCCTCATGTGATGGCAGGGAAAGTTTAGTAAAGTGGGTAAACAGAGAACATGAGTATCCAAAAGTCATCAGCCCAGTACTCTTCCACCATGCGGTCTTGCCAAAGTCTTGGCAAGCTGGGGTGAAACCCGAGGAGCTGGGTGGCAGTGGGATCCACATGACATCTGGCCAGCAGATGTGCAGCCTCTGCCTTTTTGGGGCTTTCTGGCTGTGCTTGCAGTAGCTGAATAAATGTTCATGTGTGGAGATGGGGGGCAGAGATGCCCTTTCATCAAAAACTGGCTTGACTCTCAAGTGATCTCCTGCCTGCAGAGGTGTTGTGAGCAGTACTAGAAAGCAGTATTAGAACACAGGAGCCATAAGGTTGCTTTGTAAAGAAGGTGCTGTGCAGATCTCTGGTCCTGTTCCCCACTCATTACTTCTTACAATGTGCATTGATTGCTTGGTCCACCATGGCAACTGTGCTAGGGGCAGCTTGCTGGAAGGCAGGTCCTCAATTCAAAGATGCTTTGAGTAAGACATGAAAATCCTCCCCCAGTTCTCCTGTAAGTGGCACTGCTTTTTTTCCTGGAAGGATGCGGAGGAGAGGGAAAGGAGGTCCCCAGTGCAGGGTGGGATGTCTCCTGCTTCTGAGAAGGAAGGTGGTTGAGAAGCTGCAAGTCCCACAGTCAGATGGCAAGAGACCATTGGGAGACTGTGGGATCCAGGATGTGCGAGGAGGAGGAGGAATACCCTGCACGAGGAAGCCCAGTGACTGGGAAATATTTCAGTCTCTTTGCTGGTGTCTGGATCTGAGGATATCGGGGCAGGCTCCTCTTCATTCTCTAAACAATTAGGGTTTGACCTGCCACTATGAAACTTGGACACAAGGCATATCCCTGAGTAGGAAATGGAGTTTAAGCCTGAAATCTTTCTCTAACCCACGCTGGAAGGGAGGATTAGAGCTGAATGAAGTCTTTCAGCAGTTGCCAAGATGCTGGAGATGCCTGTGTGCTTGGGGCCAGAGCTGCTGCATCTCCAGAGAGGTCAGGGCTGAGCGACTCTTGTGGAGACCTGGAAAGAGGCTGACTTCTTACTCGAAGGGGAATTGGAGACTCCTGGAAGAGCCAGTGGGAAAAGCAAGCTCCCTAGGGAGGCTGTTAACAGACCTGCAGCAAATCTGGCAGTGTAATGAGGCACTTGTCAGGAAACTCATCAGGGTGTGTTGCAGTTAGAGCACTTCTTTTTGCTTCTACTCAACTTGCTGTCTTCAAAGAGATGTCAGCAATGACTCCAGAAGAGGAGACTGCAGATCTTTCCTGGAAAGCAGTTTTAATTGTCCTAAGAAATTGACTTAATTGATCCATTCAATTACGACATCCAAACTGTCTGGATTTCTACCGCCTGTTTTCTCTAATGCAGGTAACAATAGACGTGGAATAAGGTTTGGTTTGGGTTACAAATTACAGCTGGCCCTGTATTCAGTATAGCAACACCCCAATAAAGAATGTGGGTACATGCACAGGTCATCTTGCCTCGTTGGAAGCAGTGTAATGCATCCAAAGAGGAGCATGCAGTCAGCAACTCTTTTTTTCTTGGGCCTGAGGGTGCCTGCGAGGTAGCAGAGCAGGAGCTGGTCACAGGTTTCTGAAAAGAGCAAGCTTGGGAGTAGAGAGCCTGAAATCTGCCTCGGCAGCCTTTTCTGGGGGACACTTCCTCCTGTTGAAGGATCTGAGGTAGGTATGGCTGTGTTTTCCCCCATGGCCATCATGTGGGAGGTGTCCTGCAGTACCAATGCACTTGGCTCTTGTAGCTTCCAGTAACAGGCAGATCTGAAAGGACTGATAAATATCTCTGGGTAAACAAGTATTTTTTCTGGAAAAATCAGAGGGAACAGCTGTATGTGAAGGAGTTGCTTCTGGGCAGCTTTGCTCTCAGATTGCTCAGCCATGTCAGAAGGCCTCAAAAGCAGACTTTGTACCGCATGGACACCAACAAGCAGGTGATGCAGAGCTGTTGGTAGAATCTACCCCATCAGAAATCACCAACCCTGTGTCTTGGGGTCCTGATGCAAAGCCTTCGTGCTTTCACCTGGTTTCAGTTGGTAGCCTCTCCAGCATCCTTTTGTTCTCCCTCCCCTGGTTTTTACTGCTCAAAGCAGTGTTCAGCTCCTTCTTGTCCTGGAGGCTGGGAGCCCTGGGGCTGATCCAAACGCAGCAAGATGTCGGTACTGGAAAGGTGTGTGGCAGCAGCTCAGTGGCAGCAGCAAATCTTTACAGGACATTTTTGGATGAGAATGCCTTTGGACACATAAGTGGCTGGCTTTGACTCAGAGTAATTTGCTCTGCCTTAATAGCACAAACCACAGAATTGAGCAACAGGATTGTAGCCGTGGTGGTTTTACAGCAACAGAGGGAGACATCTGCCATGCAGTGATGCTGTGGGATTTTGTTCTCTTTTTATGGGCGGAAAAGAAATACCTTTTAATGTGGCAAACTCAGAAAAGGTCAGATTTTTAAGTGTCTGGGCATGCTATTGAGGTGAGAGGGACAGGGAGTATCCAGTGGCCTTGTCCCAGTAACCAGGACACCCACTTCTGTCCTGTCCAACCTGTTTGTACCCAGAGATGCCCTGTTGTATTCAAATCAAAGGGGTAGGCAAGGCAGGAGTGCTCTGGACCTGGAGGATTGCTGCATTCCTTCCCCCAGTAGAAGAAAATAAAAGGAGGGTAGGTGCTAAGCCCTGACTGCTTTAATTTTTTCTGCTTCAAGGAGATGTGCTACAGGAACTGGTCTGATTGAATTGATCTGGTGCCTGAGAGGCTCTGGGTAAAGATGAAAGCCTGGTCATGGCATTCAGACAGTGAATTCTTAAATTCCAGGACAGATCTGATGGAAAAGGCCTGTTCTGGGAGTTGGTCCAGATGAAGAGGCTTTGCAGACAGACGCTTTTGAAGGAAAACAGGTGCCAGACATCCCACAAAGAGGGCTTCCCTTGCACCTCAGCCTGGAACCAGACTCCCCATTGCCTACCATCCCAAACACCTTGGTGAACAAACCCTGGGTCAGGTCCTTGGGGATTCTTCAGCAAAACTAAATCATGTTTTTAAGTGACTCAACCGAGGTTTCCCATCATGACTGCCGGTTTGAGTCGTGGCTGCCATCGAGCAGTGTATGCAGTTTTCCTCCCTTTGTTGGGAATATCAGTCAGCACAGCTCTTGCTGCAGGGTGGCTTGGGTGTCCTTCTTCAAGGAAAGGTCTTTCTGCCTGCATCCAGCGAGCCCATCCAGCTTATGTCCATCTGCATCCGTTCAGCAGCTCAGGAAGCCCAAAGACTCTGGTTGTCTTGCAAAGGTCTAGAACTGTTCCTTCGTGGAAGGGAAAGTTGAATGAGTCAGTCCTTGTGTCTATAATGGCTGTGAAGACTTTTTTTTTTTTACAAGGTCTTTGGTCTTATTGGATATGAAGCACTCTGAGATTTAGCTTTCTCTGGTTGCATGTGCTTGCTAGAGAGCTCATGTAATCTTGTACAGAGGAGATCTTTCCTGTGTGGATGAGCAGGAGTATGTTTCCTGCTTTACTGTAAACATCCCTTCCTCTAAAGCAATGTTTTGTACTTCTTGCACCTTTGGACAAGACCTACTTGGAAGACTTACAGCCCTTTCCATTCTTCCTCCTGCAGTGTAGGAATGTGTGTCTTGCTAGTGCATGTTGAGAAGGAATTAATGATACTAAAAATTCTCGTCTCTTACAGCATGCAAGTTGTGGTTATGGGATGTAGCTGGAACTAGGTAAATGTTTTCAGGTCAGATGGCTCCCTTCCTGCTTTGACTGACTGGCCTAACGCCTCCTACAGCATCTTTCAGAAAAAAAAAAACAAAGACAAAATGGAAAGCTTTGGTTTTTATGGCACAGAGGAAACATTCCTGACTGGATCTCTACAGAGGTGGCAGGAAATTCCCTGCCTTTACAGCTGCAGAGCAGCTTCGTGACCCTTACCACAGTGCCCAGGGTGAGGGTGCGTGTGTGCACATGGGTACACTGGTGTGTATCAAAGCACCTGTTCCTCGTGCTGCTTGGCTGGGCTCAAAGGGTGCCTTTGGTTGGATTTCTTCTGTGTTGGGAATGCTTTCCTCCTCCCATAGGAAGGGACTTCTGCTTGGTGGACCAGTGGATGAGGCATGTTTACTAATACAGCCAGGAGATTGTGGGTGTAGGGTTTTGGTGGTGGTATGTTTTTTTTTTTTTCCCTCCCCACTTGCCATACCTACTTGCCATTAACCTGAACCCCCAGGAGGGGGATGCTCATGTGGCTCTGAGGTGCTAGGAGGTGGAACAGTTTGAAAAACTGTTGAAAAAACATCTTACCAGGGAAATCCCAAACCTAACACTCAAGTTTTTTTTTTCTTTTAAAACTCCTCTGATACAGAAGTAACCCCAGCCTGTTTGGTTGTTTTTTTTGACAGTACTCTTTGCTCTGTTTGTGTGTGGGGGCTGGCTCCGTCTGTATCATATACTGTGGGTATTGGGGCCAGGTTGTGTCAGCATGACAAAGACTTCAAAGCATTAACCACACCTGTAGTTTGGAAGTAAGCAGCTTTTAACAGAGTTTTATACTGTCAGGTCCCTCACTGAGAGCACTTAAATAGTTCTAATCACTGAGCAAAAGTGGCTAATGCCTTCATCAACTGCATGGTACCAGCAGAAGCTGCTAGGCCTATCTCAGAGACCTCCCCAGATGGCTCCTAATTTTGTAGCAGAAGTGGTGCAATAAGAGCCCGATCTCCAGGTGTAAGCAAGCACAGTGGAAAAGTGGGTGGATAAATGATTAGGCAAAAAAACCCACCCCTAAACAACAATAAAGTAGTTGCTTAACTAGCAAGTGCTTACCTCATAGTTAAATCCGTGCTTCAGCCCCAGCTGCTTAATCCAGTAATCCCATTTCAGATGAGGGTATTGTTTTACTTACTGCATTTCTGCATCCCTTCGGTGCTCCTACCCAGGTGGCTCCCTACAGACCTTGGGATGATCTTCTCCCAGGCACTTTGCTCAAATAATGAGGCCCCTCTCAGGCACAAAAGAGAGATCCCTTTTACAAACTGGGCATCAGGTATAGGGTTTGGTGGTCAGGATCCTTCTGAGCAGGGAAAGCTTTCCTTGGGCCTTTAAAACTGACTCGCGACCAAAGATACAGCAGCTTGAGAAGGGAGCAGGGGTTCAGATGTGGTCCCCACCTTTATCCATTTTCTCATAAACTTTCCCTTGAGGGAGGTGTCTGCAAGCTGAGGCAAGCCCAGTGGCACTGGGCATAGAGTATGGGATGTGGAAAGGGAGGTGAACTCTGTTTGCTTTTACTTCCCAAGCCTCTGTACAAACAGAAGCACAGTGACTAATGCACCAGACCCTTCTAATGCCGCAGTTTCCCAAGAGTTGGACGTGCATCTCTGCAGCTTGGGGAAGCCGGCCTGAAGCGCTGTCACGTGGACCTTGCTGGGAGCAGCACAGGAGCAGAAGCTCGCCCTTCGCTGGGGTTTTGAATTGGATGCTGTGGTTTTAATGTCAGCCCTCTGCTCCCTCCTGGATGTACAAAAGGTGCTGGGTATCAGGCAGAGCAGCAGTTTTATTGGGAAATGAGCTGAGCCTTGGAGGGTTACTTTCCTGCAAATGCTCCTGGTTCCTGTCCAATGTAAAAAATACCTTTCTCCTAAGGAGCATCACGTGGCACGAAGACCTCACCCTGTAGAGTAATGGGGCTTTCTCAGGTTGTAGCGTGCTCTGGTCCCCTTTGATTCAGAGAGCTGTGCATTGGCAGTCATCGTGCCATCTGCTTTGCCCTTTTGTTAAGGTTTCCTTCCCTCCTGCCATTTGCCTTTTGGCACGACTAGGAGTTTTCCTTCCTAGTTGACCGGGCTCTGGGCATTGCCTATCACTCTCAGTTGAGAAGCACCAGGGCAGGTTGCCTCCTCCTCAGTGTATTTTTAGAAAGTGGCCAAACTGTCTTGAAAAACCAGATAATGCCATGGCCAGTCTTGCCCCTTGAAGGTCCTGTGCAGTGGGATGAGCTGGCAGGTCTCTGGACCTTCCCAGCTTGCTGGCCTAATCGTGTCACCCTCTGTGCTGCCTCAAGTCCAAACTCATAATTCTGGTTGTGAAGGTTGCAGACAACACTGCCCCTCCCTGCTTATCGGCTCCTTACCCTTAAAATGCCACCCCTCCCTTAGGGATCAGTGTTAATATCAACTCAATCCACCTTTTCCTCCTCCTACTGCAATCCTGCTATGTCCATAGATGGTGCCTTCCAAACTTACCTTTGGTGTTTTTATTTCATGCATATCATCACAAAAACCTCACGATACAATGATGCCAGAGGAGACCTTTCTTTGTAAGAGCATGACAGAGAAGAAGCTGGGGAAACCAGGGGAATGCAGTTGCTGTGGTCCTGTTGACCAGCAGAAGGATGGAGAGGGAACAGAGGGACTGCATTTCTTGCAATAGGTTGCTCCAAAATTAGCAAGGCCATGTGCAGAAACTTGCCATAGACTGGTGTTGCAGGGGTGTCTTAGCTCAGCTCATTAAGCACGTGTGTTGCCTGATGCAAGTCTCCACCGTGATGAACAGGTATCGGGAGCAGCTTCTTGGCTGCTTGCTCAGCTGCCCTTGGGATGTGTATCTCTAGGTACCAGTGTGTTGGGTGCTGAGCTCTTGGGACAGACCTTTGGGTTGAAGTTGCTTGTACGTAGTGTTGTTTACTTGTTCTGCAGTGCTCATCCCCTGCCTCCTTGCAGCACTGGGAATCCAGCTCATGTGGGCTTGGGGGAAGCCAGGCTGTGGGCTTCAGGCAGCTTTTCTTGCAAGTTCCTTTTGAGCTCTCCTGCTCAGCACCATCAAAAGAGGTTACTCATTGACACAGCTGTTGAAACATAGGGGCAAGGAGACCAGATTCCTACAGTGCCTCCATCAAACATTTATTTGCACCTTATAGGGCTTTGTGTAACTTGAGATTTCTGCTAAGTGTCCTTTTGGGATGCTGGGTATTGACAGCTCATGTGGTGTTTGTCCTGGGGGAAGAAGGAGCTTTGATGCTTTGATTGCACAAGATTGCAGAGCTCTAGATGCTGACCTTCAGGAAGGCCTTTGACCGGGGTTTGTCTTTGCTGCCTTGTAGCAAAACTTTCTATGGCAGGATCGCCTTCTGGGCAGGACCTACCTCTTGCCATGTGCTGCACTGTGAGGTTTGGGGTGTGCTGGGCCCTGGACTTGGGCAGCTTGATGATGCCAGGTCCATCCAGCTGCTAAGGGGACTGTGTTCATCACACCCTCCTTGGGCTTCCACCCAAGGGATCCAACTTCCTAGATCTGATTGTGTTCTCTGGGTGCTGTTGCAGGCCTGTGGGGAGTGATGGCTTATGTTTCTGCTCTCAGGGACAGCCAGAGGTAGCTAGCGATCAGATCTGCATGCAGAACTGAGGCTCAGCACATCAAGGCTGAGGGAGAAGAGGCAGCAGGAGGCACTCAGGACTTGTCCTTATGCTGCTTTCGTTCTTGGAAATGCACTGGACGTGTTGCAGGTTTGGTCCATGCTTGTGCAGAGCTACTGTGTGTCACTGGAAGGGATGGGCTCTGGCTCTGCCTCTGGGCTGTCTGGCATAACCTCTTTGTTTTCTCCCCAGGATGCCTTCAGCGATCTCGCTTTGTTCTTCTATGACAAGCATGGTGGGGAAGTGATTGCAGTGTTGTGGAAACCTTTGAGCTTTCAGCCTCAGCCTTTTAAGGTGAGTTTTTGACTCTGCTAAAGGCATGTTGACTTTATAACCTGAAAGCTTGGACGGCTTTTTCCTGTAATTGTTGCGCCTAACTCTCATCAGCCCAAAGCCCTTTGAGAAATGGAACTAATACTTCTGACCCTGTCTTAAGAAGGGTGAAACCAGGACAGGGATGTGGCCACAGTCCTGTCCCCACAGAAGTCATTAGCAGAGCTGAGAAGGGAATGTGCCCTTGGACAAGCCTAGCACCATGCTCACTAGGTCGAAACAGCAAAAACCAAAAAACCTCTCTGTCCCAGGTTCTGTTCCTGGATCCCCTTCTGGGAGGTGGGCAGTACATTGTTGCTGGAGGTGTTTGGTGCGTGCAGCAGGCTGTCCCATTCCTCTGGGTGTCTCTGAACAGAAACACCTGGTCTGCTAGAAGCTGGGGTGGCAAGCCCAGATTTGAGGTGCTCAAGTCCCGTTGTTGTACAGGGATATACTCCAGCTACAGTGTGTGGGTTGGTGAACTCTAGAGGGTGGTTAAACGAAGCGTGAGGCACACTGGAGTGATTCATGCTGCTTTCTATGAAGGAAAGACGCAGAGAAACTGGTGACTCACAGCTCAGAGTTGGCAGCCCAGGTTTTTCTGCTGTCAGTCTCTGGGTGATTTACCTCCCCTCTCTTCATGGCCAGGGGGCATTGGCCATTCAGCCTAGCTGCAGTTGTGAAACCCAGTTATTCATGGTGGTGAAATGAGAGGAGGAGATGCTGGCATCTGAGTTGATTGTGGCTTGATTAAACATGAGGTGTATTTCTTTTTTTTTCCCCATCCTGGTGGAGCCAAAGATCTCTTCTGTCTTGGTCTTCACACTCAACAACAGAACAGAGCTCAGTCAGCTCTTAATCCAGGGTCACGGTGTGGTGCCTGGTGTTTTTGCATACTGTCTGCTCTGTTTGCACAGGCTTCTCCATGTGCTTGTGTACTCTTTTCCCATCTTTGTGCCCTGGCAGTTATTTCTTGTCCTCCCTTACAGTCTTTGGACTGTGGCTACAGAGTATATCCTAAAAGGGACAGGAAGGGCCACTCGTGCACTTCATTATCTTTAATAATAAGAGATGTTGGTGGCAAGAAGTGGTGTCGTGGTGTGATGGGCTGGATGTGACGAGGCAGGAGGGCGATTTACTGCTTTTATTTGGGGGTTACGAAGGTTGCAAAGCAGCTCTGAGCAGGTGCTGCCACTTACACAACATTTGTGTCCCGCAGGTCTCCAACATGAAAGGAAGGATGGTGTCAACCGTGAACAACGAGCTGGTCTGTGTTCCCAATGTGGAGGCAATTCTGGAGGACTTCGAGGTTTTGGGAGCGGGCCTGGTCAAAAGAGTGGAAGCTCGAACAGAGAAATGGACTATCTGAGACCACTGCGAGGTGTAAGAACGACCTGTCCTGAGGAAGTTTGTTTACTCCAGGACTGTTCCATTTTATAAATCAGCCCTTTTAGGAAAGGGCTTAGGCTTTTTACGTTTCAGAACTGTGCATCTGACTCTATTTATCTTTGTATGGCTTGTTCAGAAAAGCGATGGGACCTCTTGTTTTTAAGAATGCAGATGTCTTTTTATTTTGAAAAAAATATAAAAATGGGTTAGATTTTTAAGTGTTCCTGTTCATTATAGGAGACAAAATAGTGTTTACATGACAACATCAAGGCCTGACAATTCTGTCTGGAGTGTGTGTTAGGAAGGCAGTTTCCTGGTTCGTAGCAGCTTCTTTTACACTCATGGCTGGCAAAACCAAAGAAACACTGAGCCATCCAAAAATGAGCAGATATTTCCCTTCTACTTGGCTCTGCTGAGACACATCTGGAGCCGTATGCTCAGTGCTGGGCTTCCTGGTAAAAGAGAAGTGGGGACACTGGAGTGAGTTCAGGGAAGGACAATGAGGATAACAAAGGGGTTGAAGCATCTCTGATACGAGGAGAGGCCCCAAAAGCTGGGGCTATTCAGCCTGGAGAAGAGAAGGCTCGGGAGGTTCTTACCAACGTGTATAAATACCTGGTGAGGGAGGAAAAAAGATGGGGCCAGAGTCAGTGGTGCCCAGTGACAGAATGAGAGGCATAAGCTGAAATACAGGTAATTCTATTTAAAATACTTTTTGAAACCATGAGGTTGATTGAACACTGGAACAAGTTGCCCAGAGAGGTGGTGAAGACTCCATCCCTGGAGGTAACTCAGAACCCAACTGGACGTGGTCCTGGGCAGCCTGCTGTGGGTGACATTTCTCTGAGAAGCAGAGGTTTTTGGACTTGATCTCCAGAGGTGCCTTCCAGCCTCTTGTCTGAAATGATCGTGGAGACTTCTGATGGGGAAAGAGAGAGAAGTAAGAGAACACACTGGTCCCATTCCCCTCTTCTGATCAAGGCAGTGCACATCCTGACAGCAAACTGCAATGAAATCGTGTGTGGGGTGAAAGAAATCAACCTGGTGACAGCAGATATTGCTGAAACCAAAAAATAGATCAAGCTTGGAAAGACAAATGGATTTTTAGGCAGTCTGATAACTGTAGACAGTTGTTGCTTGATAAAGGAGCGTTTTGGGTGGGTTGCCAAATCTATTACTTCAAGACCTACTGGCCTCTCCAGCTGAGAAGTGAGGATTTGTGGAGGAGATTTTTTCTTTTTTTTTTTTTTTTCTTTAATGAACGCTGTATCTGAAGTATTTGAAATCAGGCTATGGCAGAGACAGGGTACTGGGCTGGTATTATATAGCCAGTGCCTATTTATCTAGTGTGTGGAGGCACAATGTGTCATGTGGGACATAGACACCTCTGTGCAGCATCCCCAGTCTTGGGCTGCGGGTATATATGCTCCATTAAAATCACAAAAAGCAGTTTTTGCTCTTCTCTGTGCCAGCAGCTGAGGGAGGCTGTAGGTGAAACCCTTTGCCCATCTATTGCTTGCAAGATCTTTTTTTGAGAACGCCTGAACTAAAAACATCTAAAGCACTTAGTGGGCAAAAGCAGGTATCAAACATAAGAACAAAGCAGCACTTTCTGTTGCTTCTGTGACCCCTGAAGATGCTGACAAGTCATATTAGTTAACTGATTAGTTAACGTGATGTAGGCAGTGATTTCAACAGCTTGCAGAAAGTAGTTAATTAGGGATTATTTTTTAAAGCTGCTTTTTGTTTTACCATCCTCTAGATATTTGAATTGTCTGATCTGCCTTCAGCGATGGCTGTAATCTTCCTGGGTATTCAGATTATTTTTGCTTTTTGCCCCTATCTGCCTTCATTCTGAATGTGTAGGCTGACACGGATCCTGTAAATTTGCCAGCAGAACTGTTGGAGAACCCTCGGGTGGCTGCACTGGTTCTGCATTTGGTACCTCTGCTGATCTCTCCACACCCCATCCTGCCCTTGCTTTTCCCCTTGGTGTATGCTTCAGGTGTAAATGGTTTGGGCTGGGGCATCCTCTCCGTGCTTTTCCCTAAGGCTAGAGGCATGCGCTGAAGCTGATGCTTGCCTGCAGGGGAGCAGAGCTCTTCCAGGTGGCTGGAAGCTCCTGCTCCCAAGTTCCCTGGGGCCACCAAAGGATGGGGCACAAGGGAGTGCTGCCCCTTGCTGGCTCATTCCCTGGCCAGGAACATTTATGGAGAGTGGTCTCTGCTTTTGCAGCTACTAGTAGTCTTCCCTCCCCTGTCCTCCCCAGTAGGGCGGCTCATGGGACATGTGAAGGATGTAACCTGTAGGGAAGCCCTGCAGCACTGCTGCTTTTATCTGCTTCTGTTCCCGTGTCACGCGTTGCGTTGCTATTTCCTTTCTCTTTTGCCTTTAAAAAGATGTAAAGGTATGTGTATGGGATTATGTGTACCATACTACGTGTACCAGGTATTGGATTCCCTCTCTGCACCTCCATCCTTTGGCAGCACTGCCATGTGCTTTGTCCTCTTTGTTTTTGGGGAAAACAGTGCTGTTTGTAAAGGGCCAGGAAGTGTCCAGGCTAGGCTTCTATGAAAATAACAATGCCAAGTTACCTGATGATAAATGAACTCACTTGTAACCAATCCCTTGTGCGAGTACTGACCTGCTAATATTTCACAAGCTTATGCCAGGGCTCAGCAGCCAGCTGTGGGCTTAGGTCAGGCCTGTGCTGCTGGATTTTCACCACCACCAAAGCTTCTTAGGCACAGCTCTGGTGCAGAAGATGTGCGCTGCATCCCCCTCAGCTGGAGGGACGGAGCTGAGGAGAAACATGTTTTGGGGAGAATGAGGGACTGCTTGCAAGGGCAGCAGCCTTTCTTTCTTGCTTGAAGTGATGAATGAGGCTCATTTACTTGACAAAACCAGCTCTGAAGTTTTGGGAAACCTCACTGTTATCCAGAGGAGCTGCCCTGATAGGGACCCAGTGAAGCTAAATGGTCTTGCTGCCATGGCATCGTTACCTGCAGTGCTTTTAGGGACTGGACGTTGGTGCACCCTCTTTTTTTTTGGGCAACAGGTAAATAAGAGAGGACAAATGAGGTCTCTCTTGCAAACTTTATCTCCTGTTGCCTGACTAACAGGAGTCCTGTTGACTCCTGGTGTACCGTGACAAATTTCCATTGTGAAAGCTGGGGCAGGGCCCGGATTATTCAGAGCATGCTTATTTAACAAACTGTTCTTGGTTTCCTCTTCCAGGGAAGTGAGTAGGCACTCTGTTGCTTGCAGGATTGCCTCTTTGCTTAGCTGTGGTCCATCCACTAACAAGAGCTGTACAAACACAGCTGCCTTGGAGAGCCTCGGGGTGTCTTAAGAGGCAGGACCGGGGGGAGCTTGAGGCGATACCGGTGGGTTTTGATGTGTAGCCACCACTGGATGTGTAGGCGTTGCTGCCACGGTGATTTTGCAGAGCGATAGGAGGCCTTTGAAGCTCTTTACGGAGAGCCTGTTGTGCGTGGGGGGTGAGCACGACAGGGGAGGTGTTTCCAAATGTGAGGTTGGGCTGCGATGAGGGGATATTGTTGCACTTAGGGAGTGAATGGGTCAGCTGAGGCAGGACTCAGTGGTATCTGCTTTCCAGCAGACCATCCCAAAACCTGCTGCGTCTTCCTGGGCCTTTATCTGAGCCACCCGTTGGGCAGCTTTCTGCTGAAAGGGTCAGCTCGTACAAGAAAAGTGGCTGCTGGAAGGCAGCTTGTGTTGGCTCTGCAGCTCCTCCTCACACCAGACCCCAGTTTGCCAGGCACCCATTGTAGCTCTGGGCAGCAATCACAGGGTTTTTGGGACAAAACTGGGGAAACAAGTTGGTGAGATGAAGCTGAGAGGGGGGCGGATGATTTGAAAGATGATGGGACAATCAGAGCAGTTTGAAAGCTTTGGGGTTTGCCAGCCTGATGAGTCTGGGCAGCTGAGATATTGAAGGAGCTTTGGGTTGCCGTGGCTTTCAGACTTTGGAATGACCCCCTGAAAGGGAGAAACCCGTGTTTTCTTGAAATAAAGGCACACGCAAGGAACATCCTGCTTGGGCACCCAAACATCACTGGTCGCTTTTGAAAACCTTTAGCCCAAATTTCCACATCTACCTGAGGAAGAAGCAGATGTCTGGTTTTCGGCACAGAAAGAAAATAACCTCCCTTACGTTGCTGCGTGTCTCCTGGACCTGTTCCTACTGCAGCCATGCTGCTTGGGTCAGGGCTGACTTATTTGTTGGTGTTTCATTTCTCAGGAAAATGCTCTGAACCTGAAGCATTTTTCCCGGCCAAGGCTGCTCCTTTCTGGAAGTGCTGCTGACAAAGCAGCTCTGGCATACCGCAGCTTTGGAAGCGTGTGGGTCTGCACAGTGTGATGCTGTTCAAGAGGTGAGGGAGGCCTTCAGCAAGTGTAGGGTGCTCCATGGTGATGGAAAAATCAAAAGGTTGGTGGTGGAGAACTGAAAAATGGGAGAAATGTGGTCCTGAAAGGAAAATCACTCCAATTTTGGCTTCCATTAAACAAACAAAAAGTTTTGCTGAAAAAGTAGGAAAATATTTTCTGTAGCTCTCCAATTAGCTTTCCAAAAGGCTCAGCCAGGTGGAATAATGGGCAACCCAATCCCATGCTCCCTCCCACCCCAACGTGGGGCTCCAGCAGGGCAACCTCCTCCTGGGGCTTGCAGGTGGTGGCACCAGGACTTGGGCTTGGTGCCATCCCATGGACCTTTCCTTCCCCAGAGCATGGGGGCTGCTGCTCTCCTGCACCTCCTGCCTTTGTCCCAGCCAAAAACAATCCTCCCCGTGAGTAATGCTTGCAGCTCCTGCCCGGAATGGTGTTGCTTTTCATCGGTTGTTGAGATTTGTTTAGCAGCAGTGCAACTGGATATGTTCCTGCCCTGAAGAGCTGGTGGGTGGAGGTGAGATGTGATGGGGCATCCAGGAAGGGACAGCGTGGCACATCACAGCCGTGGGTCCTGCTGAGGTTGGAAGCCCTGGAATGACCCCAAAATGGGGGAGAGCTGTGGAGATGGATTTTGCTTAGGGTAAGCGTGCAAAAATGTGTTTTCCCAGCTTACCCTGGTGCCGTGTTCTCCGTCCTGTGGGCTTGTGGCACTGACACCGTGCTGGGGACGAGCCTTTTCCCAGCCCATGCTCCCTGCCAGCCTCCCTGGGGCTGCGTCGAACCCAGCAGTTTCCCTGCATGGCTGTGCTCTTTGCCACCTGTGTGTGACAAACACCATAAAAACACTGCGTAACAGGGAGCTGGCCGTGCTGGGAGACAGCTGCCTTTATCTTCCCCTCTCAGGCGGTGCTGTGAGGCTCGGGGATGCAGTCACGGGGCGAGTCCCTGTGAGGGACATCTCAACGGGGACATGGCTCACGCTGCTCTCACCCCCTCTTGAAAAGGACCTGGAGCTGCCTACGGGGTTTGCAGGCTGGGTGAAGCAGCACGGCATCTCAAAACCAGCCCATTCCCTGGCATGGCAATATTTTATGTAATGCCACTGCTGCTGCCCCTGCAGCATGCCGCTTGCAGCTGCTGAGAGGGTTTTGTTCTGGGCGTGCGAATTGCTGCTACTCGGGAGCTCCCTGAGATAAACTATCAGCTGCTAACAGGGGCCCTCCTGCCCCTCCGTGCACTGTCCTGTCCCTGCTGGGGCAGATCCATGAAAATGGGACTTTGCTTGCTGCCTCGATTGGGCTTTACAGCGTGCTGGTGCAAGGGGAACTGAGAGTGGATAGGCTGAACCTGTGTTATCCCTGAAAGTCCCAAGAGGAGAGTCCCACGCACAAGTTGTGCCCAACCAGCCATGCCTGTTGGTTGGTGTCCACTTGGCTGATGAAGCAGCAGAAGGAAACCACCAGGATTTCTGCAGTAACGTGCCCAAGGGGTGTTCTCCCAGCAGATAAGTGAATGCTCCTGCCCTCTGTGTGCAGGTTTTTTCCTGACCCCAATGAAGTTGGGGTTTCAGAAGGATGCTGCTGGATGTCACACAAGATGTGTGGCTGGAGACCACATATGCCACCAGCTGTGCCATGGTGTTTGCTCCTCTGGGGCTGAACTTGGGATCACAGAGTCCTCAGGGGCTGTGCATCTCCTCCCCTGGCACTGCAGTCAGGGGTGGGGAAGTATCTTTACCTCCCTGTCTTCAAGGAGAGAGAACTCCCCAGGAGCTGTGCTTGCACTTTCTTATGCTCCCTGCTCCTCGGGCTCAGCTCTGAGTAGGGTCTGATCTGCTGGGACTCTGCACTACCCCATGCCACCCTTCCAGTGCTGGGGACTGGCCGTGCCGTGGGACAGGGCTGCCAGGAAGCCCAGAGTGGGTGGGGAAGGTGAAACTTCAGGCACAGGTTTGGTGATTGAGGTGGGGGAAAATTAGAAAGGTGCGAAACCCAAAAGGGCAAAACGCAGGGAGTCAACGGGTTTGTGGAGGGGACAGCCCAGGGATCACGGTGACCGACTGATGGTGCCCGGCCAGCACAGGCTCTTTGGGCACTTTTTCAAGGCAGTGAGCGTGCTAGCACCTAGCTGAGGAGCTCCTGGGTATCTTTTCTCTGCTTGTGTTGGCCAATAAATAATTGCTTTATGCTTTCAGGGCCAAGCCCATTTTCTGCTCTTGGCAGGTGTGATTCACCCAGGCCCCTTCTAAGCCAGCTGAAGTCACAGCATCCCAGTACTCCTTTGCTCTCCTGGCCCCGAGCATCTCGTGTACCCTGGGGACCCTACTTGGTGTATGGGGGCCTGTGTGGGGTGGAGAGGAGGTACCCCAGCACGTGCTGGACAAGCAGGACTGGCCTGTGGGTGTTGTACCCTTGTGTTAGCTGGCTGCTAATGTCACAGCGACCCTGCCCAGTGCTGCAGCAGGTGGCACAGCCTTTCTGGCAAGACCTGGTGGTGACCTGACACCAAGACCCTCTCCGCCAAGCAGGAAGGAAAGGCTCGGGGCAGGAAAAGCTGGATGTGGAGCTCTTTGGCCTGGGTGATGCTGGAGGTTAGCCTGGATGGTTACGGTCCATCTGCCCTGCAGATCTTCAGCTGACAGTGTTTGACCCACAGGGGTCAATGGCAATAATGTCAGGAATGGGACATCACTGAGGCCTGGATAAGGAATCTGACCCTAGAGCAGGTTTCCCTGCTCATGCCTTGTGCTGCCCACGTCGTTGCTTCATCTTGCTGCCTCATTGCCTCACTGCTTCTCCTTGAATGATCCTAAAGCTGTCCCTTTCTTCAGCAATGCAGTAGAAGTGAGGCATGAGACCTCCAACTTCGCTCTGCACCCTCTCCATCTGAGTACTTCCTACAGGGGCTTCAGGTGGCTCCCCATGGCTCAGTTTCCCCAGGGTAAGTAAAAAAATAAAGAGTAGGTAGGTGGGACTGGTGGTGAGCAGTTATGGTGCTTTGAGAGCCCTGAAACCCTACAGTGTTTTTTCTCCCAACCTTTTGTTTAAGGGACAGAGTCATTTTGTGATGTGAACCCTAAGAGATGTTCCCAAGGTGATGTTTGGGTCAGCTGTGGGATTAAATCTGTGGGCTGGTCCCGCACAGGACTGAATCTCTGTCTTGCTCACAGGGATCCAGCTCTTCCCTACCACATGCAAGAATGTGACAAGATAAAAATGCACATTCCTCCCTATTTCTCCCTAAGTACTCCCTGACATGCTGCTCCTCTCCGTGCTGCCGTTCTCTCTAATTTGAGGGTTTCCCACAGCCCATGGGAGATCTGGGCCGTGCACGATGAGGCAGTAGATAGCAGTGCTCACACCCAGGTATGCAGGGGGTGGTTTTGGCCAGGGCAATCTGCTGGGTATGAGTAGGCTCAGCCCTTGGAAGAAGATCTCTGTCGGCTCCTGCTTGCAGTCTACAAGACGCTCCCTGGATGACTAGGTGGTGTTTGGACTTGGTCTGACAAGCTGATCTTTCTCAAGTTACTTGATTTATCCCTGCTTTTATCGCTGTCAACATGAGAAGGAGCCAACCCCACATGAGGAGAGAGGAGGGCACACAGCAAGATGAATGTGCAAGGAGTGCCTGGTTGACCTGAAGAAGGGGAGGTGAGTGCTCCCAGGTTACATCCATGATTTGTCTGCTCTGTCCATGGCTGCCTCTGTCTGATGCCTCCAAGAAGTCAGCTTCCCTTGCCTTGTAACACTTCATTGACTTTGGCCAAAGAAGCTGTAAAGAGGAGGATAAGGAGGTAGCTGTGCTGTAAGTGATGTCCCAAAGCTCTAGCAGATTATGAGTTACAGATTAAAAAATGTAAAATGTTGAAAAAAGAAGACAAAGAAGAGACCTATTCTCAGAAGAATTTCCCTGCCTGGCTCAAGCCCTATGGCCAGGCATCACAAGGCTTGCTGAGCAATGCTCCTTGCCTGGGCTCAGCAGTGGCTGCCTCTGCTCGGGTCAGACCCAGACACATGACTTATTTTTGCTTACAGTGTCAGGCAGTGGGTCCCCATAAGACGATTTCTGAGCACCAGGAGTGGCAGTAAAAACAGGTGGCTGTTGGATGAGTTGGGCCAGGCAGCCAAACTCTTGCCTGGTGTGGATCTCATGGACAGAATCTCTCCCTTCACATGGTGAGGAACATTTCCATCATGGCTTTACAGGGTGCGTGAGCTAGTGCATGTAGATCAGAGCTTCTAAAATGCTGTAATGTTGTGGTAACTAATAAAGATAATGGAAAAATGCTGGCAAATAGTGTGGCAAGAAGTACACAATGATGTCCATATAATTAAGTTAATTGGTAACCATTAGTGTGAATATCGCTGTTATGTCTCCCAAAGCATATACACGTGTCACTTTTCATTGCCATGCCACGGCCAGACAGTGGATCCCAGACACAAGGGGAGAAAAAAACAATTTATTTTTTTAGGGGCTTCTAGGGGCGCAGCTGGTCCCATGCAGTGTGTGATTTTGGACTCTCAGCACAAGTCCAAGATCTCCCCGTAGATCACCCTGGCTCCAATGGGCAGCTTGAGCCAGAGCTGTTTTTCACAGGGCTGTGGCTGGTTCCAGTGCTGCCGTTCCTGTGCCTTGCAGCTGTTTGTGACCCCTGCACAGCCCGTGGCACCGCAGTGCTGTCCTGGAGATGTCCTCCGAGGCTTGGAGAGCCTATGCCAGGCTCCCATGGGACACCTGGGGGAAGGGCCTGCTGTGGGACAGGGCCTTCTCCAACCCCAGTGGCCTCCTCCATCCAGGAAACATGGCATTAACTGCCCTGACCTGTGTACAGCACACAGCAAGGTATTCACAGCATTTCCCAGATCAGAAGATGCTCTGTCCCGAGCATGGTGGTGTTTGAGCCAAAAGACCACCATTTCCAACCTGTTAACTCCAGGCAGGTTATGATGCCTAGTCCTGGTCTGATCTCTCCTGCAGTTAGCTTCCTTTCCTTCTCCTTCTGGTTCCTGTTTTTACCTGTTCACCTCTCTGTCCCATCCCTTGACTGCAAAAAAGCCAGGTGCAAATCCCTCCCTGCCTGCACAGACCTGAACCCAAGCCCCTCAGGAAAGCTTGGGTGGATCTGAAAGGGCACCAAGCTGAAGGGCTGCCCCCAGCTGTCCTGCTGAAGGCCCTGTGCCATGTCCTTGCTGGAGGAGGTGACCTGAGCTTTGTCTTTCAGCGGCTGAAAGACAAAGCTC